>CAJNDT010005668.1:631861-650484 GCA_905221615.1 Symbiodinium sp. CCMP2592
AAGGTACGGGTACACCCTTGGGGTGAGGATATAGGGCTTCGACGATTGAAGGTTTGGCAGTCAATGTAAGGGAAACGGATCTTTCAACGTGGGGCAAGACTCCAAGGGGGGACTCCACTAACTTAGCGGCTCTAATCTACCCAAACCATATCTTTTCTTGGCAGAGTCCCGATAAACGCTGAATGAGGGATTATATAGGAACGTACAAGACAGGTGGGTTGTGGCAGTTTAAGATAGGCACAAGCCGACAGCTGACAGGCCAGGCAACAAGGCTTCGACAGCCAAACACAAACAGAACAACGTGCGCCCGTATCGCACTCTTGGATCAAGCAGGCTGTCGAGAGCTCATGCACCAGAATCTTCAGTGCGGAGATCTGCAAGGTGCTTCACTCCTCGTGCGTGCGACAGATTCGCACAGCTGTTTCGTCCTATCTCCAGCACGGCCAGGGGTCGGTGGCCACCTGCCTTGGTCCAGGTGTACCCAAATAGCACACACCTTGGCCCTAAAGTACCTATAAAGGGACTCCATGTACTCAAATAGGAGTGGAGTGGAGTGGAGTGGAGGGACGACCGAGACCCGAAGGCCTGGCCTGTTAGTTAGCAGTGGCATCACCTCCGGCCCGAAGGCTTAAGGATCAAACCACAACGAAAACCGTGAAAAAACATAGGGTCTTAGGGCAGGCGAACCGGGTGGCCAACCGCGCACCCCAGGCGCAAACCGGATCCATCCCGACTCGAGTCTCCATCAGCTCATTGCAGCTTGCGTAACCGTGCACTCGATCCAGGCGCGAACCGGATCCATCCCGCCAGGGCTATCAGCTCATTGCCGATTGCGTAACCGCGCACACAAGGCGCGAACCGGGATCCATCCCGACAGAGCTTCCATCAGCTCATAGCCGCTTGCGTAACCGCGCACACAAGGCGCGAACCGGGATCCATCCCGACAGAGCTTCCATCAGCTCATAGCCGCTTGCGTAACTGCGCACTCCAGGCGAGAACCGCGATCAAGCCGAACTGCAGTACCATCGACACTTGCGTAACCGCTCACTCCCCGCGTGAAACAGGATCCACTGGTAGCTGTTCCATCAGATCATGTCAAGTGTAGAAGCGCGATCACCAGGTTCGAACCGGGAACCCTCCCGCAAGAAACACGTCAGCCTCCAGCCACGAAGAGACCCAAAATGCCGGCACTGTCGCCCTACTGTGACCCCCACGCCTGTTTGCTGGGTGCTCTTCGGCCTGGAAACAATCCTAGGCCTTAGTGCCGCCCCTGGGGTCCCAGCAAGCACGCCGGCGAAAGGGTTAACAATCACAGCAGGCCCAGGGTTTTTTTTCTTTATCCTTGCATCCTAATCAGACTTGTGCTGCTGTCAACAACCACGTCTGTTAGTGTAGTATGAGAATTATGGACTATGTGCTACTTCAAGTGCTGGTACTACTTGTAATTTGTACGATTACTTAGCCTAATGGCCTCCGTAAGCAGCACAAGCCGGACCTGACCAAAAGAGCCCGAAGGCTTTGAGCATGTAGGCGTTCGCCAGCGCTGAGTACCTCCTATACCCCATGCGCTTGCTGCTCACTGCTGACGTCCTCATCGACTGCAACGGCAAACACTGCTGCTCTGGCCGCTTCTTGCATCATGGCCAAGATCTCCTCAGGGAACCCGGGCATCGGCAGTTCATCGAAGGCAACGCCTTGCTGGATCAGCTTCATACATGTGCTGTCTTCCAAGACACTCGCCGCCTCCTCTGCTTGCCCAGCCACCTTGGAACCCAACATTTCTGCGGCTATGATAAGCACCCTGAACGGAGATGAGCCGACCAGACGTCCTGCTTTCTTGAACGCTTTACCAGCTTCGAGCAGATGCTCTGTGTCAGGCAGACCGCTCGCGCGCACAGCTCCGAGCAGTGCTTTGAGCGGATCAACGCCAAACATTGGCTTCTGTCGCAGCCCTGAGATCACCTCACTTAGCTGCTGAACGTGCTCGCTAACAAGCACCAGAAGCATTGCTGGCATTCTGACAAACGGGTCTCCTTTTTTCGTTGCCACGAACGCTCCCTTCTGCACTGACTTGTCGGCCTCTCTTCTCCTCTCTTTGCGTACTTCGAAGGGTTCCACTGACTGCAAGTTGGCTCCTGAGATCTCAAGGCCCCAGTCCGCTCCTGTCTCCTTGATGCCAGGCGTTTCACTTTCAGCCTTTACTGAGGATAATGCTTTCTGCGCCTCTCCAGGTACGCAGTCGTAGCAATTGATGGCATCATCACAGCAAATGCTCTTAGGAAGCGCTTCCTCGGCACTGCTTGGCTTGTAGGCTTCATCGTTCCAGGCGGTAGCGTTGGGTAATGCCCTAAGCCGCCATCAACCTTTGGTACATGCTTAGCCTGCATGTAGAAGTTGGCGTACCCTGATCTCTTCAACACCACTTCCTTCTCGAAAGCTTCCATCAACAGCTCAGCTGCCTCTGGCAACCCTCCCCCACGCACACATCTTTCCAGCTGTGTGCGCACAAGATCTCTCTCTTGTAAGCCAGTCAGCAGGTCAGACGTTTGCGGTGAACGCGTCGGCAGGTTGCCTATGGTTCGCCGGAGAGGTCGCCTTCCTGAAATCCCATTTGTAAATATCCTTTCAGCCTCTCCTAATCCTTCTCTTGGAAGCGATTTCTCGACGGACATATGATGTCCTACGAACGAGTCAAGCTGAAGCTTCAGCTGAGCAGCAACTGGCTCGGTGAAATGTGCTGAGCTATCGTCGCCCTTCATCCAGTACTCAAGAGGCGTGATTTGGAACACAAATTCAAGAGCCTGGAGCGAAGCCAACATATATGGTGAATGGACCATCGTGTTTCTTGCCATTGTATCTCCCTTGGCACTCATTAACGTATGGTCCCACATGACAACCACTGAGATAATATCTTCAAGGTCAGCTTAGGTCCTCTGCACCTTGGTTCCTCGAGTGCCTTGGCTATGAGCTCATCTTTTCGCAAAGCCATTTGCTCCTTGAACTCAGCTGCTTCGTCACCCGTCAGGTGCAGTACCTTATGCTTTGACATGTGCTTCATCAACATGAAGTACCTCTTGCGCACTTCGCGCCTGGTCTTGACCTCTTCTGAAAATGGCCAATCGCTCACAAAGTCAGAGTTGCCTATGCCAAGTTCCTCTTCTGCATCGTTCATCGCCTGGTGGAAGTTGTCCGATATAGAACCAGACTGTGTAGCGTTGTAGTCATTGTAGTCTGTGTGGTCACCGGCAGCAGAGAAAACACGCCTACCAGTATCCAACCAGGTTTTGCGGAACATGTTGATTCTCCTTGCCATGTCCGTGAAAGCTGCTGATCCCACGTAGCCCGCAGCAAGGTGAGGATCCTTGAACCATGTGCCCAACACAGGATAATGCGCGGCACCCTGGACGGCATCATAGAAAGCATCAACTGGCAAGAGCTCTCTGTTTTTGCCACCCTCTATCTTCAAGAAGTGTCGCACAACCATGACAAAGGCCACCCCAAACAATCAAGGCACCCAGCTGCGTACCCAACGCGAGAGCCATCATAGCCGGACCCACTAGACCGAAGATCTCCATGGCAGCTCTGCGATTGGGCCTGATATCGGCATCATCTGCAGCTACTGCTTTCTTGACGAAATCTTCAGCCTTCTTGTCTGCTAACGGGTTCTCCTCACTGAGCAGTTCACTTAGCTGCGGCCTCTCTGTCTTCGTCCTCCCTTGAGCAACATAATCTTGGGCAACACCATCCAGCTCACTCAAGACGACGAAATCGTCATGCTTAGCTGCTGCCACCGCTCCGATCATCAGGCGCTTGATCTCAGAATACTCAAGGCGCAGGTAGGCTTCTTCTGTGAATCGCCTCTCCTCCAGGTCAAAGGCCACCCTGTTCTGAACAGGCACTAGCCGATTGAAGTGGTCTTGTAGCACATCGAAGCCGTAATCTGCTCTGCCATGCCTCACGTCACCATACAATGACAGGCTGAGTTCTTCCACCCTTGTGCTCCTGCCTGCCTCAAAGTCAACAACACGTTGCGCCATCAGACGCTCATATACGTGCTTGGTCTTCATCACTTTTGTTGCTTGCTTCATTGGCAGCTCAAACAGGCCATTGTCCATCTCCCACTGCAACTCTTCCTCTGCAATGGGGTTCAACATGCCATCCAGCAAAATGCTACATGCTCGGTGATACCCAAACGCCGGTCCACATGCTTCCATGCGACTCACAACTTTCTCCAGATAGGCACGTCTCGGCATTCTCACATCTAGCGCTACTGACTTCAGAAATGCCAGTGGTAACACGACGTACGCTTCGAGAAAGGAGTCGGGCTCCCACTCTTCCAAAGGCGCTCCTTCCATTGCATGAGGCTCAAGCAAGCTGTCACTCACGGCATGAAGTACCTCATACAACTTGCCGAAGACATGATTCCTCACTGTCACTGTGATGCAAGGCAGTTCCGCCCATCCTCCGAAGATGTAGGAGTGCAGTGGTCCAAAATTGAAACTCTCGGATGCAATGTCAAAGTAGATGAGTTCGTAGCTAGTAGCTACATTGAATTCGCTGATGTGGCGTCTCTGCTCTCCAAGCCAGATAAAGCCATCAGCAAAGCGCTTCGCGCCGACTGCGTCCCCTGGCCATGCATGCCAGATGTCAGCGATCAGGGACCGGCCTTCAGGAGTAAATCTCCCAAAAGCCCTCGCCAACATCTCACTTCTGTGTCACAGGCTGCTTGCCAACTCGAAAGTTGACAGCTCATCCACGAAACCACCGCTGTATGGGTTCAAGCTGAGAAAGGCAGGCGCGACATGAACATTGTCAAGCGTACCTGTCTCTCGCTTGCCGGAGTCTTGATACAATCCGGCCACAAAGGAACCAAAGATGCGGTTCGATGTTTTCAGGCGCTCGTAAAACCTGTTCTGCAAGCCGCTCACCCTGATGCCCCACAGCCTCCTTGTCTGCATATCGCCCCACGGGAACATGGCGGCGACGATCCTGCCTTGTCTACCACCGTAGATGTTCCTTGCCAGCGGGGCTCTCACCAGCTGTGGCTCATCATCCTCTGTGGTTAGACGCTGCAGCACCAACTGGAACGAGCGACGGTTTATCTGGCCGTGCTGATTCGCCAGAAGGACAACGCTTTGAGTTCTCTGACCAATCGTCGACTCTGCGAAGCCTTTGTTGTACGACCTGCTCTGAGCCTTGATGAGCAAAGTGCCTCTTGCCCTGGAGCTCTCACTCCAGTAGAAGACAACCTTCTTCTGGCCAGTCTGCAAGGCGTACTCCTTGCACAGGACATCTGCTTCCAAACCGAAGACTCCGAATCCTGCATGAGGTAGCTTGACACAGGACACTTCCTCATTGAGCAGGAAGATGACCATGTCTTCCTTGTCCGCCACTCCATAAGGTGATGGCGCCGCGAAGCCACTCAGGCCGTTCGCTGAAAACCCGATTTGGGTAACAATGACAGGAGAAGCCATGTAGTTTGTTCTTGCCTGCTCTGCTTTGACAAAGGCCATGCCCAACCTCGTGTAAGCATGTGAGACTGCTGTTGCTGCTGTCCTCACCGTCACCTCAAGACGCTGCTCATTTTCGAGCGCAGGGAGGGCTGCTGGCGCGTCCAATTGGTAAGGGTTTGCATTGGCGTGCGTAGCAGCAACATCAGCTGGAGCTATCCATCCAGCAGCAGCTCCACACTCTCTCGATCATGGCCACCTGCATGCCATAGGCATACGCATCATTCATCAGGAGCATCTGCTTGAACGCTTCTTCAGGATCGGCTATCCTCCACGCACTGGTGAAAGCCCTTGATGCAGCTGCACTGGCATTTATAGCATCCTCAAGCCTGCCAATCGCATCAAACGTCCCTGCCCAGTTGCATCTAGGAACGGTCACGTCCTGCATGCGGAGGAGAACGTCCACCAGCTGACGGCCATCCATGACATTTGGTATCGCCTCAGGTGCTGCACCCACCGCAGGGCCCGCAACTGGAGGTATGTTGACAGGCTGATACTGTCCGGGGTGCGGAGGATCGATCGCATTCCCAGCTAGGACAGCTCCAGCCGCCAAGGCCGCTGCTCTTGCAGGTGCATCAGGCAAAGCCGCCAGTGCGGCATCATACGCAGCAACCTGTGCTGTGTGAGCTGCGTGATTTGCTGCCTCTTGGGCGACAGCTGCGGCTCTCGCCTGCCTTGAAGCTATGGTGGTGCTTGCTTCATCACCGCCATTGCCAAACACTCCTGGAGCCGGGAAGCCCTTTGTGAAAGTCATGGCTATCTCATAGCCCACCACTGACTGTTTTTCAGTACCAAAGTGGCCTGCTATCTCATCGATCATCGACAAGATGTCCAACGCAGATGGAAGGTTCACGGGCTGCGCTGGAGGCCATGGAGGTGCAATTCCTCCAAAACCAGGCACTGGAAGGTTATCCAACTCATCCTGTGAAAGCCCACCCTTGATCACAATCACAATGTCAGTGAATCCAAGCATGTTGTAATTTGAAGCCCAGAACTTGAATCCTCCTCTCGCATTCTGGATGTTGCCGCCTCCAGGTAAGGCAGTGTTGGCCGGATAGCCTACTGCTGCATTGCCGAAGGGCAAACCAAGTGCGATCATGATGATCAAGGCAATCCTCTCGGGCGTCAGCTCGGCTGCTTCATTCACGATGATTGTCAGGTGGTTCAGCGCAGAGTTCTGCTTGTACCAGAGCGCATAATCCTTGATCATGTTCCCTTCAACCTGATCTCCGCCGAAGATGTGCCAATGTGCGGCCCCTGGAGCATCAAGGTCCGGATTCACAGAACCTCCTCCCCAACCACCCGGTGGTGGGATCCACGCAACTGGAACACCATACAGTGTCTCAAAGTACTGTATCTCCATCCTCAAGAAGTACTGCGTCCACAAGATGATGAAGACACTCGTCATCTCAACTTGTTCAGGCAGACCTTTGATTGCTTGGTGAAGATGCACAATATCATTTGGCCCACTCACTCCTCCGTACCTGAATCCAATGGCCCCAGACAAAGCTCTCAACTCCGGAGGCCCTGTCGACTGTTTTGCCAGCCTAGCCGATGGATCAACCCCAACAACCAGAGTCTGATTGTTGAATGCATGTAAACGACGGTGGAGGGTGTAGGACTGCTGGTTCCCGCTGCGCATGATATAGAATGGCCGCAAGCGAGTCTGCGACCAATCATTAGTTTGGGCCGTTCCCGACGTCTTGGCTTCCTCATATCATTCATGAGCCTAGGGGTACTTCTCAGCAGGGGTACTTCTCAGCCACTACCGAAGATTTAAGAAGATTGTTGAATTATTTGGAAGATTGTTGAAGAAAAACGAATTATTTGGAAGATTGTTGAAGAAAAATGAATTATTTGGAAGATTACTGAAGAAAAACAAATTATTTGGAAGATTGTGGCAGAAATGCGAATTATGTGAGGGTTTCAATTTGAGGCTTAAACACGGTTTAGGGTTTAGGGCTCATGGTTTAGGCTTCCTGGCACGGCTCGAGGACCTGCCAAAATGGAACACCGAGGTTTAGGGTTTAAAGATTCTAGGTCTAGTATTGGTCAGCTTCGGGGCCCACAAAGTTTAGGGTGCCAACTTCCGAGGTTCAGGGTTTAAAGGTTTAGGGTTTAGGGCTTACGGTTGTTCGGGTCTAAAGGTGTAGGGTTTAGGGTTTAGGGTTTGGGTGAAAACACCCACTTTGTGGGAGTACTAGAGTTGAAAACAAATATGAGTAATCGAGTAGTGAAGTAATAGAGTAATAGAATAATAGAGTAATAGACTAATAGAGTACTAGAGTATTTGAGTAATAGAGTAATAGAGTAATAGAATAATAGAATAATAGAGTAATGGAGTAACAGAGTAATAGACTATGTGTGTGGAAAATTGAAACCCTTTGCTATGTTCGCGAAGCGAGGAAATTTTTTTGTTTTTTATGCAAAATTCATGCAAATGCTTTTGGTGCGAGTGTCTGGAGCAAGCCTTGTAGTGTGTGTGGAGTACTAGAGTTGAAAACAAATATGGATGTTCGCGAAGCGAGGAATTTTTTTGTTTTTTATGCAAAATTCATGCAAATGCTTTTGGTGCGAGTGTCTGGAGCAAGCCTTGTAGTGTGTGTGGAGTACTAGAGTTGAAAACAAATATGGATGTTCGCGAAGCGAGGAAATTTTTTTGTTTTTTTTATGCAAAATTCATGCAAATGCTTTTGGTGCGAGTGTCTGGAGCAAGCCTTGTAGTGTGTGTGGAGTACTAGAGTTGAAAACAAATATGGATGTTCGCGAAGCGAGGAAATTTTTTGTTTTTTTATGCAAAATTCATGCAAATGCTTTTGGTGCGAGTGTCTGGAGCAAGCCTTGTAGTGTGTGTGGAGTACTAGAGTTGAAAACAAATATGGATGTTCGCGAAGCGAGGAAATTTTTTGTTTTTATATGCAAAATTCATGCAAATGCTTTTGGTGCGAGTATCTGGAGCAAGCCTTGTAATTAGTGTGTGTGGAGTACTAGAGTTGAAAACAAATATGGATGTTCGCGAAGCGAGGAAATTTTTTGTTTTTTTATGCAAAATTCATGCAAATGCTTTTGGTGCGAGTGTCTGGAGCAAGCCTTGTAGTGTGTGTGGAGTACTAGAGTCGAAACCAAATATGGATGTTCGCGAAGCGAAGAAATTTTTTTGTTTTTTTATGCAAAATTCATGCAAATGCTTTTGATGCGAGTGTCTGGAGCAAGCCTTGTAGTGTGTGTGGAGTACTAGAGTTGAAAACAAATATGGATGTTCGCGAAGCGAGGAAATTTTTTTTGTTTTTTTATGCAAAATTCATGCAAATGCTTTTGGTGCGAGTGTCTGGAGCAAGCCTTGTAGTCTTCCCTGTTCTAGGTAAGACTGCTGCATGCTTTTAAATTCTTCTAAATTCTTCTAGATTCGTCGGAATTCTGCAATTTTCTTCCAAAATCTTCCGGTTTCTGCCTGTCTGTCAAGACATGCCTGGTTCCCAACACCATTTTTTTTCATTTGTACACACACACGGTATCCCCCATTTCTACCTTTTTCTACCTTTTTCTACCTTTTTCTACCTTTTATTCGGTTGAGGTTTGTTTTTTTTTTCTCTTTTTTTCCCCTTTCTACCGGCATGCTTGGGGGAAGGAAATGCTGCCCGATTTTCAGCCCCTCCCCCCCCCCTCCCCTAGGCCATACGTTTAGGGCCTAAGGTTCAGGGCCTTAGGTTTAGGGCCTAGGGTTTGGGGCCTTAGGTTTAGGGCCTAGGGTTTGGGGCCTTAGGTTTAGTGCCTAGGGTTTAGGGCCTTGCGTTTAGGGCCTTGGGTTTAGGGCCTAGGGTTTAGGGCCTAGGGTTTGGGGCCTTAGGTTTAGGGCCTAGGGTTTAGGGCCTTAGGTTTAGGGCCTAGGGTTTGGGGCCTTAGGTTTAGGGCCTAGGGTTTGGGGCCTTAGGTTTAGTAGGGTTTGGGGCCTTAGGTTTAGTGCCTAGGGTTTAGGGCCTTACGTTTAGGGCCTAGGGTTTAGGGCCTAGGGTTTAGGGCCTAGGGTTTAGGGCCTAGGGTTTGGGGCCTTAGGTTGACGGCCTAGGGTTTGGGGCCTAGGGTTTAGGGCCTTACGTTTAGGGCCTAGGGTTTAGGGCCTTAGGTTTAGGGCCTAGGGTTTAGATGTATGTATATACGTGTGTATGTATGTATGTTTGTATGTATGCATGTATATGTATGTATGTATGTATGTATGTACATGTGTGTGTGGGTGTGCAGGTGTGTATGTTCGTATGTGTAAGTGTTTATGTGTGTGTGTGTGTCTGTGTGTGTATGCATGTGCTTATGTATGTATGCATGTATGGATGTATCTGCCTATGTATGTATGTATATATGTATGTATGTACCTATGTATGTACTCATTTACACACACATACAAATGTATACATAATTGCGCATACGTATATACATGCATGTGTATATATTTATAGGTGCGTATATATAGATATATATGAAGATACACAAACATGTCTGTATATATATATATATGTATACATGTCTGTATCTATATATATTGTTTGTGTATGTATATACATACACATGTATGTATATACGTGTGTGTCTACCTATATGTAATATCTGTAAACAGATATAAATATATGAAGAATCGCCATTAAGGTCATCACCAACCTCGCCATAATTATTAAAACCATCATCATGCTCGTCATAATTATCAAACCACCATCATCGTCTTCATAGCCCTAGTCTTCTTCGTAGAACCCAGGTTTTATAATCATCAACATCATCATCACATATCATCATACACATCGCCAACGACATATTCACAATCGTCATCATAATCAGCATCGGCCATCATCAGTCATCGTTGTTATCATCCACATAGAACGTCGTTATAGTCATCATCATAAACATCGAATCATCAATGAGATAGAAGCCAAGAAGCTGGAATAATTACCAGTACTTTTGCTCAGGGCTCAAGGCTCCTTGTTTTTACTGTTACACATCCCGGCGTTCACGGCTTTGAAACATGCGACAATAATCAACAACATGTTGTTACGAAACAGAGTCTACTTAATGTATTTCCGAACAGGGTGAGAATTGAAATTTCCTATAGGATTTGTGCTTGGAATCCAAGAAAAACAAGGGTGCGAATTGTAATTTCCCATAGGATATGTATTTCCGAACAGGGTGCGAATTGTAATTTCCCATAGGATTCCCAGGGTGCGAATTGTCATTTCCCATAGGATTTGTGCTTGGAATCCAAGAAAAACAACGGTGCGAATTGTAATTTCCCATAGGATATGTATTTCCGAACAGGGTGCGAATTGTCATTTCCCATAGGATTTGTGCTTGGAGTCCAAGAAAAACAAGGCTGCGAATTGTAATTTCCCATAGGATATGTATTTCCGAACAGGGTGCGAATTGTAATTTCCCATAGGATTTGTGCTTGGAACCCAAGAAAAACAAGGGTGCGAAGTGTAATTTCCCATAGGATATGTATTTCCGAACAGGGTGCGAATTGTAATTTCCCATAGGATTTGTGCTTGGAGTCCAAGAAAAACAAGGCTGCGAATTGTAATTTCCCATAGGATATGTATTTCCGAACAGGGTGCGAATTGTAATTTCCCATAGGATTTGTGCTTGGAATCCAAAAAAAACAAGGGTGCGAATTGTAATTTCCCATAGGATTTGTGCGAATTGTAATTTCCCATAGGAAATCCAAGAAACACAAGCGCTAATCAGGGTGCGAGCGGGTGCGAATTGTAATTTCCCATAGGATATGTATTTCCGAACAGGGTGCGAATTGTAATTTCCCATAGGATTTGTGCTTGGAATCCAAGAAAAACAAGGGTGCGAATTGTAATTTCCCATAGGATGCTGTACCTGGATGCCAAGAAACAGAGTCTACTTAATGTATTTCCGAACAGGGTGCGAATTGTAATTTCCCATAGGATTTGTGCTTGGAATCCAAGAAAAACAAGGGTGCGAATTGTAATTTCCCATAGGATGCTGTACCTGGATGCCAAGAAACAGAGTCTACTTAATGTATTTCCGAACAGGGTGCGAATTGTAATTTCCCATAGGATTTGTGCTTGGAATCCAAGAAAAACACGGGTGCGAATTGTAATTTCCCATAGGATATGTATTTCCGAACAGGGTGCGAATTGTAATTTCCCATAGGATTTGTGCTTGGAATCCAAGAAAAACAAGGGTGCGAATTGTAATTTCCCATAGGATATGTATTTCCGAACAGGGTGCGAATTGTAATTTCCCATAGGATTTGTGCTTGGAATCCAAGAAAAACAACGGTGCGAATTGTAATTTCCTATAGGATATGTATTTCCGAACAGGGTGCGAGCTGGCGGTTTCAGCTGGGGGAAACAAGCAGAAGTCTAGAAAAGTGTTTGAATTCTCCGCAGATACAACGAAGAATTTCGAAGAATTTCGAAGATTTACGAAGATCTAAGAGGAATGGTCTAGAAAAGTGTTTGAAGTTCTCCGCAGATACAACGAAGAATTTGGAAGAATTTCGAAGAATTTCGAAGATTTACGAAGATCTGAGAAGAATGGTCTAGAAAAGTGTTTGAAGTTCTCCGCAGATACAACGAATAATTTGGAATAATTTGGAATAATTTCGAATAATTTCGAATAATTTCGAATAGTTTCGAATAATTTCGAAGATTTACGAAGATCTAAGAATAATGGTGAAGAACCTGGAAGAATGAAGAATATTATGGAAGTTTACCGAAGAAAACGTAATATTTCCGAATATTTAAGCAGAAATTCAAACATTTCTGAATATTGTTGAATAGGGTTAAACACACTGAGAAGTACCCTTCTGAGAAGCCTCCCTATCCTCACAGAAGATCATAGATCTCGATGGTCATGCACCCACCAGGAAGCACTCCCGCTGGTATTGTGTTCAACTCAGGCACATTCCAGTCACTGGGTCTGAACAACATGTTGTGCATCAAATCGATCTCCAGCTTATTGCTGAGGTCCAACGGAGTCGGCACAATCACTGCCCCACCCATCCAAGTGCCGGCAACCGGCACATCGCCGATGTAGGGTTCTGGATTGATCAACCCAACTTTGAAGTTCCTTGCTCGCAACTTTGGCACACTATCTGGTATCTCACTCAGATCTTGAACATCTGGGAAGGTCAGCACGCGCGTCACATTCTGCAGACTTGTCGTCGACATCCTGGCCAGCGCCTCGTTCACTTCCAGCGTCACCTTTGCCAAAGCTTCTTCCTCAAAAGCAGCATCCAGCCTCTCCTTTACGGTTGCCAGATCTATCTTTGAGGTGCGAGCAATCTCGCTAAGCTGATCAGCTGATTCAGCAGCCGTCAGCGCCCCGACGAAGTCTCTGAACGTATTCAGCTCTGGCTGTGAGAGCATCAACCTTGCCACTTTGGCAGCGTTCTCCTCAGAACCTTGAGTGATAACCACCGAATCACGCTTCAGATTCCTCGCTGTCTCGGCATTCAGGTTGGACCCCACTTGTGAGGCTGACGCTCCGAGCTCGCTTCGCGGGCTGTCTCTCTTCTGGCTAGTCACAGAGTTCGCATCACCAACTCCCTGCAGCTGAGCACTCCCAAGTTTTGCTTGCAGGACGCTGCTTCCAGCGTCCTTTGTCATGGCAGCCGCCGCCGGTGGGCTTACGGGCAAGACACCTGGAATAGGGGGCGGTGGTACAGGAAGCCCTGCAATAGGTGCCTCCTGCGCCCCATCTATTCCTGACTGCTGACGAAGTTCAGCAATCTTCTTCTCGAGCTCTGAGATCGCAGCCATTGTTGATCTTCGGGTTGCTTCTTCCGTCATACTCGGCGACGAGGGCTGTTGTACTCCTTGCTCAGAAGTAGTTGCGATGACCTTGCCCTGCCACCGGCCACTGCGGACTTCGTCCACGCGTGTACTCCTAGTGCAACCACTAAGACACTTGGCTTACGCCTGGCGTTGTGTGCATATCGCTAGTGCTGAAGGACAGTTCACTTGATGTATGATTGACAACCAATGTAGCGGTCAGACACACACTCATTTAAACTTCCTAAATCACATGTGCTATGTTTGAGAATATTTGAAAGCGCTCACACTCAACGCTCTCATGATCTATGTGATTCACTACTACTAATGCATGCACGCATGGTCCTTCACACGCTCCAGAGCCGAAAAGCGGACGGCAACACAGTGTCATCCGCAGCTCCTTCGAACCACAAATACCTAACTTGAGACAAGGACTTTTCTCGCGAAATTGGCTTCGTCACAGCAGCAGCAGACCTCCTTACACTCAAAATGATCAGGGGAGGCTTATCCGCCAATTACCATAAATTGGAAGTCTGTACATATCCGCTCAGCGGACAAGTGCCAAAATGGCAATTTTACGGTCAACCGAGCTAATGCTCGGTGTGCTATTACTTGACTGGGGTGATCACCCCCAGCTATTCCCAACAGCAAATCCCTTCAACTCAGTCCGCGCTATGCGTCCTGGGCGTCCAGGATTTGCATGTACTCAAATAGTACGTACTTTGGCCCCAGAGTATCTATTTAGGGACTACTCTAAGACCAAAGTATATACTATTTGGGTACATGGACCTTTAAACCCTAAACCCCACAGAACCCTAATGGTACCCTTCAAGGAACCCCACAAGGAACCCTGTTTGACTACATGGACCCTTAGACCCTTAGGGCTTGACAGTACCGAGCGCAGAGGCGGCATCAAGGTGGCGCCGGCTCACTGTCGTTCTGCTTACTACTACTGATACTAGTAGGGTTTAGGGTGTAGGGTTTAGGGGTTTTGGGGTTTAGGGTATAGTGTGTAGGGTTTAGGTGCTGCATCGGCTCCTGCTTAGCTTACTAACTTACTACTACTGTGCCTAGTAGGGTTTAGGGTCTACAGGGCTTAAGGAGCTCTGCACCTAGCTGCTACACTAGAAGTAACTTCTTGCGCAAACAACAGAGACCGCATAGTATCTACACCCGCACATCGTATACATTATCTGGGATGGGCTTTGGCAGCCCTGAAAATTATTTATGGATCCGGGCTGTTTTTGTGCATCCATGTGAATGCAACACCAAGCAGCAATCACTCACTCTTTTTCTCCCGCGATCATGTGGAATGTGAACAGTGGTAACAAGAAAAATGCGACACTGACACTGGCAGCTCAGACGATGGTGGCCTGCAGGAGCAGGCAGAAACCAAAATCTGGCGTGACACTCTGACAATGGAAGCATTTGACACTCATTCTGTGTGGCCAGTACAATAACACACCCAATGCGCACCCCTCCATGCCTGCTCAAAGTTGACACTGATTTCCAGCTGGTAGGCCTGACATAATAGAAACACGTGACACTCATTCTGTGTGGCCAGTACAATAACGCACCCAAGACGCACCCCTCCATGCCTGCTCCAAGTTGACACTGATCTCCAAGACGAAGGCCTGCCATAGTGGATGCATTTGACACTCATTCTGTGTGGCCAGTACAATAACGCACCCAATACGCACCCCTGCCTGCCTTGTCACAGTTGACACTGATCTCCAGCTGGTAGGTGTGTCAACTTTGAGCACGCATGGAGGGGGCCTATTGGGTCCCAACACACACCCTCCATGCCTGCTCAAAGTTGACACTGATGTCCAGCTGGTAAGCCTGACATTAAGGAGCAATTGACCGGCCAGTACAATAACGCACCCAATACGCAAACCTGCCTGCCTTCTCCAAGTTGACACTGATGTACAGGAGGAGGACCTGACTTTAATGGATTGACACTCATCGACATCCACTGCACCGTAACTGCTTGTCGACATGGTGACACTTGGCAGAGGAATCATCAACCAAAACAGAGTAGCACCAGCCAGGCGGCGAGCGGCTCATTCAGACCTTGACTCTTCGAGCAGCTTGACGGTCTGTCAAACTGCTCGAGGAGTCAAGGTCTGAGAGAGCCAGCTGACACTTCATTCCATGACAAAGCAGACGGTAAGCCTGACATAACGGAATCACTTGACACTCGTTCTGTGTGGCCAGTACACTAACGCACCGAACACGCACCCCTCCATCCGTGCCTTCTCTAAGTTGACACTGATGCCCAGGAGGAAGACCTGACTTTAGTGAACTGTCGTCGACATGGTGACACTTGGCAAACTTAAAGGTATCATCAACCAAAACAGAGTCATAGCACCAGCCATGCGGCGAGCGGCTCATTCAGACCTTGACCACTCGAGCAGCTGGACGGTCTGTCCAACTGCTCGACGAGTCAAGGTCTGAGCGAGCCAGCTGACACTTCATTCCATGACAAAGCGAATGGTAAGCCTGACATAATGGAAACATGTGACACTCATTCTGTGTGGCCAGTACAATAACGCACCCAATTCGCACCCCTCCATGCCTGCTCAAAGTTGACACTGATTTCCACCTGATAGGCCTGACATAATGGAAGCATGTGACACTCGTCATTCTGTGTGGCCAGTACAATAACGCACCCAATTCGCACCCCTCCATGCCTGCTCCAAGTTGACACTGATTTCCAGCTGGTAGGCCTGACATAATGGAAGCATGTGACACTCATTCTGTGTGGCCAGTACAATAACACACCCAATGCGCACCCCTCCATGCCTGCTCAAAGTTGACACTGATTTCCAGCTGGTAGGCCTGACATAATAGAAACACGTGACACTCATTCTGTGTGGCCAGTACAATAACGCACCCAAGACGCACCCCTCCATGCCTGCTCCAAGTTGACACTGATCTCCAAGACGAAGGCCTGCCATAGTGGATGCATTTGACACTCATTCTGTGTGGCCAGTACAATAACGCACCCAATACGCACCCCTGCCTGCCTTGTCACAGTTGACACTGATCTCCAGCTGGTAGGTGTGTCAACTTTGAGCACGCATGGAGGGGGCCTATTGGGTCCCAACACACACCCTCCATGCCTGCTCAAAGTTGACACTGATGTCCAGCTGGTAAGCCTGACATTAAGGAGCAATTGACCGGCCAGGACAATAACGCACCCAATACGCAAACCTGCCTGCCTTCTCCAAGTTGACACTGATGTCCAGGAGGAGGACCTGACTTTAATGGATTGACACTCATCGACATCCACTGCACCGTAACTGCTTGTCGACATGGTGACACTTGGCAGAGGAATCATCAACCAAAACAGAGTCAGCACCAGCCAGGCGGCGAGCGGCTCATTCAGACCTTGACACTCGAGCAGCTTGACGGTCTGTCAAACTGCTCGAGGAGTCAAGGTCTGAGAGAGCCAGCTGACACTTCATTCCATGACAAAGCAGACGGTAAGCCTGACATAACGGAATCACTTGACACTCGTTCTGTGTGGCCAGTACACTAACGCACCGAACACGCACCCCTCCATCCGTGCCTTCTCTAAGTTGACACTGATGCCCAGGAGGAAGACCTGACTTTAGTGAACTGTCGTCGACATGGTGACACTTGGCAAACTTAAAGGTATCATCAACCAAAACAGAGTCATAGCACCAGCCAAGCGGCGAGCGGCTCATTCAGACCTTGACAGCTCGAGCAGCTTAACGGTCTGTCAAACTGCTCGAGCTGTCAAGGTCTGAGCGAGCCAGCTGACACTTCAGCCATGACAAAGCGAATGGTAAGCCTGACATAATGGAAACATGTGACACTCATTCTGTGTGGCCAGTACAATAACGCACCCAATTCGCACCCCTCCATGCCTGCTCCAAGTTGACACTGATTTCCACCTGATAGGCCTGACATAATGGAAGCATGTGACACTCGTCATTCTGTGTGGCCAGTACAATAACGCACCCAATTCGCACCCCTCCATGCCTGCTCCAAGTTGACACTGATTTCCAGCTGGTAGGCCTGACATAATGGAAGCATGTGACACTCATTCTGTGTGGCCAGTACAATAACGCACCCAATTCGCACCCCTCCATGCCTGCTCCAAGTTGACACTGATTTCCAGCTGGTAGGCCTGACATAATGGAAGCATGTGACACTCATTCTGTGTGGCCAGTACAATAACGCACCCAATTCGCACCCCTCCATGCCTGCTCCAAGTTGACACTGATTTCCAGCTGGTAGGCCTGACAGAATGGAAGCATGTGACACTCATTCTGTGTGGCCAGTACAATAACGCACCCAAGACGCACCCCTCCATGCCTGCTTCAAGTTGACACTGATTTCCACCTGATAGGCCTGACATAATAGAAGCATGTGACACTCATTCTGTGTGGCCAGTACAATAACGCACCCAATTCGCACCCCTCCATGCCTGCTCCAAGTTGACACCGATTTCCAGCTGGTAGGCCTGACATAGTGGACGCATGTGACACTCATTCTGTGTGGCCAGTACAATAACGCACCCAATTCGCACCCCTCCATGCCTGCTCCAAGTTGACACTGATCTCCAGCTGGTAGGCCTGACAGAATGGAAGCATGTGGCACTCATTCTGTGTGGCCAGTACAATAACGCACCCAATTCGCACCCCTCCATGCCTGCTCCAAGTTGACACTGATTTCCAGCTGGTAGGCCTGACATAATGGAAGCATGTGACACTCATTCTGTGGGGCCAGTACAATAACGCACCCAATTCGCACCCCTCCATGCCTGCTCCAAGTTGACACTGATTTCCGGCTGGTAGGCCTGACAGAATGGAAGCATGTGACACTCATTCTGTGTGGCCAGTACAATAACGCACCCAAGACGCACCCCTCCATGCCTGCTCAAAGTTGACACTGTGATTTCCAGCTGGTGGGCCTGACATAATGGAAGCATGTGACACTCATTCTGTGTGGCCAGTACAATAACGCACCCAATTTGCACCCCTCCATGCCTGCTCCAAGTTGACACTGATTTCCAGCTGGTAGGCCTGACATAATGGAAGCATGTGACACTCATTCTGTGTGGCCAGTACAATAACGCACCCGATTCGCACCCCTCCATGCCTGCTCCAAGTTGACACTGATTTCCACCTGATAGGCCTGACATAATGGAAGCATGTGACACTCATTCTGTGTGGCCAGTACAGTAACGCACCCAAGACGCACCCCTCCATGCCTGCTCAAAGTTGACACTGATTTCCAGCTGGTAGGCCTGACAGAATGGAAGCATGTGACACTCATTCTGTGTGGCCAGTAC
>CAJNDT010005668.1:650584-1085506 GCA_905221615.1 Symbiodinium sp. CCMP2592
CAGGCAGCCTGACCCTGGTGTGAGGTCCACAACACATGACACGTCCAGGGCCCCAAGGAGGGCTCTCCACAACTCCTGACTCTTGGTCTCTTGGTAGAAGAGAGGGCAGCTGGCACTCGCATGCTTGGGAGGGCAGTCTGACCCTGCGAAGATCTGCTGCTTCTTCTCGAGTCTGATCTTGGGCCGGCATGACACTTGGGGGACACCGAAGAAATTGAGGTCGTGGGTGGTAGTCTTCTGACGCTTGCCTGACTTCGTGTCGGTGGTTTTCCAGGGTGCTTGGAACTCGTCTGTCCGGTCCTTGACACTGATCTTGACACGGGTGACAGGAGGGATCAAATAGCCTCGCTCAAATGACTCTGACCCAGCAAAGATTTTCCTTGCCCGGGTGCTGACCCTCTTGCGGTTTGAGTAGAAGATGCCAACCTCGTGACTCTTGGGGAAGTGAGCCTCGATGAGCTTTCGTGACTCTCGAGAGCATCCATCCAGCAGCAGAATAAAGTCTGACTCTTTCTGGACGTGGCTCTTGTTGAGGTAGTCGAAAAAAGGGGTGACGTCGTCACTGTTGACACTCGGGAGGCGGTTCCAGGCATTCTTGCCATCGACAAAGAGGTCCATCGAGAAGACCAAAAGCCGGTGACTCTCGTTGAGCTTACCGCTCCACGACTTGACACTTGTTTTGTCGAACAGTGTCTTCAGTGACTCTTTCGACTTGCCTGCACAAATCCCAAGTTGACAATGCTCTCTTCGGAGCTTCTGACCCTGTGACCAGACATGTTGGCGTTCCTTCTGACGATCTGACTCTTCAACTTCATCGTCATTTGGGTTCGAAGTTCGCCGAACAAGTTCACGGAATGACACTGGAGGTGAAGTGGAGGCAGTGACACTCGAAGAGGTGAGGTTCGTCAGAGCTGTCACTGTGGCTGACACTGACGCTGCGAGCTCGGTGCAGCTTTTCTTGGACTTGGAGTCCTCCAGCAGACACTCCAGCGGATCTTTGAAGTTGACAGCTGCCTGAATCAGCGGATGCAGGCATGCTTTCACAAAGGAACCACATGTGTGTGACACTACTACATGTCTCTCATGCACAAAAAGTGACACTGACACTGAGGACGTGCCTTGAGGTCATTCTCGAAATCACACTCCAGGAGGGCACGGAAGAGCTCGCATGACAACTTGCCGGCTTTGCAAAGATCGCCACTGACTCTCTCCATGGCAGGAATGTCGGCCTTGTTCTCGTTCTTCTCTGACACTTCACCGAGAGTCAGAGTTTCATCTGACATGGAGGCATCGACCATTGACCCTGTTTCCAAGGGTAGTGACTCATGAAACCGCAAAGGACTGCTGATCTTCTGCAAGGCCTTCATGATCTTGACACTCTCAGGATTGGGTGCGCTGCTGTGACCCTGGGACGAAGCAACCTTCACCATGTCCATGACAACTTTGAGAAGGAAGGCCTTGACACATGTGGTCTGTGCCCAGCCACCACCACCAGCCTTGTCGATGACTCCTAGGGTGTAGAAGCTGGTGTCGCAGTGCTCCCTCAGGAGTGACACTAAGCAGCTATCCAGACAGAACTGCACCAGTGACCCTAACTCTTGTGGTTGCCAACCAAACAATGACAACTGCTTCGAGCATAGCTGTACAAGTCGTGACAACTTGGTGTAGGAGCTGCTCCAAACATCACGGCCGAATTGACGCTGAATCTGGATCAGGGTCTGCTCTATGCCAGGTGACTCTGTCATTAGGGAGGCCACTTTGATCGCACCCTGCAACATGGTCGTGTTGACTCTCTGACCATTGAACTTCACACCTGACTCTTCAAAGCGCTTCAACACAGATGCTTGGCTGCCCTCAGAAGCGATCGCATTGACCCTCTTTGCGAAGGTGTGGAAGCTATCCGCCAAAGCACCGACCCTGACTCTCTCTGAGTGCTTCAAGGCCTCTATGATTAACTCTTTCTCATCAAGATTGAATGCCCGAATCGTGACACTCAAGGCCATTGTGTGGAGCTCCCAGACTCTTGACTCTTCCAGGGGCGGTAGCACAGTGGCCTTTGACTCTTCATCCAAAGCCTGGCCCATGCTCAAGTACCAAGCGAAAAGCCTGGCTGACCCTGCAATGAGCTGCAACCCTTTAGGCCACACAGGAAGTCGACCGAGATCTTTTGACTCTGCCAGGAACGGGTCTGAGAAATGCAGCCTGACTCCTGACACTTTCTTGGAGTTGTTGCTGACACTGTGCATCAAGGCAGTCTGAACCTCAATGACCTCTGACACCGAAGGTTCTTCAAGAAGAAGACGGTTGTGGCCCGGATGACCCTGACCCTGGAGAAACAAGGGAAACGGGTCCAGCCAGTAGATGGATCCACCAGCTTCATACATCGAGGTTCTTGTGACACTGACACTGCAATTGTCAGGGTTCCACACCTCCTTGTAGTTCGTGACTCTGGCCTTGTCACATGTGATCTCCAAGGGCGGGATGTCATGCAGCTTCTGGCCATGACTCTGGAGTCGCTCTGGAAGTTGTTGGTGCACCTGACACTGACACTGACATCAATTGTCAAATCAAACTACAACATAAAACTGACACTGTCTAGATTTGTCAGACGTCTGCGTATAAAATCCCCTAAGAAACACTGGCAAACTAAATCTGTTGCTAATTTCAGAGCCAAGCACAAAGCGAATGACACTCTTCATGAAAATGTACGCTCCAGTCGTCTTTGACTCTTCCTCGTCCGGAAGTGCAGGCATGGGCATGCGAGTTGACACTGGTGTGCTCTCCTTTGCCTTCAACTTTTCCACAGGAATAACCAAATCGTCAGCTGGAGGTGACACTTCTGGCTCTTGCTCAGCCATTTTCACTGTCGGTGACGCTGGAGGTGAAGCTGGCTTCTGTGACCCCTGCTGGGGAGTCGCCTGAGGCCTTGGAGGCAGCTGACTCTTGGGCGATTCGGAAGGCTGCACCAAAGGCTCTTTCTGTTGTGGCACTGACCCTGAAGGCTCTTTCAGTTGCAGCACTGACCCTGAAGGCTCTTTCTGCTCTGGCACTGACCCTGTGTCAGGCTTTTTCGGGGCCCGTCTTGGCTGCACCACTTTCGGGGCAGGGTTGACCATGGCGGATGACACTGACTCTGTGCTAGTGGCTCGAATGATCCTAGATGGCAAGATCTGCGACTCTTTACGTTCGATTCTGGGGTATGCCAATACCTCGATCGTTGGCGCCAACGGCCGACCTATTGACATGTGCAGAACGCATGAGCCAATACCTCAAAGAGCTCAGACAAGTGTTGACGCTATTGGCATATGCATACTGGGTATGCCAATACCTCGGCCGTTGGCGCCAACGATCGAGGTATTGGCATACCCAGTATGCATATGCCAATACCTTTTACAGCGAAGTCTGACCTCTGATGTGCAGCGGGCCTTGGTTCTCTCGACGATGTGACTCTGGATGGGCGTTACCTGAAGCGGGCACAACTGTGCAAACCCGGCATGCACAAGCTGCTGGGGCCTGACACTCCATTTTCCCCCAAGGTCCCCATTGCTCTCGAAACGACCACAGCTGTGGGTCTGACAACTCAATGAAACTCAGAAAGATATTAGTGTATAACAAACCCTATTAGTCTTCATGTGATGGATGCTTGGCCCCTGGGAAGGCTTTCCTGACTGCGAAGTCACAAGATTGACGACTTATTAGTATAGAATAATACAGAAATGTTGAGTTGCTTTTTATACAATTCCAATCTAACTAATTAAAATGAGGTGACGAAGCAATTTGAAGAGGCATCTCTGCAACAAAATTTCACTGGACTAATGACACTGCTGCACAACACCCTGCCTGCACAAGCTGCTGGGGCCCGACCTGGCAAGACATCTGCATCTTTGAACTGTGCTGACTCTCCGGAAGGACATGCAATCTGAACTCTCCAGACAGCAAACGCCAATAATGACTGTTGACACTCCATTTTCCCCCATGCTCCCCATTGCTCTCGATACGACCACAGCTGTGGGTCTGACAACTGAGTGAAGGAAACTCAGAAAGGTTAGTGTCTAACAAACCCTAGTAGAGAAGGCTCGTACTATTCGTCTCTTCTAGGTAGGATTGACACTGACACTAACCCTTCTTGACCCTTGTTTTTGGCTTCTTGGCTACTGGAGCTGACACTCCAAAGTGCCAAGCATTGCCTTTCTTTCCAGGCACCTGTCGCCTTGGGCACAAACGCCTGACTGCTGCCATTGCAGTGTGTAGTGACTCTAAGTCACTTATCTCAAAGCGGGCTTCTGAAGCCTGACAACTGAGTGTCCAAACAGATTCACGATTTTGGCAAATGTGTTTCATGACTCTGCTAACACTCGGGTAGTTGTGCTGAAACACTGGGGTTAGACAAAATATTATTGACTCTCCAGTGAATGCTGCGGGCTTGTAGTGTCTGATACTTTCCATCCTGGACTGACTCTGCCAGTCTTTCTTCCCGATCAAGCCACCACCATATGCCACCAGAGTCAGATAGGCCATGACACTGCCAAGCCTTGAGGTATTTTGGAAGGTTGTTGCACTTATCAAGTGTTGGTCTTAGTCTCAGACCTGACTACATGAATCAATCGTTTTGGGAAAATGATCAAGCCCGGGCCAACACACTTAAATATTGACTGTGTATTGAATAATATTAAAGTGACACACATTAAATTAAACTTAGTATTCTCTGACACTCTGTAAACTGTAGCAATTATTATTAATTAAATAACCCATCTCAACAAACAAATCCGATACTGGTCATTAAGCCTCACAATCGAGATTCGATGAACGGAGCTGTTCCATTTTGACACTGTCATCGACCACAAGAAGATTTGCCTTCCTGACCTCTGCAAAGTCGACCTTGGCCAATTCTCGAGGACGCTTGTATGTGACGATGGAGGGAATGTCACTGACACCGTCTTTGGTCAAGTCCAGAACCAAATCGTTGTCTCCAAACTGTGGCACTGTAACATGACACTGTCCAGAATATTGCTTCATGACACTGCCTCTCCGTAGCGGTGGAAGACTTGGCTTGATTCTGAGCATATTTCTCTGACGCTCCACCTGGCTGTTCTGCTCTCGGAGGACAGTGACTCTGTGGAAGTCCTGCAATGCCTTGTTCCACTTGGGGTTTTTTTCCATCTTGTGACACTCCTTCCGGTGCACTTCCTTGACACTGAACCCGAAAAATGTTTGTTCAGGGGCCTTGCCCGACACTAAAGTTCGGATTCCTGCTCTCTGACTCTGCTGCAGTGCAGCGAAGGTCCCTTTCTTCTTGACTCTGACAGTGCCCTTGTCAGCTCTCTGCTTGTAGCTTCGAAAGCGCCTGCCATGACGCTGAAGCCACAGGTCAGCACAATCGCGTGTAAACTGTGTGAACGACAAGGTCTTTGACTCTGACACATCGGCTTCGTTCACACTGTACCCAGGGACATGAATGGGGGTGGCCACCTCTGACTCTTCCTTGGGCCCATCCAATCGAAGTTCAAGCAGGTCTGACACAGTAATGCCATCCAAGTCAAGTGGACCCTTTGACACTTGCAGGAAATTGCGCAGCAGACTCAAATCTCTCTCCACACAACATTCCCCGTCCAAGATGGACAGGTAAAATGACACTATCTGAGGGAGTGCATCTGACAATGTCAAATGACGACTGCCTTGCAGTGCAGTGCCAATCCCAAGGACCCTGGCCCAGGCAGGTCTGTTGTCGTGCTGTTTCGCTGCTTTTGACACTGTGCTAGGATCTGACACCAACTCTGACATGACTCCTTCGAACTGCTGAAAAGCATCTGAACTGCTGACATTGACAGCTCTTGACCTGAATCTGGAATCCAGCGCATCAAGAATAACTCATGACTGTAAGCTTTAATAATCAAAGTTTTGGATGACACAAAAAACGGACTAAGCCGATCCAAGGTACAGCTTTTTCAAGCGAATGCGAGCCATCTGCAGAAGTTGCTGCCACGTATCTGACTCTCCACGATCCAAAGCTCGCTTGGCTTTGTCCCATGACACTAAGTCGAAGACTGTAAACACCATGTGCAGGTCACCAGTGTGGTGGTCGGCATTGACTCTGGCAATGCAGGCATCAGCAGCAGCGGAAACCGACTGCATGACATCTTGACACTGTTTCTTGGACAAAGGTCCCCACAAATGGTGCAGCTTTCCAGAATAGCTTACAGCTGACGCTTTCATGGCATTCTGCACAGCCAACAAAGACCATGTGGTTTCATCTGACCCTGTTGCTGAAGCTGGAAGATCTGCGAGCACGTGGCCTTCTATGAAAAGCTTTGTGACCCTGTGGACAAAGTCGTCTTTCTCCGCTTGACACTTGCTGATGTCGTGGTCGGCAACGTCACAGAAACGAATGACCCTGAGGAGTTCACAGTGGAAGTCGGCAGACACTCCTGCTGTCAAGACGTGCTTCGCTGTCATTTGCTCAAGGAGTTGCTGACAACTCCATCGCATATTTGGTGTAAGCCTGACATCTGACGCTTGGTAGGCGAGAAGCAGAGCAATCGGCTCCAGGAGCCGAACATATTGACTCTGTGGCTTAGCACAGCTGTCGAAACGCTGTTTGGCAAAGCTCAGGGTGCTGATTGCACGCTTGACACTCTCACTGTGCGAAGAGTTAGGCTGACACTCAGCCTGGATCGCTCGGAACTTGAGCTTCCACTGTTCCGAGTTTTGCAAACTCGGAATGACTCTGCAGAAGTGCTGCCAAAACTCTGCAAACTGACTCTCCATTGTCAGTGGCAAGCCAGCACGTCTGAACTGATGTGCCCGGTCTATGACGCTGATCTGGAGGTTCGGCAGGCAAGTTGCTCGCATGACACTCATGCTTTTCTTCATACATTTCGCTCCGTCTGTCGAGCAGGATCTGACACTCGAGAGGAAGTGTGTCACCAAGTCAAGGTCGACTGACTCTTCATCAAGCACCACGGAAAGCTTCTCAATGCCAACCTTGACACTGTCAGAAACCTTCACACTGTAGTCTTCTTCCAGATCTTGCAAATCCGTCTCTGACGCTTTTCCATGGTGTGTGAGAACTGCAAGGACGCCGGTGAAGACAGGGCAGTGTGACTCTTCGGATTCGTCTTCAGAGGACTTCCTCTCGCCAGCAACTGCTCTGAAGCGAATGACCCTGAAGGGGGCCTTGTCATCCAACGACACTGAAATAAACTTTGCTGACCGAATGACACTTCGCTTTCGCCTGCGAGTGACTTCTGTCATGATCTGAACCATCTGCTTGTACATTTTTCGCGAGCACTGACCCTGGCGAAGTCCGATGAACGACTCGGTCCGGGACTGACACTCTGCTTTCAAGAATGACACTGGGCTCTGCACCATCCTCCACGCACGAAGCCAGTCTGCCAACTCAGGAACATGACCCTTCAGTCGATCCTCGTCCTCTCGAGGCATCATGACGCTGCAACTGAGAGGCTCATCCGGACACTGCATCATATGCACTGCTCGTCGGTGCATCTGACACTGCGAGTGCTGGTACAACGCTGACGCTTGCATCTGACTCAGTGCTCGGATCTCATATCTGGCCCATTTGGAATCCCAGCGATGACTCTTCCTGCTGCCTGTGACCTTGACACTGAGAGAGCGGGCTCGAAGGGCTGCGCAGGCAGCACATCCGAGACCCCATGGCCCTCCCATTTTCTTGGGTCTTTCTTGGAGCCATGTGACTCTGACCCTCTTGCCAGCACGTGTCTGCAGAAAAGAGCCGTGACTCTGACACCATTTGACTCTGAATCTCTGGAACCAACATCTTGGACAGGACTGATCGAACTCGTCATGACACTTGCCATTGCTTTCTGTCTGGACGCTGACACTGGTGTTGTTGAAAGCTGTCATCTTTCTCTTGGTGCCATGTGCAGATGCCAGCTTCTGACTCTTGGGTCTGTCCGAGCAGGAAACTTGAAGTGCTGACTCTGCAGCTGCAGCAGAACGAGTTCTGACCATGGAAGTTGACACTTTGCCAGACGAAGGGAACACCTTGTTGTCGTAACACTTCTGCAGTTTGGAGGGTGCACAATGCGCACGTCTCAGCATGGCAGCGATGACTCTGACTCTGCTGTTTGTTCTGAAATGCTCAGTTGCTGACACTTCTTGGAGACACACTGTTTCCAACCCACACCGTGTGCTATCTGAAGAATCCTTTGAATGTTGACTTTGACTGACCTGAAGCACTGAGAATCCAAATAACTTCAACGGATCCAAAATTACCTACTGTTGCGGACGGCTCATTGTCGTATTTTGGCCAAGTGCCTCCCATTAATGTGTTCAAGGCAGAATTTTGGATCGCGAGACAGGACTTACTCATTATGACATCTCCGCAGCAGCAAATTGCTAAGGCGTCTCTGCTTCCCCGCTTGTATTCAATTGGAGCAAACCTGGCAGAGGACTATAAATCACAACAGTGCAACCGTGCCAAGAAGGCCTGCTGACCCGCTGGGCATCCGCCGGCGAAAGGGCTTCAACACCTGAGGCAGTTGGCTGCTCCATGCTATTATTATTAAGGGACTCAAGAATGACAATTTGAATCAGAATTGCTTGACACTGAAATCCTACTTGTCAAGTCTCAAAGACCCGAAACCCCTCAGCTGTCGAAAATCTCCTGGCCCAATGACACTGGGTGTAGATAGAAACAAGCGGCAGCACACCAACGCTCGCAGTGCACACCCACACACAGACTGAGCAAGTGGCACTGTGCGGTCAGGCTGACCACCTGTGACTAAAATATTAGTGTGCGACTTGGGTGCGAGTTGGGTTTTTGCAAAAAACAACACAGTGATCTGACACTTGACCATGGGTAATACTTATACTGACTGTTTCGAAGATCTGAGGAACCGAGGGGATGGGACATGAACATGACCTGCCACTTGCCTGCGATAGATGCCCTGCTAGGCTTCGATTGGTACATGCATGCTGCCATGGGGCTCAAGTAAGCCAACATATGCCACTGAGTTTGACTCTATTTGTTATTGCTGCTGGAATCTAAGGCTTGAGGCTGAAGACAACAAAGACAACTAGTAGTTGTGAGCTCTGGCAGCGAATGGGACTTGCCGCACAAAGTGCTACTTAGTGGAATTATTGGAAGATTAACTACTAGCGGCGAATGGGACATGCCGCGAACAGGAAAGGACTGTGGCTCTCAATTCGGTTTTACACAGGGAAAACTCAGCACAGGGCTATCCACACCAGGTGCTCCAGCTCGCTACCTGGCAAAAGCTTGCAGGCACCCAGCCAAATGGGGCAAGATAAGACTCTGAATTTCCTGAAACCAGCAACGGCTCCTGAATTATTATATATCTTATTTAATTTAGTGCAGTCAGACGGGGCTCTGGCTGACTCATCACTCATCCACAGGCAGATCACCACAGGCCTGTCACAGCAGTGGGTCATGTTTGGCAATGAAATGCTGGCTGATCTTAAATTGATATGACTGTCGTGACGATGGCAGCATTCAGAGCACTGACTGTTTTGACGCTTACTCTGGCAGTCCATCTTGTCTACTAAAAGGGCACCCCATAGCCCAGTGACACTCACCTGCTCTCATGTTCTTCACGGTCGTGAGCTTTTTTTCGACTGACACTGCCAAATATTTCTTGCGGCACTCGTCTTCGTCTTTGACACTGGAACAGGCAAACGAGAATGAGACGAGGCTTCTGACACATCCTGGCAGCTGCTGTCCATGACGCTCAAATCGTTCCACGATTGACATTGCTGAAGCGATGACACTATAGGCAACAGCATCACCGAATAAGCTTTTCAGCTCAGCAATCTGACTCTCGAGCCTCAACCGCATTGTCTGGTAAATCCCAGTCGTCGCTACTGGGTGTTCTGACACTGCAGAGGAGGCGCCATCATGACACTGACTTTCAGAAGAGTGTGCTGGCAAAGGCTCTGACGCTGTCCCACATCGAGGTTCACTCTGCATCCGGGATGTGGTTCTCCCACAAGGTGTCTTTGCTGACTCTGTCATTGCTGTAGCAGACGGACCAGACCATTGATATTTGACACTGCCCTCAGGCTTGGCATGACCCTCCTGGTCAACTGACACTTTGAGACGCAGTCTACGGCATGGCTTCTTCTTGTGTCGCCCGCGATGACTACTGCGGCAGCCTTCACAGTAGTTATTCGGCTTGCGCCGAAACGTTCTGGCACCGCACAAACGGCAGGCAAACCCAGCCATGACTCTGGCTCTGTAAAGCAATGATTTCTTATTATCTGAACTTCTCGAAACTGACACTACTGTAATACGACGACTAAGGTACTGACTGGTGACTAGTCATTGAACTTAACTTTGATTGTCTGGCTGTCATTGCACTATGAACACAGTAGCAATACAATGAGATTTAACAGTTGACCCGATGTGGTTGTTCTGAGCAACTTCCTGTGTTGTCGTCGTTCTGCGAGCAGGTTTTGCTGACTCTGCTAACGGCCTTCATTGATTGACTGAGCAAAATGACACTGAAAGTGCTGAATGACATGACCACTGGCACAGGACAACACTCGCAGGCCCCGCCTCAGGTCTTGCTCCACATCTTCTCGAACAAAGGCAAGGCTTATGAGTCCCATAAGCTTTGCCTTTGTTGGAGAAGTTGTGGCAGGATGATGTTGACACTGTCAGCCTCGGCCATGCATGGAGTGGTGACTACACCCTCACGTCTCTCTGACTCTCTTATACAGGCCAAGTATACCTCTAATTCACTCTAGCAGCTGCAAGGCAACACTCCATTCCCTCAGCTGTTCCTGGGCTTCCAACGGACGTCTGCCAAATGGCTCGGACGAGTGGGTGTCTGGCACATTCGGCCAAGAGATCCTCATAGCCGAATGTGCCAGACACCTACCTGGGGGCCAAACTGCACACACACACACACTCTCTCTCTCTCTCTCTCTCTCTCTCTCTCTGTGCTCAAGCACTTGCAAGGTGACCCTGCTGCAGACGTTCCTGCCTCTGCCGTTGGCCGGGCCAAGCACCTGCGCAAAGACACACATCGAATCTGAATCCATGTGGTAAATCTTGACTCTGAGAAGTCCGACAGCACACGCACTCGATTTTCATGACTCTCGGCTCTGGTCACGAGACTCCGACACACTGTGGCACATGCCAAAAAAGTGTAAAAGTGTCCAATGTACAATGGTTGACACTAGGAGTGCTCGCTTGTCACCAGAGGATTCCGTGTGCCAGTGTCAGCCAGGTGACTCTGCAACTCACCAAGTTCAAGAAGTATGACTCTGACACTGATTAAACATCAGTAGAATCAGAATAGGAGTTTTATTATTTATGGCTGGCTGGCTGACACTACTGCGTTGACGCTGCGTCTTCCTGCAGCATTTCTAGGTCTTGTATGGCTCTGAACCTTGCCCAGCTGTCGTACCGGCCATATGGCTTTTGCCATTTGGCCTGTAACGCTTGTGTCCTTGGCTGCAAGCCGGTGCAAATGACACTCTCACTGGATCTGCCACTGTATGTAAGCATGACACTGACTAACACTCGAGATTGGCATGATGTTTTTGCAAACCAAGCAGCATAATCAGACCTGCACGTACATGACCCTTGCGGCCAAACGCCAGAAGATCCCTGACGCTGTTTTTGGTCTCCTCGGAGAAGGCGATGTCATCCATCATCTCGTCCCTGAGCCAAGAATCAGACAGAAAGGCAATGACTCTGGAATCCACATGACAGGAAAATATGCAGCTAGGCCACATGACACTGCGGAAGTCGGTTTCAGTGCGTCTTGACACTGGGTTCGGCCGTGGGAGACGTGGGTAGTCCACGTCTCTTGGGCCCAGACCACGGCCAGCCCCTTTTGGTCGCTGACCCTTTCCGGCTTGGTTCGGATCGGCCTGGGTCGATGACGCTGCTGCAGCGGCCTGGGACGGGGTAGCTGGCTGACGCTGACGGCTGGGGTAGTTGAAGTCAGTATTGACACTGTCTTCCCACTCGTGTCCCAGGTGTTGCGGGTCGTTCCTGGGAAAGGATGACGCTTCCCACCAGCGGTTCCATTGCTGATTCCTCGGGGAGCGCCTGCTCCAGTCGTCCTGACCCTGCTGCGTCTGCTGCTGTGAGTTGTTCTGACTCTGCTGCTGCTGATGCCAGCCCCAACCATTGCCTTGACCCTGACCCCAATTCTGCCATTGCTCCTGACCCTGGGCTCGATTTCGCCTGTTGGAGCCTGATCGGTTGCGACCCCGACCCTGTTGGCCGTGATTCCAAATCTGGTCTTGCTGACCCTGACCCTGGTTCCAGTAGTAGTTGTTGGCGTTGGGGTCATAGTAGTTGGTATTGGCATCAGCTTGACCCTGGGGCTGCTGCGGCTGCTGCGGCTGTGGCTGGTCTTGCCGCTGTTGACCCTGTGCCTGCTGCGGCTGTGGCTGTTGCTGGTCTTGCTGCTGTGGCAGGCTGCTCTGATCCTGACGCTGCTGCTGGCTTGGCGGCCATCGGTCCGCACCCCAGTCGCCCTGCGGTACCTGACTCTCAGACGGCTCGTCCTGCGGCTCCTCCGTTGGCTCGTCCTGTGCTGGATCGGTGGGGGCTTGACTCTGGTCGGCAGGTGCTTCAGTCTCCCGACTCTGCTCCTCGGAGGGTTGGTCACTGGTGGCAGCTTGACCGTGACCCTGGTCCTCATAGGTCAAGTCAACGGTCTCAGCCTGCTGTTGACCCTCGGGTGGACTCTCGGGCTGCTGTGGACTCTGGGGCTGCTGTTCAGTCTGACTCTGCTGCGGTGCTTCCCACAAACCCGGGGGTGCTTCAGTCTGACTCTGCGGCGGTGCATCCCACAAACCCGGTGCAGACTCCGGCTCCTCAGTGACGCTGATCCACTGAGCACTGTTGGCCATGGAGTCGGGAACCGGAACCTCCCTTTGGCTGACATATCCCCAGTGACTACTCTGAGTCATGTCTTGGATCGTCTCATGATGACTCTGGGGCGGGTAGTGCTGCTGGGTCGCTGACGCATGACTCTGGGTCTGGGAGGCCTGGTAGGTCCGGTGCTGGGTCCCTGACGCTGCGTCTGGAGGTCTCACCGAGCTGACACTGTCCCCCTGGATCTCCAAGGAGCTGACCGTCTGCCCCATTGACCACTGGCAGGGGGCTGCAAATGCAAGACACTGTGCAAATGCATGACACTGTGTATTAATTCAAACACACTATAATGTGAGTGACCCTCGTGCCTGGGAAGCCATGTCGTCCTCGTAACCTTCCTGACCCTGAGATGTCCGGGAATCCATATTGGCCTGACCGTGACTCTTAGATGTCGGGGAAGCCATATTGGCGGTTTAACCTTAGTTGCGATCTGACACTGGCAAACCGTGGCAGTTGACTCTGAGCGGCACACATTAAAACCAACTGCAAACAAGTGACTCTCGCAAGTTCGTTTGAACTGTCTTGATACACCACCCGGACTTGTTTGACTTCTCCTGCTCGCACAAATGGCGAGCCACGTCTGCCCCTGACTCTGGGGAAATGAAGTGCAGGAGGAAGAAGACCTGACAAGCAGTGTCAGTTGACAAAACTAACAGCACAAGTGACACTCAAACTGTGCATTGCCATGTCTCAAACACACCTGCACCGCACCACGGTCACAACCCTCAGCTGACACTTGGTGGTTCGGAGGCAGCAGGGTGAAGGCGCGAGACTGACCCTGAGGTCGCCAGTCGGCCATGAACCAAAAAAGGCGTTAGCTTGCTCTGTGCCAACAATCTCCTGACACTAAATGACTGAGACAGAGTAGTCGAAAATCACTTAACTCTAACTGCAATGCTGCAAAATATCTGTTTCTGATGTTCTGGTCGCTGACAACTTCACATGCTCATGTTGACACAGCGAGCCCACGATCTTGCAGAGGATAGCAATTCAATGCAACACATGGCATGACTCCGCAAGTCTGACAGTCTGACACTGAGCAAAGCAGAAAGGGGCTGGCACCTGCTGCATCTGGCAGGATGACACTGGAATGTGGAAGCCTGGCACACGTTGGGGCGATAAGATGACAATGAATCACACTACTCTGCAAGCAGCTTCACTGCACTGACCCCTGCTGCAACATGACTCTCATGACCTCCTGGCCTCTCCGCTGCGGCCATTGTCGATGTGCCTCAGTGCAAAGGCAATCAATGACACTAATAGAAGCAAACATGCACTCGCAGGGACTCACCGAAACACTTTTTTTGACAGTGCCCACAGTCGGCTCGAAAGGCACTAGAGCTGCGATTCGTCAAAAAGTCTACACTGACACTCCGGCTTCTATAGCTAACGGAGTGCGATGGCATGACCCTGAGTCATCCGACCATGTGGTGCCTAGATAAAATTGCTAAGCTCAATAAATTAATTAGTTATTAAAAATTAATGACACTGAAGCAAGGACTGGCAGCTACTTCTTGGCTGACTCTGGGTTTGCCGTTTGCACAGGAGGTTTTGGGTCGCCTGACACTGTCTTTGCGACAGAAGGTGTCTGGGCTTTGGTGGGCACAACGTTCGCTTTGCCCGCTGACCCTTTGAGCTTGTCACGCTCTGCTTTGTAGCGGTTGCATTGCTTCTGACTCTCCTCCAACTGCTCTCGCAATTTTATGCGCTGACCCTGCTCAAAGTCGCGATCTTCCTTCTGCTTTTTCAGTGCGCCTTGACACTCCTTCGGGGCGAGCAGTTTCAGAATCCATGTTATTTTCAGCGTAGTAATTAATATATTTGAATTCATTATTATAATAATTAACAATTGCTCATGACACACCGGTCCTCCAGAAAGAGCTTGCACTTCTTATGCTCTGACTGCTCCGCCTCGAGGCTGTCCTCCAAGCGCTTGACCCTCTTTGTGTGGACTTCCTCCCTCTTGTCCTGTTGTGCCAATGACTCTACCTCCTGCAGGGCGAATTTCTTTGCGTGGTCATTCTTGAGATCCTTCGGGCAAGCAAAGAACACATGGAGAAGGTTTAACAATATTAAATCTGTATTTGATCAATGGTCAGTTATAAGATAGTAAAGTAAGTTAGTAGTCTAATTTCTAAAACCCTGAGTCTTATGCAGTTGAAACAAGTTGTCCTGAATGACTCTGCTGTGGTGTTCTTCCATCTCAGATTTTTCCTGACGCCATCGACGTTCTCGTGACTCTAGCTCCGCTTGGGCTCGGGCCAGCTGTTCCTGTTCAGGAATGAGAAACAAATAATTAAATATTATAATAAAACTTGACGACATAATATTGTATCATGGCACTGATATAGTCTCATTCTTAGTATTAATGAATTAGAATTTACAATTCTTATTTCAGATGTCCTGCTGACGCTCGTTCTCCAATTCCAGTCGGCCCAGCATATTTTGTGCACATCGGTGCATTGACCCTCGCAGTTGGGAGGATGTGCTCTCAGTCCTGCGGGGAATGCAACTTGTGACTGCTGCATTCCGAGCACTGACACTAAAAACTAAATTTCCATGATCCCTCAATCACAACAGTCCTTTCCCCCTTCTCACCCTTGCTGCCACGTCCACGGAGGCGATTCACCATGGCTGTGACACTGGTGAGGCTACGATGATCAAGGAGGTCAGGGATAAAGATGACACTGCTGTAGCTTTGGTATATAACGAGTGTGTACGTGTTCAATGGCAATGTCAAATGACTCTGCCCTGGGCCCAAAGCCAATCTGTCCATGCCAACCAATGACACTCAAGCCATGTGCAATCATCGGCCATCTTAACTTGCAGTGACTCTGGTGGGAAGCACTCAGCGCCCTGCCATCAAGAAGATTGGAGGGCAAGCCGCTGACTCTCAGCGGCTTGCTCTCCAGTCTGCCTGTGACTCTGGCTGTGGAGGGGTCTGGCCTCAGACGTCATGCATCTGACACTCAGCAGCCATGACACTCCACAGTCACTTGCGCAAGCATGCTGGCTGTGACACTGCTGCACTCCACTGTTACCGCTGACTGTCCCTGGGCAATGGATGACAATGACCACTGCCCCTCCTGACTCTGCTACTTAGGCAGCGTATGGTTCTTGCCGCATGACTCTCAAATACCACTCTCAAGCCATTGGCCATGACACTGCCACGGCGAATTTGTCATGCCGCAACACCGTAACACTGCACCCTCAGGCGACAACCTTGACTCTGCAATCGCTCAGCGTCCTGCCATCGCCTGACACTGGAAGGTCTGGCCTCAGTGATGCAATCTGACACATGACACTGGCAAAAAACTGCTCTTGCAAGTCACTGCTATGACACCCTGCCGACATACCTATGGCATGTGACTCTAGCAGATTTTTAAAGTCAGCACCTTGAATCAGAACATGACTCTCTTCCTAGCTCTGGTTCATGCCGCATGACTCTCAGATGCTACCCTCAGACCCTGACACTGCTAGCGGCGAATGGGTCATGCCGCAACCAAATGACACTACACTCTGAAGCGATGACCCTGACTGCAATCGCCCAATGTCCTGCCATCGCTTGACACTGGAAGGTCGGGCCTCGGTGATGCAATGTGATATATTATGTGACACTGACAAAAACTGCTCTTGCAAGTCACTGCCATGACACTCTGCCGACCTACCTATGGCATCTGACTCTAGCAGATAGATGATAAGAACATGACTCTCATCCTAGCTCTCGGCGGCGAATGGTCCATGCCGCATGACTCTTTTAGATGCTACCCTCAGACCATGACACTGCTAGCGGCGAATGGGTCATGCCGCAACAACATGACACTACACCCTGGATGCCTCTGTGCTCTCAGGCGCTGACCCTGACTGCAATCGCTCGGTGTCCTGCCATCGCTTGACACTGGAAGGTCTGGCCTCAGTGATGCAATGTGATACATGTGACACTCACAAAACTGCTCTTGCAAGGCACTGCTATGACACTCTGCCGGCCTACCTATGGCATGTGACTCTAGCAGATTAATAGACGATAATTTAATTGAACAATATGACTCTCATCCTAGCTCTCGGCAGCGAATGGTCCATGCCGCATGACTCTCTCTTAGATGCTACACTCAAACCCTGACACTGCTAGCGGCGAATGGGTCATGCCGCAACAAAATGACACTGCACTCTGAAGCGATGATGACCCTGACTGCAATCGCCCAGTGCCCTGCCATCGCTTGACACTGGAAGGTCGGGCCTCGGTGATGCAATGTGATACATGTGACACTGATAATACAACTCTTGCAAGTCAGTGCTATGACACTCAGCCGACCTACCTATGGCATCTGACTCTAGCAGATAATAATAGACGATAAGAACATGACTCTCATCCTAGCTCTCGGCGGCGAATGGTCCATGCCGCATGACTCTCTTAGATTTTGCCCTCAAACCATGACACTGCTAGCGGCGAATTCGGTCATGCCGCAACAACATGACACTACACCCTGGATGCCTCTGTGCTCTCAGGCGCTGACCCTGACTGCAATCGCTCGGTGTCCTGCCATCGCTTGACACTGGAAGGTCTGGCCTCAGTGATGCAATGTGATACATGTGACACTCACAAAACTGCTCTTGCAAGTCACTGCTATGACACTCTGCCGGCCTACCTATGGCACGTGACTCTAGCAGATTAATAGACGATAATTGAACAATATGACTCTCATCCTAGCTCTCGGCAGCGAATGGTCCATGCCGCATGACTCTCTCTTAGGTGCTACACTCAAACCCTGACACTGCTAGCGGCGAATGGGTCATGCCGCAACCAAATGACACTACACTCTGAAGCGATGACCCTGACTGCAATCGCCCAATGTCCTGCCATCGCTTGACACTGGAAGGTCGGGCCTCGGTGATGCAATGTGATATATTATGTGACACTGACAAAAACTGCTCTTGCAAGTCACTGCCATGACACTCTGCCGACCTACCTATGGCATCTGACTCTAGCAGATAGATGATAAGAACATGACTCTCATCCTAGCTCTCGGCGGCGAATGGTCCATGCCGCATGACTCTTTTAGATGCTACCCTCAGACCATGACACTGCTAGCGGCGAATGGGTCATGCCGCAACAACATGACACTACACCCTGGATGCCTCTGTGCTCTCAGGCGCTGACCCTGACTGCAATCGCTCGGTGTCCTGCCATCGCTTGACACTGGAAGGTCTGGCCTCAGTGATGCAATGTGATACATGTGACACTCACAAAACTGCTCTTGCAAGGCACTGCTATGACACTCTGCCGGCCTACCTATGGCATGTGACTCTAGCAGATTAATAGACGATAATTTAATTGAACAATATGACTCTCATCCTAGCTCTCGGCAGCGAATGGTCCATGCCGCATGACTCTCTCTTAGATGCTACACTCAAACCCTGACACTGCTAGCGGCGAATGGGTCATGCCGCAACAAAATGACACTGCACTCTGAAGCGATGATGACCCTGACTGCAATCGCCCAGTGCCCTGCCATCGCTTGACACTGGAAGGTCGGGCCTCGGTGATGCAATGTGATACATGTGACACTGATAATACAACTCTTGCAAGTCAGTGCTATGACACTCAGCCGACCTACCTATGGCATCTGACTCTAGCAGATAATAATAGACGATAAGAACATGACTCTCATCCTAGCTCTCGGCGGCGAATGGTCCATGCCGCATGACTCTCTTAGATTTTGCCCTCAAACCATGACACTGCTAGCGGCGAATTCGGTCATGCCGCAACAACATGACACTACACCCTGGATGCCTCTGTGCTCTCAGGCGCTGACCCTGACTGCAATCGCTCGGTGTCCTGCCATCGCTTGACACTGGAAGGTCTGGCCTCAGTGATGCAATGTGATACATGTGACACTCACAAAACTGCTCTTGCAAGTCACTGCTATGACACTCTGCCGGCCTACCTATGGCACGTGACTCTAGCAGATTAATAGACGATAATTGAACAATATGACTCTCATCCTAGCTCTCGGCAGCGAATGGTCCATGCCGCATGACTCTCTCTTAGATGCTACACTCAAACCCTGACACTGCTAGCGGCGAATGGGTCATGCCGCAACCAAATGACACTACACTCTGAAGCGATGACCCTGACTGCAATCGCCCAATGTCCTGCCATCGCTTGACACTGGAAGGTCGGGCCTCGGTGATGCAATGTGATATATTATGTGACACTGACAAAAACTGCTCTTGCAAGTCACTGCCATGACACTCTGCCGACCTACCTATGGCATCTGACTCTAGCAGATAGATGATAAGAACATGACTCTCATCCTAGCTCTCGGCGGCGAATGGTCCATGCCGCATGACTCTTTTAGATGCTACCCTCAGACCATGACACTGCTAGCGGCGAATGGGTCATGCCGCAACAACATGACACTACACCCTGGATGCCTCTGTGCTCTCAGGCGCTGACCCTGACTGCAATCGCTCGGTGTCCTGCCATCGCTTGACACTGGAATGTCTGGCCTCAGTGATGCAATGTGATGCATGTGACACTCACAAACTGCTCTTGCAAGTCACTGCTGTGACACTCTTGGCATGTGACTCTAGCAGCTTAGATGATGATTGAACATGACTCTCATCCTAGCTCTCGGCGGCGAATGGTCCATGCCGCATGACTCTCTCTTAGATGCTACACTCAAACCCTGACACTGCTAGTGGCGAATGGGTCATGCCGCAACAAAATGACACTGCACTCTGAAGCGATGACCCCGACTGCTATCGCCCAGTGTCCTGCCATCGCTTGACACTGGAAGGTCGGGCCTCGGTGATGCAATGTGTTTAATTATTATATTAAATTGAAATTATTATTGTTATATGTGACACTGACAAAAACTGCTCTTGCAAGTCACTGCTATGACACTCTGCCGACCTACCTATGGCATCATTTATTGAATAATATTTATTTATTATAATTAAATTTAAATATTAAACTAAATATGTCATTTAATTATTAAAATAGACGACGACGAAAATAATCATTGAACAACATGACTCTCATCCTAGCTCTCGGCGGCGAATGGTCCATGCCGCATGACTCTTTCTTAGATTAGATGCTACACTCAAACCCTGACACTGCTAGCGGCGAATGGGTCATGCCGCACAAAATGACACTGCACTCCGGATGCATCTGCGCTCTCAGGCGATGACCCTGACTGCAATCGCTCAGTGTCCTGCCATCGCTTGACACTGGAAGGTCTGGCCTCGGTGATGCAATGTGGTACCTGACACTGACAAACTGCTCTTGCAAGTCACTGCTATGACACTCTGCCGACCTACCTATGGCATCTGACTCTAGCAGACGATAAGAACATGACTCTCATCCTAGCTCTCGGCGGCGAATGGTCCATGCCGCATGACTCTCTCTTAGATGCTACCCTCAGACCCTGACCCTGCTAGCGGCGAATGGGTCTTGCCGCAGCGGCGAATGGGTCTTGCCGCAAACACCAGCATGACTCTGCACTCTAGGGCTCCACGCTGACACTCGAGGTGATCCACGGTGAGGGCGATGTTCACATGAGAAGCTTGCTGACACTCGAAGCGAATTGTCAGTGGTAAATTACCACTGACAATTCGTTTCGAGTGGCAGCTTGAGCTAACGTGGCTTATGGTTGTTTGACACTACAAACTTATGGTTGTTTGACACTACAAACCATACAATCAATCGTTGTATACCAAGACCCAGCAAAACCACAGAAATTAAAAACACTCCGAAAGCACAGCCCAGTTATATATATATATAGACATATGTGTACACCCACACACACACACACTCTCTCTCTCTCTCTCTGAGTTGTAAGGCTGCGGGCTTAGAGCTCGGGTTCCAGGTTAAGGCTTTTCGTTGTAAGTGCCCTTTGTCCACGTGCATATGCCCATCTGCTACATGGCTCTGGGTCTACGGCTTTAGGGTTTAGGGTCTGGCCTGAACCGTAAACCCAAGGCGCTGTGGATGAGGACTGAGGGGCTTCAAATTGGGCTTCCAGGAATTGGCTGGTAGAATTTCGAGCTTGGGTACTCAACCCCAAAGCTACCCACGGATCCCAAAACCCCAAAACCTGACCTTTGCGGTGCCCGACGCCCCTTGCATGTTTGAAGCAACTAGAAAAGATCCAAACACACAATCAGCACTGTTAAACCACCCCTGTATTCACGCACCAAAACCGTATTAGTATTGAGAACTCTACCAAACTCAGCCGCCGCTGAGCCAAAACGAACCCTTGGATACCCTTAGAGGAACCGTTCAAGAAAGCCTTAAAGACCCCGCAAGGAAGGCCTTGTCCTTGCTGTCGGACTGCTTCGCCCTTCCGTGAACAAGGTTTGAGTTTCGCTGCGTTTTACTGGGGTTGAGACCGGGGCTCTGCCTGTGTTGGTTTGTTGGATTTATCAAAGGGGAGGGACCCTTAATGGGGACCCCTACCCTATGATGGGCTATATAATGCATATATAATTGCTGTATTAAGGGTATGTACCTAGGGGTCCTTATTAAGGGTCCCTCCTTTTACCCTTGGAATTTAGAAGGTGCAGGTTCATGGTTTAGGGCTTTGGAAATCTAGGGCCCGCCTGCTCGATGGCTTGCAAGCGCTCTGTATGTCACAACACTGCGGTCCACATGCGACATGCACACATGCGCAGGACAGAAAGATAATAATCGTGATAAACCACGAACAACAAATAAACAATGCAAGTGACACATGCGAATACATATACACATATATGTATGCATAAACAGAGAGAGGGAGAGAGATAACGAAAGAGACAGAGAGAGAAAGCAGGAAGGAGCGTGAGAAAACAACAACAACAACACATAGTAGAGAGAGAGAGAGAGAGCGATAGAGCGAGAGATTGAGAAGGAGAGATTGACCAATAAAGACATGTAAATATACAAAACAATACACTAGGTAGCTAGAGAGACAAATGCAGGATCCCCCGTGAAAAAAAACCTCTAATGCTTGTTCACAGGGTTCTTCGCGTGCGTCCTGATAAACTAATCTGTAATCTGTCCGGTTGGGTTTATATCCATAGGGTTTCTACAATAGGTACTACTATTATGGCATAAAGGAACCCCTAAACAAAGCCTTAAAGGACATCAAAAGGAACCCATGTATAGGTACTGAGGACCCCTTGGGAGGGCTCTTGATCCGCCTCCTGCAGGCAGTCCCTGGATCAAACCCGGGGTGTCGATTTCAACAGTCCCCAAAATTATTTATAACTGGGGCTCTATATTAAACAACAAAGGAAATTCAAAATTGTCCCAACTCATTATTAGGATTTAGTACAGCTGCTGCATGAGCCGTATGCTCTATAAAGTTTGGGTCTTGAGCTGCAGGACTGCAAGCGGAGCTTACCTAAGGGTTCGTGTTCCCATAAAGTATATAGTTTGTCCCCAAAGTACCTACTTGGAGGGGCAGGGGACTTAGTAAGTAGGGTTATAAGTAGGGTTATACTTGGGGTAACTCCATTTGGGGTACTTGTAAGTCTACTTATAACCATACTTACTAAGTCCCCTGCCCGTCCAAGTATAGACCAAAGTATACCTTTTGGAGGGTACATGGACCCCTGATGGCACCTTTCAAAACGAACCCTTGAAGGAACCTTGTCTGGGTTCACCCTTAGGGTTACGGTGACGGCTTGGTATATATCAGGGCTCGGGATTTCGGGCTGCAGGCGAGCAGCCCCCTTGTTCGCCGTGCAGCACGTCTCTCTTCCTGTCGCTGAGTCACAGTACGGTATTTTAGTTCAGGGTTAAAGGCTTACGGTTCGAGTTTAAAGCTGAAAAGATTTCAGCTTCAGGTCATACCGGCTAGCTGCTAGTATGTGTGTTTGTGGACACGGCTAGAGGCGTAGCTGTCAAAAGCCCCAATGCTCAGAATTCAACCCGAAATCCAGAGCAATCACCCGACTCAGGATTGCAAGATTGTAAGTGCTTCAGAGTCAAGAGATCTGTCCACATTGAATGCAAACTACAAGATCGGGACTTCGGGGCTTACGGCTCAAGCGCAAAGAGCAGTGCGTCGAAACACCAAGCAAGAACGCATTTGCAGCTGTTTACACCGCAAACCCTACAAGCCCTACACATACTTGCAGAGTGGGTTAAGATGTGCAAGGGCAAAAACAGAGCGGCGCAGTGGATGATTAAAACCCGTATACTGAAGCCCCGAACCAGCCAGGAATGCCAAATCAATGCACTTAACTAACTCCCTTAAAAGTCCATGTGCCCGTAATTATCCTATAGATTCCTGTCATAAAGTAGCTGTATAAGGACTGCTTTCAGGCCCAGAGCATACGCTAAGATTCAATATCTGATGGGTACATGGACCCTTAGGGATTTTGAGGTGTACATGCAAAGCAAGGGCTTGGCAAGTGGGCTGTAAGAAAGGATCAGGAAGTATAAATGCACCAGTTCGGATGCATTAAACGGCACTACAACTCCTAAGCCCTAAACCCTAAACCCTAAACCCTAGACCCTAAACCGATGAAACTCTGAGAGCCTGGAGGTGCGAAGCCCATTGAGCCCTCTGAGGCCGCGACCCCACCCTCGAACTCACCGCTGCCCTCAGAGGCAAAACAATATCCAAACGCTGCACGTTACTTCATAAACTATATAGCTTTAAGCTCGAAACCCTGAAACCTCGACACTCTAAACTCCCAGAGTGTAACTACGCTTGATTTAGACGATTAGCAAGCAGAACGAACGTCAGCACCGTATTACTGACGTGGGCTCTTCAATCCTACCACCCTACATAAACCCTAAACCCTACATGCTCCCAATCCTCCTGGGCGTCATGTGCACATTGAGTACATGGGAGTTTCCGCAAATTAGGGGTACCTTATTTTGGGATCCTTATAATAAGGATCCTACTATTTAGGGTGCCCCCATATAGTGAGGCCTAAAATGGGATGCTTTCTGGGTTCCTTTAAGGACAGTGGGGCCTGAAAGTGAGAGTTTGGGGGTTTCGGGTGTAGGCGTTTAAGGGTTGGGGGTTTAGGGTTTAGATGGTTTAGGGTGTTCACAAATACACTAGCAGTGTGAGGGGTTAGGGGCTTGGGGCTTTCGTGTTTAGTGCGTTGAGGCTTCCCGGTTTAGAGCTTCACGGTCCGTGATCCGGCGTTTACGGGGGCAAAGCGCCTAAACCAGCCTATAGTAGAAGCCAGAAAGTCGGAACATGGCTTTAGGAGGATTGGTGCTAGGATCCCTCATACTCTACCTTAAGGGCATGGGGAAAATCATGCTGAAACTTTCTGGCTTCTACTATAGATCCTTTGAACCTAAACCCCAACCCCAAGAATCTGCACCCCAAGCCGTAAGCCCTAAATCTCAAACCCTCAATCCCGCACACTGAACCTTAAAAAACCTGAAAACCCTATCCAAAATTAAGCTGACAACAAACCGGGAAAATGTTAGGCAATCCATGCCCGATGTTGTGCAACCCATGGTTTTAGTTAGACAGTTAGACTCTCGCAGAAAATCCTGAAGAGCCTAGACAATGAACACCGGGTGGTCTCAACTCACCACCTGATAACAGCCTAAACCCTATAATCACAGCAAGAGATCCTTGAACACTTGTTTCTTTCTATTGAGTACTCAGGCCCTATACTATCTCCTAAAACTTATCATTAAGCCCTAGGCCTACACACCAAAACCCGACAATCTCTGCACAGCCACGCTGGGGGAAGGCATGGACATTGTCATGGTCATTGCTTGGCTGCTCGGATCTGCCTCCTCGGCTTCGCAACGCTTCTGGACAAAAAACAAAATTCCTAAGCAAGTTAGGGTTTAGGGAGGGTTTAACCCTAATTCCTGAACAAGTTAGGGTTTAGGGAGGGTTCAAACTGGAGGGTTTAGTTTAGGGTTTAGAACATCGGTTGAGGGTTTGGGTTGCAAGGATTCAAAAAAACCTTCGCAAAGGCTCCATATTATCCCTACATCGTATAAAACTGAGGGTTAAAGTACCGACATAGTAGCCCCTTCATGGCCTACAGCTACATGGAGCCTCAGGGCCTTAACAAGTTTAGTGCTTCGGGTTTAAAGGTTTAGGGTAAACCCTAAACCCTACAGTAGAAGCCAGAAGGTTGGAGCATCATTATCCTCATTCCCTTAAGGCAAAGCAGAGGGAATCCTAGCACTAATCATCCCAAAATCAATGTTCCAACTTTCTGGGGTTCACCATAAACCCGAACAGAAACCCAAGCCCTGACATCAACTGCGAAGCCCTAGGCTTGCTCTGTACTTAAAGAAACCTTATAGGGGGCCGTTGTGGGGCTTCTACTGGGCTTTTTTAAGTAACCACGGAGAATGAAGTATCAACTTTGACTTCATAATGGTTCCTTAATAAAGTATTTCATACTGGTTCCTATAAGACAAAAGGTATTTCATAATGGTTCCTCCACGGAAAATGTATTAAAGCATGGTACTCCAAAGCTCAGTGTTCAGGGCCTGTGAGTTTCGGGCTCGAGGACTTCGGGTAGGGAATGTTCCCCGAGTGATTGCAGGAACAGGAACCGGAATCATTACCCCTCCTACTTTGAACGGTTTGGGGTCAGAGGGGAACTTTGTGGTTTAGGGTATAAGGACGTATAGTTTATGGTTTACCCTGAGAATCCTAAGAGGGTCATGGGCTTTCTGGGGGAGGGTGTGGGCTTTGGGGGCTAAGGTTTAGGATCTCACTACGAGGCTTCGGGAGCATTAGGGTAGTAATACTATCTATAAATCTCCGCGTGGCCGAATACCATATACTTCAAGGGCAAGGTATATACTACTATTTCGTCACATGGACTCTTAGGGATCCCCCAGGATTCCACATCATATCCATCCCAGAAGATACGAGCCCCGGGCCTGATCGACCCGATCCCTTTCCCCCCAAGCGTCCATGCACCCATTTCGTGCAGACGTGGGCCCTAGGCCCTAGAGTACATAAACAGGGACTACTATCAGGACCAAGTATTGAGGACCAAGTATTGGGCCCAAAGACCCCAATATAAGGGTTTGGCCTGTTGTTGATTTTAAGGGTAGGGTGCCGGGCTTGGGATTCGGGGCTTACAATTCTCTGGGATGCTCTCAGCACCCGTGCACTTCTAAGAAAACCAGAACCCTGTTCTGTGAAGGGTTTAGTTCAAGATTTAGCGGGCGTATACTCACTGACTCTAATCTAAGACCTCAACCTCGCACCCTCACATTCCTGCAAAGCCACCGGAAAAGAGAGCGTCCGCATGATGGTTGTCTCCATCTTCGAGGCTCAGATGTAAAGGAACATCATGCAGAGATTAGGGCAGCATTATGAAGGAGCGTCCACGTGTACGGGATTTCGTTTTGGGGCTCCCCGTCTCGATTCACAAGACTTCCCACGGTGTCGATTGTAGCAGTCTACAAGCTCATTGATGATTACTTTACCCCCCTTAGAACCATAATAAAACAAATATGTTTGATACTCTCTTGGGTTTCAAATGAACAAATTAAACAAAATCCAAGGATACTATCGGTTAGGACTCTATATCAAAGAATGCTTGAAATTAAACTTCTCTCAAACCGATCCAAAAAAAACACATAGCTAGATCTTCCATTCATGTCAACTAGACCTAAGAGTAACCTAGGAATAAAAACGGTGCCCTTTTAGGGTTAAAGGGGCTCATAAGGGAACCTGAACCCTACAGAAAGGCAATAAGGGCCTACTCTGGGTCCTAGTCACCGAATGTGGTACTCTTGGAGTCTTATTGGAACTCTTGCAGTGATGCAAGTCAAAATAATCCTCATGCCAAATCTAAGCTAAATCGGCACCTAAAGTAATGCAAGTAGAAAGGCTCGCGCAGGCCCATGCGCCATACCCCCATGCGTGGTCAGTTATATAATGGTTATACATAAGGGAACCAACAAATAGATAAAGAACTTCACATACACATATGTACATGTGTATATGCATCTGCTATACATACATATACGTATATGTGCATATATTGTGTGAATGTGAATCCATTCATGTTGGTACAACTATGTGTGTATGTTTGTATGTATGTATGTATGTATGTATGTATGTATGTATGTATGTAAGCATGCATGCATGTATACATGTATGTATGCATGCAGGCATGTATGCGTGCATGTGTGCATGTATGTGTATATACATACATATATATATATACTTCGTGAATTATAAATATGTCGTGCTTATATACAGACAGGCATATTAGCCGGTCTCGGTATTCACTGCAGCACAAAACCTAAGCTCTAATCTCCGAGCCATCAACTACTACGCCCTTGTCCTGAATCCTGCAACCTAATAAACACTCCGCCTGAAATCCTGAAGAATATTGAACACCAAAACCACCGAAACAGTAAGTACCAAATGCTATAGTTGGAGTTATGAAGGGACCTAAAGGAAAGTAAGGAATAATATGAGTAAGGCTTCAGGCCCCCATGCTACCTACCCGAAAAAAGTTACTGCTCCCAGGAGAAACCATGTCTAGGATCAAGACGAGAAGTCTTGAAGGCACAGCTTCCTAGTTAAAGTATGCAGCACAGGAAAAAAGCACTTGTGCCGTAGAATGTAGGGATAATGAGTATTATGATTTTGGGAAGTATCCCGCATGCCAGAACCTAGAACCCTAAATACCAAACCCAAAAACCTAAACCCTAAACCAAAACCCTAAACCCTAAACCCATGGCGGTACCTACTGTTGATGGACAAGATCCTGCATTACCCATTATTAGGAATATGCCATAATTCCCATAGTTTAGAGTCCTAAGGGTCATGCAGGATTTTGTCCATCAACAGTAGGACCCTTTGGGTGATCCCTGCCTCACCATTGGGTGGTCTCTCATCTTCAGCTTCCGCGGGCGAAGCTTCTGCGCGTTTAGGGAGGGTTTAAGGTTCATTTAAGGGATCATGGGACTTGGTTACTAGGGTTATTATTAACATAACAATACTTACAACCCCAATTCAGGTATATACTTATAACCATGCTTTCTAAATTACATGATCCTCCAAGCAGGGTTTAGGGTTTAGGACTGAGGGTTTAGGGGTTCAGGGTTCAGGGTGCAGGGTTTAGGGGTTTCGGGTTTAGGGTTCAGGGATTACGGTTTAGGATTTAGGGGTTTAGGATTTAATGCGGTTTAGGGTTTAGGGATTCGGATCGTGGCTGAGGCTTTACCTGGGGACCTAGATGCTAACCATAATATCATGGTTCAACTAAACACGCTACTATAGATAATACCCGACTAATGTATAATTAGGGCCAAATAATAAGGCACTCCAAAACAGAATATGCTGCACTTTTGGGTCTAGGTAGGGTTGGGGATTCATACTGATGACGCGCAAAAAATGGCCTTACTCATTAGAGTGGACATTTTAGGGTGTAGCATGCTGGAGTAGAGACTATACCGAGCCTCCATCCCCTTCTTAATCGCTCTGAACCTGCACAAAACAACCCCAAGCCCGACAAAAACACAGCCTCTAAACTCCAAACCCTAAGTCCCCAACTCCTAAGTCCGCTAATCAAACCTCACGTCCCTACACCATTCCTCAACCCGATAGTCGGGATCAAACGAAAGTCTATAAGATCACTTAAACAAATCCTAGGATACCCAGTAACCTAAGAATAAAAAGGCCTCTCTTTTTGGTATTGGGTAGCTTTATAAGGAACCTAGGACTACAAAAAGGGAATAAGGGTACTACTGGGCATCCTAGAATCTACAAAGTTCAGGGTTTGGGGTTTACGTAGGATATAATTACTAGGGCTCCAATTTAAGGGCTCGGCGTAGGGATGGGTGAGGATTTCTGGATAATTGGGTGTTGAGGGTTGAGGCTGCAAGCAATGTGCGACCTAAGTGCTGAAAGCTTCCTAAACCCTTAACCCTAAACCCTAAACCCTTAACCCTAAACCCTAAACCCTTAACCCTAAACCGATTCCATCCCCAACAGAAAGAGACCGGACCGAGAAGCCCCAAACCTCCCGAACCGCCGACCTCAACACTTAAACAAAGCCGTAATCTAGGGGCCTAAATAACTAGACGGAGGGATCTTTGAAGGGCTCCTTTGAGGGGTCTATAAGGGATCTGCTAGGGTTTAGGGCCTTTAGAGTTTAGGGTGTAGTGTAGGGTTACTAGACCCAAGAGTAGCCTAGGAATAGAAAGGGTGCCCTTTTTGGTTTAAAGGGGCTTATAAGGGAACCTGAACCCTTAAAAAGGGAATGAGGGCCTACTCTGGGACCTAAATAATTACCAATACTATTGTTGATGGACAAATCCTGCATTACCCATAATTATAAGGAATATACCATAGTTCCCATAGTTTAGAGTCCTAAGGGTCATGCAGGATTTTGTCCATCAGCAGTATTCCTAGGGTTCCTTATTAGTGCTCCAGTATAATATACCCCAAACCCTATTCTAATTCTTAAGGCCACCACATTACCTGAAGCCCAAAACCAGAGAAAATCGTAGGTGATGAACCCTTAATGCATTGGGGTACTGGTATTGGGTCCACAGGTATATACACCTTAAGCAGCTTAGAATGTTGTGGGGTTTGGGGGTCTTTGACTGGGCTTTAGGATATATCAGACAGTGAATCAAGCTAAAATACCTAGATCCCCCAACTACCCTCTAAATACCCATAAATACCCACTATTAGGGAATCGAAGGCCATCATAAGGGCTCTATTAAGGGGCACTTGGGTGGGGCCCTGGTACACCCAGAGACATGGGGAGGATGGAAATCCCACGGATGCCTGGCGAAATCGAGCTACCACCCGCTGCAGCAGGCGGCAGGGAGCCTGCCGCAGTTGCGACGGCGATTGAAGCTCCAGGAGTGTAAACCTTACCTTGGACTAACATAACCTGCTAATTGTAGGTTCTTGAAATTTATTTTATTGCTTCATATGTTGTAATTTATAGGGATCCCCCCCAAAGTAGGTTTTGGTAAGTTAGGGTAAGCCGTAAGGGTCGGATTTACGATGGCTTAGACACAGACGCCGAATCCCAACACCTCCTCCAAACAATTGATGTTTTTAACCTTCCGAGTTCCGGCATTGAGTGATTCGGCCATATTCGGCCCTAAGCCCTAAACCCTAAACCCTAAACCCAATGAGCACGGTCAAGGCTTAAATATGCTTGCGACCGTGGTCTGACGTTTCTAAGCGGACGTCGATGTTGAGCAGAACATTCACACCGTCACTTCCGCAGTCAGGCCGCTATTGAAAATGAGCGTGGCCAGGGTAGTAGACTTAGTAGCCAATCTCCAAACCCGCAACCTGAATCTCTTCCAGCATCTTCTACAGTTAGCGTGAGGCGACCTATGCATGGTAGGTCCCTTATGGTTGACCTCCTATACCTTAACCTTCCAAAACCTACTTGTTGTAGGGTCCCTATGAATTCCACATTGAACGGGGCTTAAAATAATTCCAAAACCTACAAAAAAGTAGGTTATGGTAGTCCAGGGTATGGACACGACACCAATAACGAAAACTCGAACAAAAGAGAGGCTACAATGCCAAGCATCCTAGACACTAAACCCTAAAACCCAGAAACCCAGAACCCTAAGCGACCATAGCCCTAGACCCCAAAACACGAAGAACCAGCCGAATAAAAAATGAAAAGCAAAGCCAAAGCCTCGATACTCCATTCTCGATCGCCGCCTGCCCGCAGGGTGTCAAAGTTGAGAGAACATGGGGTTTAGGGTTTAGGGTTCAGGGCTTGGTGTTTAGGGTTCAGGGTATAGGGTTTATAGAGTCTAATTAGGATTTTGGCTCGTAGTTATGTAGATATTAGTTGCGTGTCGAGGAAGATCGCTCAGCATGCTGACTGCTGTTCTTGGTTCATATCAATCAAACTATGTTCCCGGCCGCTGAATGAAGGTAAACACTCTCCTTGAACATGACAAACACCGCCAAATAAATACCAACCTGTAACTACTCCACTACCACTACCAGTACCACTCCCACTACCACCACTGCCACCACCACCCTACTACCACTGTGGAAACTAGTTGGGTCCTTGGGGCAAGTCATGCAGGCAGATATCATCAACAAAAACACACTGCCCAGGGACCAAAAGGGTCCCAGGTACCGATGTCGGGGACACCTTCCCAAACCGTAATAGCAATTCCTAGTATAGAAACCTACATTCTACTATACGATACCGGTACTTAGGACACTTTGGGTGATAGCCCTTTGCACACACTCTACAAAAACCCCGAGAAAGGCCTAAATGTTGCTACTGATTCTAGGGCTTTGGACCAAGCAACAAGCCAATAATATGGACTACAGTCGATCCTTGTGGTCTTCATTACCTAAGCCCCGAAAAAAGGGACATGCAAAAACATGCAACTTAGGTGCGGCCCCCGTACAGTAAGAGTCTATAGTAGGGCTACTATTAAGGGCCTTATATATCTATATTATGAATATTATTCAACTATTACTGAGTGGGGGCCGTACCCAACATGCAACCCACCACCCCGCGCCATCTCAGACAAGGAGCAGAAGCTCTATTCTGCAAGCCTTAATCCCGAAACCTCCAAAACAACCGAACCCCAAAACAAGGCCGATGGTTTAGCCTTTCGTGTGTCTTGAGGCATAACCTACTATCTGGATTCAAGTTGTTCAGGTTTGGTTTTGCAGACGGACACAAAGCATTGTCTCCTAAACCCTTTACCCAATTGTAGGGGCCTCGAAAAGTAGAATTGGGTTTGGGGGGTATACTATACTATACTTACAAATTATAAGGAACCCCAGTACAGCCTAAATGGTTCCTTATTATACTTATAGCTTCATGGGCCCCAAAACCTTCTTCTAATACTTAAGGGCCCTATACTAAACCCCCATGATACCCTTATAGTAATCCTTATAGACCCCGTTATCAGGATCCCTTTAAAAGAATCCTATTCTAATTATTAAGGCCCTTATAGTATCCTACAGCCTAAATCTGAAACACTCCTAAACCCTCAACCGTAGCCCCAAAAATGTTATATAACCTTTTCAATTATGGTAGGATTATACAAGCCCCCAAAAGTTAAAGGTTACCTACTCAGCCCCTGAATCCTGACGACTCTAAATGGTTCCATACTGTAGTTAAAACTTAATGGGCCTCAAAACCCTGTTCTAACTATTAAGGCGCCTGTGGTACCCTGTTCTAACTATTAAGGCCTCTATAGTTCCCTACAGCCTACATCCTGACGACTCCTGCTTAGACCCCTTTAAAAGCAACCCCACTTGGACGGGCAGGGGACTTAGTAAGTATGGTTATAAGTATACTTATAAGTACCCTAAATGGAGTTACCCCAATTATATCCCTACTTGTAACCCTACTTACTAAGTCCCCTGCTCCTCCAAGTAGCCTAATGTATCGGGGTGAAGAACTCGTGCCATCTTGCGACTCCCTACCCTGAGGCTCCGAAAGGGTTTTTTTTTTTTAGGGAGGCCTTTCGCGCTGCAGCTTTGTCTGCGCGTGCTTTGGCGCCAACTCAGAAGGCTTCTGCAATGCCCGCTTTACGAGTATGTATCTCCAATGAGGGTTCTTAGGGGCGGTGTGGTTAAGAAGACCAGGGAAGTGTGTTCTGGTTGTATGATCGATCCAGTAGGGGAAGGGCATCCCGCGGCGACGACCCTGAAAAAGGATTCGATCCTTAAAGGCAGCTGTGAACACTACGTTATGGAGAGGGCTTTCAGGGGCGGTGTGGTAGACTTCCTGGAGCATTTTAAACTGTAGGTCTACTATCACATCGGAAGGCAATTTGGGGTACCTGGCTTTCTTATAAACCTCCTGGTTAGTGGTGTGTGAGTAATATGAGGCCTTAATACCCACTATCCGTCTAAGAAAGCGAATGTAGTGTGCGTCTAGTCGGTGTAACTGCTTCGTAGTAATGGTGATAGCATCCAATCCGTAGGTGAGGACCGGTAAGAATGTAGCCTGGAATATTTTAAGTTTTTGTTTCTGGGACATAGTACTGTTCCATACCAACCGAAGTTTCTTGTAAGCCTGTTCTGAGAGCCCTCTTCGATGATAGAAAGCTATCTCAAAGGCTTGCTTCCAGCTAATCATGGAACCCAAGTATTTAATGTGCGGTGTGGTCGGGACCAACGATCCGTCCTGAAAATGTAGCGTAGTGGTATCCCCTTCATTGTGTACCAACAGCTCTGTCTTTTGTTGATTAAGATGCATCCCATATTCAAGAGCTATTTCTTCTAGCGTTGAGAGGTATGTTTGAAGTTGGGGTTTCAGGCTCGGTGCCGGTGGGTGCGAACGCCTTGACGGCAACCTCCGCGGTGTCCTTGTCCAAGAACCTGACGTCTCCGCCTGGTTCAGAGTGATACATACACATCATGACAATGTAGGCGCGAACCACGTACAAGAACGCGATGCATTTCTGGCTCACGTACCGGATATTGGGGCCGAGCTTCGCCTTAAGGGAGTTACCAGTCATGATGTAGTCAAACACCGCTTGCTTCAACACCAAGGGTGCCAAGGCCTTCATCTTCTTCGCTTCAGTCTCGGCCCGGAAGTTGTTAAGTTGGGGGTTTGGGTGCGGCGGTACGTCTCGGGCTTCGACATGCGTGCCATCAACCACGTTGAGTGCTGTCTTCGGGGCACCCATCACCTCGACGACGGCGGTCGTGGGAGGCCTGAAGTCAGCCTGCGCGCCCGGGACCGTCAACTCCGGGCAGGCATGCACCCTGAGGGGAGCTTCCAAACCGACGGCGGCTGCGTCGGTGTAAGAAGCAGCTGCATCTATGTCATTTTCGCCGAAGGCCGAGATCGCTGCGATGAGGTTGGCGGTCAAGTCTCTTGCTAGGATCTCCTCTGGGGTGGGGTTTGCCGGGTCCACGGGGTTGCTCGGCGCGTGGGACTCGAGCAAGTCCTTCATCAAACCAGACGCCATTGCTCAAACAGCCAGGATGAATCAGCCGTAAAAACCACACTTGTGCCAGAATGAGCTTGAGCCAAAATGGCTACAGGGTTTTAGGGTTTTAGGGTTTAGGGTTTTAGGGCTTAGGGTTTAGGGTTTTAGGGTTTTTAGGGCTTTAGGGTTTAGGGTTTAAGGTTTAGGGGCTTCGGATATAGGGTTCTGCCCTCAGGCTCCCAAGAGGGTCATGGGCTTTCTGGGGGAAGGGTTTGGGCTTTGGGGGCTAAGGTTTGGGATTGCACTACGAGGGTCCAGGAGCCTTAGGGTACAGCCTAAGTCCTGAAGACTCTTGCTTAAACCCTGGACCCTAAACTGCTTGATCAAAAAAGGAACTACAATGGCGACTATAGGTAAATCCTACAAGGTAATCCCAGAAAGGAACTACTATGGAGCCTAAAGCCTAAACCCTAAACCACTAAAACCCTAAAACCCTAAAACCCTAAACCCTAAACCCTACAACCCTAAACCCTAAACCCTAAACCCTAAAACCCTAAACCCTAAACCCTAAATAACCCTAAACCCTGAACCCTAAACCCCTAAACCCTAAACCCTAAACCCTAAACCCCTAAACCCCTAAACCCTAAATCCCTAAATGCCTACATCCATGCAGACTCCTGCTTTGGGGTGCGCGCTTTGCGGCGGACTTGGACCCGGCGGAGGGGCTCTCCACATCGAGATTCTGGCAGAAGGGGCTGCGGTCTTTTGGGGTTCTTTCTAGGTTCCTTTAAAGGGATCTATAGGGTTCCTTTAAAGGGATCTATAGGGGATCTATAGGGTTCCTTTAAAGGGATCTATAAGGGTTCACTATGAAAGGATCAAAAGGGTTTAGGGGTTTAGAAGTGTAGGGTTTGGGGGTTTAGGGTTCAGGTTTGAGTTTAGGGGTAAGGTATAGGGCTTAAGGGGTTTAGGGGTTTAGTGGTTTAGAGTTTAGGGGTTTAGGGGCTTCAGCCTTAAACTTGACTTAGGACTCGAGTGTTGGGGGCTTTGGGCCATGAATATCACGCTAACTGAGGCTTTGGGGAATAGGTTTGGGCCCCAAGCCGAGATTGAAACGAGGCGTCATGAGGTTGGCAGTTGATGCTGTGAGGTTTAAACCCTGGGCCTTAAGGTGTAAGGTCAAAAATTTTAACGGAAAGTCAAAACTGTTCCTGTTCCCCAAGGCCCCGCAGGCAGGTGAACTTGTAATTCTACAAGTATAGGGGCACCGTGAAGGGAGATGAGTACGAACTTTCTAAACCCCTGAAACCTAAACCCCCCTCGCCCCGAAAACCGACCCAAACCGTAACACCTAACCCCCTTACACCCAGGACCCAAAACGAACTCGATAAGCTCTAAACACCCTTACACCCGTTGCAACATGATTGGCTCCTACACCCCAGACCCTAACCCTCAACCCCATACAGAATCCACCGAGTATCCTTATAATTAATAAGAACATGAACTGTACCAACCGTACCCTTACAGAACCCAGAAAAACCCGCGTAGCACCTGTCTAGAATCTAGAACCCTTTTCGCACCCTTCTTATTATCCCTGATAATAACACCCCCTAAAAAAACCCTCGTAACGCATTTCAAAGAAAGAGTTGTGGAACACTCACAGGAACCCTTAAACAATCATCCTAAACCCTGCACCCATCTAGCCCCGAATTGAAAGAAACCCTTCTATGCACCCTACTTAAACCCGAACATGAAAACAACGTCGAAGCCTCCCTAAACCCTAAACCCTAACCCCAGAACCCTACAGCCGATGCCCCTTACCCAAAACCCTGAAGCCTAAACCCTATATCCTATACCCTACTTGGGGGGGCAGGGGACTTAGTAAATAGGTTAAAAGTAGAGTTGTAAGTACCCTAAATGGAGTTACCCCAATTATAACCCTACATATAACCTACTTACTAAGTCCCTTGCCCCTCCAAGTATATCCTATACCCAATACCCTGAACCTTACACCCTAAACCCCCTAGACCGTCCGATAGCCTCGGTAACCTTCCGATTCTCGGCGTTGATTTCCAAGAGGGTAGGAACGGCTTCCTGTTTTGGGTCTGGGGGCTTCTTCCGGCTTAGAAGCTAGGATACCCAATAAGCTAAGAATAAAAAGGCCTCTCTTTTTGGTATTGGGTAACTTTATAAGGAACCTAGGACTACAAAAAGGGAATAAGGGTACTACTGGGCATCCTAGTAATAGTATGGAGTTTAGAGGGCTTATAGAGTTTTGCGGTTTGTAGGACTTTAGGGGTTTTTCTGGTTTTAGAGGGCTTGTCTGGTTTGGGTTGAGTTCTTTTTCAGGCCTTACAGGAATTAGAGTTTAGGGCTTAGAGCTTTGAGTTCGGGGTTCCGCGAGTGGTTTTTCTAAATGTCCTACAGTCGTCTTGGTTGATTGATAACTTCTAGCTCTTTCGGCACAAACCCCTTTCCAATCCCAAGCCCGTGACAGAGCTGTTTGGGTTTTGGTGCTTGATGGTATTTGGGCCTTCGCCTTTTAGAGTTGCTAGGATACCCAGTAAGCTAAGAATAAAAAGGCCTCTCTTTTTGGTATTGGGTAACTTTATAAGGAACCTAGGACTACAAAAAGGGAATAAGGGTACTACTGGGCATCCCAGGTTGAAGACTCAGGTCCTCGGCCTTAGGGGGTTTTGGTGGCTGCATCCGAGGGTTCTAGGGGGCGGGGATAGGACAGGGCTTAGAGGAGGTTTACTTGGAGGCGCAGGGGACTTAGTAACTAGGGTTATAAGTGGGGTTATAATTTCGGTAACTCCATGTAGGATACTTTTAACTGTGCTTAGAACCATACTTACTAAGTCCGCTGCCCCTCCAAGCAGGGCTATAGGTTTGGGGTTAGGGTTTAGGGCTTAGAGAATGTTACATAAGGCGCCTCGGGGCCTATGGCCGCCGTTTTTACAGTGGTCAACCGCACAAACTAAGAACCGTCAACCCAAAGCAAACCCTGAAGGCAAAACAACAGACGATAACACAACCACAATGTACAAAACATATAGCAAGCAAGAACGAATAACGATGACAAAGCTATAGCTCTATAAGGGCCGAACAATGCCAAACATACTGACTTACAATTTGCACTCCATGTCCGTGAACAAACATGCCGAACTCAACACACCAGATCAGGGAACCAACATAAACAAAGTAACAACTCTACAATAAACCGACCAGATCACGCATCACACACAAACACAGAGACAAAGGCCCTAGACCCTAAACCCTGAACCTTAAATCCTAAACCCTAGACGCGGAACCCAAAACATAACGCCCTCGAAACGACTAAGGGGCTGAGTACCCTACACCGGAAAAAGTTAGCATTTTAAACTGTAATAGGAGTACACGTTAAAAGATACGTACTCAGCCCCTAATACGTTTGAGGGGCAAAAATCCTGCACTATTCATATTAAGGAATATACCATACCTCCTTTAGTTTAGGGTCCTTAAGGTATTGCAGGTTTCATACCATCAACCATAGGACCCATTCCTTATAGATCTCTTTAAGTAAGGAACCCTATTATACAACCCTATAGTACCTTGAAAGGAACCCTAAACCCTAAATTAAACACCTAAACCCTAACCCTAAAGGCCCTAAGAACCCTTAAAGCCCTAAACTCTGTAGATCCCTTTAAAGGACCCCTTATAGATCCTCTTCAAGGAACCCTTATGGATCCCTTCAGAGAAACCCCTACTTGCAGGATCATGGGGCCTAGTAAATATGGTTATAAGTACCTTAATTGGGGTTAGAAGTATAATTGTAGGTATAGTTACCCTAATTCTAATCGTAATTACTAAGTCCCATGACCTTTTACGTAAACCCTAAACCCTAAACCCCAAACCCTAAACCCTAAACCCCCTAAACCCAAGCCCTGCCTTCCAGGAAGGCCCAGGGCAAAAGCGCCCTACCGCCTCGAGCTCCCAGCGTTTGGAAGAGTTCCGGACCAGCCTGGCGATTGCGTTTTAGAGGGAGGGTTCCTTTAGAGGGATCTAGAAGGGTCCCTTTAAGAGGCTTGGGGTGTAGGGGTTTAGTGTTTCGGGTTTAGGGTTTTTTCTAGGGTTATCTATAAGGGGTTAATTCGGGGTTTAGGGTTTAGGGTTCAGGGTTTAGGGTTTTTATAGGGTTGTCTAGAAGGGCTCCATAAAGGGATCCGTAGGGTTTAGTGTTTAGGGTTTAAGGACGGGTTCCATAAAGGAATCTATACGGTTTAGGGTTATATATAGGGTTTAGGGTTAGGGGTTTTTCTAGGGTTATCTAGAAGGGGCCACCAAAAAGGGATCCATAAGGGTTCTGGGTTATCTAGAAGGGTTCCATAAAGGGTTCTAGGGTTATCCGCCACGGCCGCTGCTCTTGCAGGTGCATCAGGCAAAGCCGCCAGTGCGGCATCATACGCAGCAACCTGTGCTGTGTGAGCTGCGTGATTTGCTGCCTCTTGGGCGACAGCTGCGGCTCTCGCCTGCCTTGAAGCTATGGTGGCGCTTGCTTCATCACCGCCATTGCCAAACACTCCTGGAGCCGGGAAGCCCTTTGTGAAAGTCATGGCTATCTCATAGCCCACCACTGACTGTTTTTCAGTACCAAAGTGGCCTGCTATCTCATCGATCATCGAAGGGATCCATACGGTTTAGGGTTTAGGGTTTAGGGGTTTAGAGAAAGGTTTTATAGGGTTATCTACAAGGGTTCCATAAAGGGATCTTTAGGGTTTAGGGGTTTCGGGGTTTATGGGTTGGTAGCGATTCATTAGGGGTTTTGGGTTTAGGGCTTTAGGGCTTAGGGGTTTGGGGTATAGGAGTTTCGAACCAGCCTTGCTTTGCTAGTGGGTTTAGGCTAGGGGTGCGGGGGCTAGCGTTGAAAGTGTAGGGTGTGGTGTGCGTGCTGGTCACTCGACCCAATTTCTCTTGCATTCATATGGTGCGGGGCCAGCTTTTCTAGATTTCAGCTGTGGTACCTACACGTGCACAGACAGTTTCAACGGGGTTTGGGTGCTCATAGTACCCACATTGAATGCTTATGCACTGCAGTCGTTACCAAACATCTTTTGGTGGCACGGATTTAGCCGGTCAGCGAAATTGAGGTTTGAAGGCCTTGGGGGGTCGTGCTCCTTGGTTCCCCAGTACTATTCTGTTTTAGAGGGAGGCCGCAAAATGAAATGTGCAAGAGGCTACTGCCACTGCGGGACAGCTCAAAGCTAAAGCCCCAAATCCCGAAGTCCCATACCCCACATTTCTAAAACCCTAAAATACCTGACCCGGGTTAGCTAGGCCCTAAGCTACTTTTCGGCCCGAAATTTGTGGGCCTAAATCGTCTTCAGCACCCGAAGTTCATCCTCACAATTCAAGAGCTTTTGTTACCGATGTACTGCCAGGCAACTTGAACTACTAAGCCGTAAACTCCTATAAGCCCTAAGCCCTGAACCCTGCACTAACCTAAGGCTTACAAATCCTAAACCCACAAAACCGCAATAACCTGCCAGGTAGCTTGCAAAGTATCAGGCCCGGAAGATTGCTGCTTTTGTCCTTGCCACCTGGTTGGCAGGGTCTATAGGGTTTAGGATTCAGGGTTTACGGGTTAAGGCAGCAAAAGTTTAGAACTCGGGTTCTAAGGTGTAGGATTTAGGGTTCGGGGTCTATATGATTTCGCCTCCTGTTGCTGCGAACAACTCTTGCCTTACAAGATGTACCAAAACCTGGAATGCAGTGCATTTTTTGGGTGGCCCGTTTATGTGGTTAGGATCCTGTAACAGGAAACTCAGCTATCCAAATGTCCGACGAGGCAATCTAGGGGCCGTACTAGTTAGAATAGGCTTTGGCATGTGTTGCAGCATAGTGAAAAAGGAGCCCTAAGGAAGAAACTTTAAAGAAGCATTACTAGTGATTGAGGCCCCTGTAGCCTATAGTACATCTTCAGCCCTGAACCACGAGCCGTCGAGAAAGCAGTCCCAACCCCAAACCTCAAACCCTAAACCCGTAAACCCCTAAACCCAAAACTCAACGATCTTCTCTCTTCATGGGTTTGTGGTTGGGAGTAAGGGTCCAAACGGTTTGGGGTTCATGATTTTGGCAGGCATTTAGGCATAAGGGGTTTAATAGCGATGGGGCATCAAAGACATGTTTGGTTTGTTGAAGAGCGAATCCCAGCAATGTTCATCCTAAATCCCTGAATCCCGAAATCCCTAGACCCTAAAACCCTAAACCCTAAACCCTAAACCCTAAAGCCTCAACCCCAACATCCCCTAATCCCCGAACGGCCCTAAACCCCAAGCCCCAAACAGAAAGCTTTAAACCTTGGCCCCCGAAAGCCCAGACCCTGCCCCAGAAAGCCCATGGCCCTCTTAGGAGCCTCAGGGTCAAAAAGGATCATGGGACTTAGTAACTTTAGGGTTCCTTAAGAGGGCTCCTTTAAAGGGATCTATAGGGGTTCTGTAGAAGGGGGGTTTAGGGTTTACTTAAAGGATCATGGGACTTAGTAACTAGGGCTATTACTGGGGTAGTTATACTTATAATTACTGAAAACCCCAACTAAGGGACTTGTAACCATAGTTACTAAGTCCCGTCATCCTCCAGGTAAGCCCTAAAAAGCGCCTAAAACCTTAGGACTGCTTTCTGCTCCCGAGGCGGCTCTCTAAGGTGAAGCTCGCCAGAGTTTTGCAATTCCTCGGGGCGGCTTCGGTTTCGGGTTTAGGGCTTTGGGTTTAGGATTCAGGGCTTAGGGTTTATCTATCGGGTTTAGGGTGTATTTGGTTTAGGGTTTCCGGGTTTAGGGCTTAGTGTTTAGAGTGTTTAGGATTTGAGGCCTGTAGGATTTAGTAATTTAGGGTGTAGGATTGATTTTTCTTGCGCAGCTCAGGACTCCGGGGCTCAGGGTTAATAGCTACCGGGCGTAGAGCTTCGGGCTTTCTTGCATAGAATTATACAGCAAACCCCATAAAGTTGGAAACCGGATTAAGGCCAAATAGTGCTGGGATTCCCTATGCATTACTCTTATAAGGATTGAGGCCATGGGGTTTCCAACTTTTGGGCTTCTACTGTACCTACATGTCGGGTATCATGGGGATTTAAAGGTTAACCTTTTGGTTATATAGGGAATTTTCTAGGGGCTATACTACCCAAAAAAGATTAAAGGTTACCTACTCTACTACGCTTTCGGCCGTCACCCCGGGCCCGGCAAGCCCCGAACCGGCAGGCCGCCCCTCCCGACAAGTCACGCAGGATAACCCCGAACCCCAAGGGTCCAAAGGACCCAATAATGTGGTATTCGGTTATAGGATAGTAGTTATGTAGCGGAACCCTAAACCCCTAAACCCTGAACCCCAAACCAATGTAGCTTTGGGTTTTGGAGAGTACATGGTGGTTGTCAAAATTAGGGTCCCGTTTTGGGTCAGTATTATAATACGGCACCTAATATTTAGGGTACCCCAAGACGGGGCCATAATTTTGACAACTACCCATATGATCATCAGGTACTCGGACCCTTGTGCCCTTGGGGTAACCCCACCACCACAAGTACCCCAAGGCTCCAAAGCAAAGATAGCTAGCAACAAACACGCTCACCAAGAAAACAAAATCTAAACCCCTAAAGCCTAAACTCGAAACTCGCTGAAGACGAAACCCAAAACTCCTAGACCCTACACTCTGAATCACAGAAGACGACGCGGTTAACCCTAAGCCGCATAATTAAACCCTAAGCCCCGAACCTTCAAAGCAGGCCCCAAACTCCTTGGAGCATTCAAAAAACCAATAACTACCCTCAGACTCCAGGTACCTATGTAGCGCGGGTCCCTATATAGGTACTTCAAGGCCTCAGTATCCACTTATGGGGTACATGGGGCCTGAGGGCCACAAGGCGAGACGAGGGTCTGGTCGTTCGCCATGCAAGATGCATAGGTGATGTCGTTGAAGCTTACATCCTGTTGGGGTTTACGCCGTTTGGCTTCGTGAATGCAGTGGGGCTTTTCCAGTCAGAGATCCTGCTTTTGTTAGGCTTGCACCACAAACAGGGAATAGGGTTTAGGGTTCAGCGCTTGGGGTTTCTGCTGCTGCTCAGTGGTGTTTTGGGCATGGGGTTGAGGGATTTACCGTGTGGGCCTTTGGGTTTAGGGCCGAAGAGTATTTGCATCAAGTAAACTATGCCGGGGTTCGGAACCCGTAGCCGTAAGCCTAAGCCATAATCAAAACCAGCCCAGAAAGTTTCAGCCACCTACGCCCTCAACACTAGCCGGAGAAGCTGCGCAGAAGCTGGACTATGCTGTAGGCATTGCCTGTAGCCCAAAGCCCGAACACAACGACAATGACGTCGTCCAGTGCTCATTTCGCATACTAGATACTTTAGGGTCGGAGTATGTGTATATATATATATACACACACACACACACTACACGGGCACACAGGCCCTTAGAGACGACTATGAAGAGTTTCAAAACATTCTACCAACTCCTCTACGAGAGGCCGTGACACAAGATCAGTAAACGGAACGGAAGCCTTGTACGCCCTAGTTGTGCATCGGCGAATGACTTCCTGTGCATGTTCGAGGTCAGGCTGACTCAACCGAACTCCCAAAGTGGGCCACGATTCTACAAATAGGGAGCCCTGCTTGGGGCCCCTAAAACAGAGCCCTCTGTCATGCATACAATGTTTTATCCGGGTATAACCGCCCGCCATCTGACTTTTCGAGACATACAACTAGGTCAATGGACTCTCTGGCTTTAGTCGCGGGGTTGAGGCTGTGTGAAGGTTCATGGGACGCTGTTACAAGGATGTAATGGATCTCGGGCTTCGGATTTTGATAGAGTTGTGCGTGAGGCGATAGGTTTCGAGTTTCAGATTTTGCCAGGGTTTTGGATGCTGCTCAGGTTGAAAGTGGTTTCGGGATCAGCAAGCGCTGAGGGTTTTGAAAGGTTTACAAGTACGGCTCTCATTTTGTTTTCTAAGGTGAGCTCATTTGGAGTACTTGCACCCCAGCGAGCAAGACAAGATCTGCGTACTGTGTAAGTGAGCCCAATACGCTGGCATATCCCCAATATTCAGTGACGAACGGTCCGAATCCCGGATCATCAAGGATCCTTGCTGCAAAGACAAACAAGGTTTGTCGGCGATGGAACTTTGTAGTCGTAGGCACGAGCGCTGATCATGAAAAGTCTAAAGTCCGAACTCCGTCAGCAAAAATGGGCTCATACAATCCTTGTACTTGGGCGCAACTAGGTCGACAATGATGTAGATCTGATGCACCTGCAGTCAGGGCCAAGGGTTAAGGGCAGTCGTGAGATGCTTGCGACCCAAAACCCTAAACCCCAAACCCTCAACCCTAAACCCCGAAAGCCTAAACCCCTCACCCCCACACCCGAGCTCTCAATGCCCACAAAGGGCCCTGGAGGGACAGATCAGCCTTCGTGCAGGGCTTACAAGGTTCATAAAGGCGGCTTCTCACGGTAGCTGCATACACAGTATTTGGGAATGTTACCAAACACGGTCCATATAAACTACTACTACCATAGAATTATTCGGCACCCTCGGCAATCTCATGATTATGGTCTTCTTGGGCATTTTCATGCTGGTAAGTATCTTCGACGCTGTGGGTACTAATTATGTAGGACCAGTGTTTGGGTCTCACACCTTTTTGCAACTGGGTATGCTTAAGGACCGCTATTGCCTAAATCCATGCGCCCTTGCAGTCTATGCATCGGCTTGAAAGGGGGCCCCTTTTAGGCCCAAGTCTATGCTAGATCCCGCCTATAGAACCCGTAAAGGAGCCCGTAAAGGAATGCTTAATTGAATCGTTGAAGAAACCCTTAAAGGGGTACCTGGGGCTTCGGGCTGACATGAGCTAGGGAGGAGGGATTTGTAGGCTTTAGATTTGAGGGTTTAAGGGCTTAGAGGCTAAGAGGTTTTTGGGGGCTACAGGTTCAGAAGTTCAGGGGTTAAGGGCAGTTTGGCGCATAGCCACAATGACCAAGCCTACTGCGCACTTATCAGCTGGGAACCTCCTAAAGAGGCCTCGGTACCTCCAAGGGGGACTTAAAGGTTTAGGGCTTTTGGGGTTTAATGTAGGGGCCTTCATAGTTAGAATAGGGTTTTGGGGCTCGCAATACTATAATTATAAGAAGGAACCCCCAAAATAGTATAATAGGTAACTAGGCCCCTGTAGTAGGGTTTGGGGTGTAGGGCCTGCATCTCGCTCTTCTTGGGGCTTAGAGGGTGCGAGCTTCAAAATGAAGAAACGAAGTGGTAACCCTTTCAGGTCACCCCAAGGGTCCAAGTACCTAATAATCATATACTCTCCAAAATCGTAACCTACATAACTACTATCCTAAAACCGAGTAAGAAATTATTGGGTCCTTTGGACCCTTTCAGGTCACATGCCTCTGCACATGGAGCCTTGGCAACTATAAAGCTCTGTAGAGCGCGAACATAAGCCCCGTAATGCCCTTGCTACAGCGGACGGCAAGGGACTAGATCTGAAACAAACGCAACGTCTAAACTCAATACATGCAGACAGGGTTGAAAGGGTGCTTGAGGACTGAAATCTGAAAGGTTTCGTTGATGTTGAGCCTTCGCACTATACTTCTAGGAGTTGAGCTCATGCAATTCCCTATAATTAAGTCTCGAACCTGAACCCGCAAACCCTAAACCCCCCACTTACACCCCCAATCCTAGGCCTTAAACCCCAGCACTTAACCCTTGAACCGGTTGAGCTCCAAAGCACGTGTGTTGGGATTTGCGTCATGTCCACATTCATGTCTTCGTCGTTGTCGCGATCACCGGCGTGTTGGAAGCCCCACCTAGATAGGGTTCAGGGTGTAGGATTTGAGGTTTTAGGGGTTTGGGGGGGGTTAAAGTTTCGAGTTTATTCGGGTCAAAGTGAAGGTCTGTTTGACCAGCTCGTTTTTACAGTGCACCCCAGCAAGCTGGAACATGGATAGAGGATGCTGAATGCTGGGGCTCCTGATGCTCTACTTCTAGACCTAAGAGTAACCTAGGAATAAAAAGGGTGCCCCTTTTTGGTTTCAAGGGGATTATAATAGAATCTGAACCCTAAACAAGGGAATAAGGGCCTACTCTGGGTCCTAGACTTTGAAGGCACGAAGATCATGATGTTTCAATATTCCGGCTCCCAATTTGAGGGTTCCTTTAAGGTTCCTGTACGGCCCTACACGGGTTCGGTCATACAGTGTCCTTTTGTGCTGAGGTTCGGGAGCTTTGTAAGTTTACACTACAAGGCAGAACTTGGGAGCAACATTTCTTTCTGCTGTAACTGCTACAGTGCTGCGGGCGGAGTCTGCGTACTCTTGAGATGGTAGGTTGTGAAAGGCAGCAACAAGGGAAACATCAAGCCCCCAAACGCCGTAAGCCCCAAACTCTAAGTTGCTAAACTCTAAACTGCTAAACCCTAAAACCCTAAAGCTATGTACCCTAAAACCCCAAAAGGTTCCGGGGGATTGCAACCTCTTGCCGAACTCCATGGTGGAGGTAATCTAGAAAGTCTAGACATAGATTTCTGTACTGTAATTATGTTTAGGAAGCTCAATGAATCATACTACAGGCCTCTGCAGTATGGTCCAAATCATCGGGCTCAATGGGGGCTTCTTATGAACTTCTCAAACAATCAGGGCTGTGCAGAGGTTTTGGTTCAAGAGTAATTCCCTTAGGGTCCATGTACTCAAATAGTATATGCTTTGGGTCCAATGTACCTATATAGGGAGTACTTTAAGGCCAAATTTGGGTACATGGACCCTTATAGGGATTAACCCTGCACTCCTTTCGAGGCGCTCATGAAGGCTTGGAGGGCGTTCATTAGTGCGCGACCCTTAGTTTCAAACGTTGGAGAACCATCCGTAAAAGCCTTGTGACTGAGAAGGGTTACAAGAATTTATCTCCTTATCATAAACCTAAACCTTGGAACCACACCGCAACCCCCCTAACAGGACCACACTGGAAATATGTATTAGTACAGAGAAAGTTGCGGAAATCGTTTTTCGAGCTGGCGCCAAAGCTCGCGCACAGAGCGTGCAGGGCCTCCGCAAAATAACTAAACCTTCTACGCCATACACCTCACACTTCACCCTAAACCCTAAACCCACAAATCCTTAGCCCTGCACTTTTATGGTACCCTGATTGATCCCTTGAAGGGGCCCTTAGCGATCCCTTAAGGGAACCCGTGACCCTTAAAGGAACCCTAAATAACCCTCAACCCTAAACCCCTATGCCTCAAACCCGAAACCGCAAAATCCCCAAACCCTTCTTGGCACGGGGCTTTTCAAGTTCCTCGTGCCAGCAAACTCCGAGGACGTTGCCGCCCTCGCGGTTTGGGACGCGGTGTGCGTTGTTTTTGGAGGGTCTGCGGGTTACAGGGCTTAAGGTTTACTGGGTTTAGGGTGCAGAGCTTACCTTAACACGAAATAACCCACCTCCTTGTGGATCTAGCACTGCAGGTCTCGTAGGGTTACAGGGTTTAGGGTTTGGTAGGTTTGAATTTGCCTGTCGCCGGGGGTAGGGTTCTTTCTGACGCCCTGGCATCCTGGAGCTCCCAGAGACTCCAAAAAAATGTGGGTAGTTGTCAAAATTGGGGTCCCTTTTTGGGTACCCGAAAGATTAGGTGCCGTATTGTAATAGGTACCCCAAAAAGGACCCTAATTTTGACAACCACCCATGTAACTAAGCAAGAATATTTGTAGTTCTAGAAAGTAGCATTCCATGTTGGGTCCTTTTCTCAGGGTGCCGTACTACTTTGGGGACAGAACAAGGGAACCCGGTTTAGAGAACCACCCATCTTCCTTAAATACTAGGAAGCAGGAGAATCCAAGGCCAGCACAGCAGTCAAGATTCTCGATAGCGTGGTAGTAGTAGTAGTAGTAGTAGTAGTAGTAGTAGTAGTAGTAGTAGTAGTAGTAGTAGTAGTAGTGTAGTAGTAGTAGTAGTGCAGCAGTAGTAGTAGTGTAGCAGTAGTAGTGGCAGCAGTAGCAGTAGCAGTAGCAGTAGCAGTAGCAGTAGCAGCAGCAGTAGCAGTAGCAGTAGCAGTAGCAGTAGCAGTAGCAGCAGCAGCAGCAGCAGTAGCAGTAGCAGTAGCAGTAGCAGTAGCAGTAGCAGTAGCAGTAGCAGTAGCAGTAGCAGTAGCAGTAGCAGTAGCCGTAGCCGTAGCCGTAGCGGTAGCGTAGTAGTAGTAGTAGTAGTAGTAGTAGTAGTAGTAGTAGTAGTAGTAGTAGTAGTAGTAGTAGTAGTAGTAGTACTAGTAGTAGTAGTAGTAGTAGTAGTAGTAGTAGCAGCAGCAGCAGCAGGAGTAGTAGTAGTAGTAGTAGTAGTCGTCGTCGTCGTAGCCGCAGCAGGAGTAGTAGTAGTAGTAGTAGTAGTAGTAGTAGTAGTAGTAGTAGTAGTAGTAGTAGTAGTAGTAGTAGTATTTAGTAGTAGTGTTAGTAGTAGTGTTACTAGTAGTAGTAGTAGTAGTAGTAGTAGTAGTAGTAGTAGTAGCAGCAGCAGCAGCACTAGTAGTAGTAGGAGTAGTAGTAGTAGTAGTAGTAGTAGTAGTAGTAGTCGTAGTAGTGGTATTAGCAGCAGCTCTAGCAGCAGTAGGAGTAGCAAAAAGTAAAAGGTACCTTCGACCAACCACAGCGACTGCAATCCCAACACGAACACTACAATAACAACCCTGGACTCTAGACACTAAACCCTAAGCCCTAAACAATACAAGAAGCTGCACTTCCCTGCCTTGTCTGTAAAAACGGCCGAACAATCCAAGTCGATCTCTTTTCGGACCTGTCACAGTGAAAACATCCCCAAGTTTGGGTGTTTAGGGTGTACCGTGCATCAGCGTTCTATACCAGGTGTCGATTTCGACAGAGGCCCCCAATATATATTTACGTATAGTTAGGGCTCTATGTTACACAACAAGGGAAATTGAAAATTATCCGAACTCGATACCTCGAAAATTAGCCCACATCGATACCTTGAACATTATCCCAAACCGACACCTTAAGATTCCCCCAAATCGATACCTTGAAGGTTATCCAATACCTAGCATAGGGATGAGGGTTTACGGGAAAGGGTCCGGGTACTCTGAGGCGCAAGTATTCGTCGTCCCTCAGCCTTGCATTGCCAGATTAGGGGTATTGGGGATTAGGGCTTAGGGATTCGGGGTTTTAGGGTTTAGGGCTTAGGGCTTGGGGTTTAGGACCTGGGGTTTAGGATAATCAGGACAGTTTGAGCTTACAACGCTAGCCTGCACACGTCCAAGCCGAAAGCTTGTAAGTGGAGTCTTCCCATTCAAGCGCTGAGGCAGTCTGCGGTAGCACCTCACCCTGCACAACAGTAAGCAATGAGACCGTGATCATAGGGCATCGCGCCCTAAATCGTCGATAGTTGGAAGGACTCTCAGCACAGCCAGTGGAAACCCACATTGATGCCATAATGAAACACAATAAAAAAGATATAACATGGGCATCGCCCAAAACCCGGCCTAAAGAAACCCCGAACCGCACACTCGCTCCTAAAACCCCCTAAAGCCCAAGGCCCTCATATTAAGTGGTCTTGCATGCCTTCGGCTTGATCACGGCCATAACGGAGAAGTTTAACCTGACAAGGCTGCAGGACTTAGGGTATGTAAGTTTAGGACTCATAAGTTAGCAGGTCTGGGATGAAGGGTTGCGGGGTTTATGATCGAGGGTTGCACTTCCAGGATTAGTTACTTCGGGTTTGAGGATGAGTGATTTCGGGGTGTAGGGTTTCTGACTCTTGGATGTTGAGTTCCAGACTATATAACTAGGCATGTGGATTTGGGGTCTATTTAGTAAGTTGACGACGTCGGATTTCCTGCTAAGCCCTAACACCACAACTATGCTTAAAGGGTCATGGGACTTAGTAACTAGGGTTAGTATAAAGTGACCTGTACAGAATCAATGCAACCCTTTTGATAGGGTACCATATGGGAGTTTCCGAAAATAGGGGAACCTAATATAGTACCCTATATAGTAGGATCCTTATAATAGGCCCCCAAAATAAGGTACCCCTGTTTTTTTCGGAAACTCCCATATAAGGGTTTAGGCGGTCGAGGGTTTCGGGTCAAAGTTCAGCAGACCCAGAGGCTCCATAGATGGGAGGGTCCGAATATTGGGGGTACCTTATTTTGGAGCCTATTATAGGGATCCTACTATTTAGGGTACTATATTAGGGACCCCTATTTTCGGAAACTCCCATATAGTACCATTATGGAATTAGGTCCCGAAAGACCATCCACATTATGGCTTTTGGGGACCTAATTCGATACCAGTAGTATATATATATATATATGGAGCTTCTAGGAGACGCACCGATACAGTAGAAATCTGAGCCATAAACTATGTTATACTGTTATACTTATACAGGGACTACAACGCGAAAATATATTATGCAATATACGGGTACATGAGACTCTCAGGGCAAGTGCCTCGACACCAGGACCGAACTTTGTGGCTATCATGCACCGTGTGCTTCGGCAGATAAAGAAACCACAAAGCCCTCCGACGTTATGCAGCATCGCACACTTTTTGCTCTGACAAGCCACCAAAAAAGTTGCACCGCCTACCGATGTAGTGTGCAAACCCAAAGCAAGACCTCAAGTCAACATTCACCTCCGCCACCTGCTCCTCCATCTGCTACGACAGCACCAGCGGTACTTACCCCCTTTTCTCCTGATCCTGCTGCAACACCTCCGACTCCTACTGCTACTGCACCCATTACCGCCACAGCCTTGACAAAGACAACTACCAAAGCTACATGGAAAAACCCTAATCCCAAACCCTCAGCCGATAAACGCCGAAATCCCGCGATCCTGAATCCCAGACGCCGGAGAACTGTACCCTCTATTTTGAGACCGAACCCAAAACCCTAAAAAACCTACCTTTTTCGCGCACCTCACTATGGTTTCCTTGCATAAAACCCTTGAAATCTAGGTTTTTCTATGGTTTAAAGTGACCCCACTTGGAGGATCATGGGACTTAGTAAGTATGGTTATAAGTACCTTACTTGGGGTTATAAGTATTCATAAGTATGGTTATCTTAGTAATATCCCTAGTTACTAAGTCCCATGATCCTCCAAGTATACCCGAAGCCGGAGGCCTCTTCAAGGCATTCTTCGGAAGATCAACAGCAGCACCTTCGTGATGGGTTTAGGGTCCCGGGCTTACAGGGTTTCGGGGTTTAGGGATCGGGGTTTAGGGGTTAAGGTTTAGGGTTTAGGGGATGGGGTTTAGGGTTCGGGGTTTAGGGTCCCGGGTTTACGGGGTGTAGGGTTTAGGGTTCGGGGTTTAGGGGTTAAGGTTTAGGGTTTAGGGGATGGGGTTTAGGGTTCGGGGTTTAGGGGTTAAGGTTTAGGGTTTAGGGCTTCAGGGGTTTAGGGGTTTATTGGTGGCTTGGAGTTTGGGGTTTAGGGGTTTAGGGTCCCGGGCTTATTTGGGGGACTGGGTTTGGGGTTTCTTACTTGTCCAGTATTCTTGGGGACTAAAGGTTAACCTTTGGGAGTATATCGGTATTGTGTAGCAGTTATGGTGCCCCAAACGAGTTAAAGATTTCCTTTTCTGCTGCTGGACTTTTAAACTATTAAAACGGCTTTAGGGGAGTTTCTTAAGGGCTTAATTTAGGGGTCGAGACATTGAGCTACCATATCATAACCTACGTTTCTGTAGGTTCTCATTAAACACCCTACTACTGTTGATGATAAAAATCCTGCATTACCTTACGGACCCTAAACTATGGGAAATATGGTATATTCCTTATCTAGGATACCCAGTAACCTAAGAATAAAAAGGCCTCTCTTTTTGGTATTGGGTATCTTTATAAGGAACCTAGGACTACAAAAAAGAATAAGGGTACTACTGGGCATCCTAGTTATTATGGGTAATGCAGGGTTTATATCATCAACCGTACTTTGTAGGGTTCACAGTTCCGGCGACTTCCTTCACGGTTTGAAAGGGTTCCTGTTTAGGGCTTAGGGTTTAGGGTTTAGGGGTTTAGGGTTTAGGCTTTAAAGGGTTCTTTCAGGTTCCCCAAGGGTCCAAGAACCTAATAATCATATACTCTCCAAAATCCTAACCTACATAACTACTATCCTAAAACCGAGTACCTAATTATTGGGTCCTTTGGACCCTTTGGGGTTTAGAGTCTAGAGTTTTTCGGGGTTTATAGGGTTCAGGGCTTTGGGTTCGGGTTTGGCGTCTTTGTCGCAGGCATTTGGGTTTGATGGTTCGGGTCACGATGCGCAGGTGAGGGTGCACGATTTAGATTGTGGTTGGATTGTGGCTAGCCCTTTGCTGACTAAGAAACGGCCGACGGCTGTCAGAAGTAACAGGCAGCCCTACTGCGCTTTGCAGCTCACTGCAGTTTAATCAGGTGAAAGTCCAAAGAGGAAGGGCCAGGGTTGTTTTCAGGGTTTAGTGTTCAGGGCCACAGCAGAAGGCACCCTATGTGACGCGCGTGGGGTAGCTGTGTAGCTGCGTGGTGTAACCAAAACCAAGGAGAAGATCCAGTTCCCGCTTGCTAGGTTCTCTAGGGTTTCGAGTTCTGGAAGCTTGCGTCTTCTAGCATGATGAGTCAAAAAATAATCAGCTAACGTGGAACATGTAAGGCCTGAAGCTTGTTTCCTTAAGATATGAAATCTTACCCTGAAACCTTAAAACATCCTGAAAACCATACACCCTAAAACCCTGAACTAAATCCTGAACCTGACAACCCTCAGCCCTAAATCCCAAGACAAGCACTTCCAGGATCGAACGGCCTTTCTTCATCTGGAAGGTAACCCGCTGGTACTTCGGCGCATTGTCTATCCGTCTCCTGATGATGTCCTGGGTCCAGAGTTCGGTCTGGATTTGCAGGCTAAGGCTTGAGACCTATAAACCTTAAGCCCAAGCCGTAGGTTCTAAGGTCTAGTGATTTCATAAACCATGCCGTCCCTTGGTCAATGTATATATATATATATGTATATACACATCTCATCTACATAAACATATATATATATATATATATATATATGTATGCTGGTATGACGGAACTAGGCTCGAAACAACATGCTAGTCATGGTCTGGGGGGGCCTGATCCCGTAGTGCCCTAGTAGTAGTATACCCTAAACCCTATTACCCCTACAGAAAGATAGACCATCAACCCCAACTCATAGTAGTAGTTATATATGGACCCTCTTGGAGATATCTCCGAAAAGGAATCCCAGAACTTCAAGACGCAGGAGTCATCGGCAGCATCTCTCACGAAAGCTCCAACCTTAGACCCACGCTTACAGCAAGCGAAACCCTGAATCTTGCAAGCCCTAAACCCGAAGCCCTGAGGCTCCTTGTACCTAAATAGTCTAATACTGTTGATGGACAAAATCCTGCATGACCCTAAGGACTCTAAACTATGGGCACTATGGTATATTCCTTATGATGGGTAATGCAGGATTTTGCCCATCAGCCGTAGTATATACATAGGCAATACGTTGGTTACTATGTAGGTACTTTAACGTCTAAGTATATACTATGTAGGCGCATGGAGCCTTTGGGTGAATTCCTCCAAGTGTCCCCTATTGTGGGCTCCAGGATATCAAGGAAGTGCTCGCCGTGCTCTGCGGGTTCCTCCACCTGCCACGCAGCCCAAATGTTCACCCTAAGGGCCGTACTGTGTTTTGGGATAGTGGTGTTGTAGGTTGATATTTGGAAGAGCGTATGAATATATGTATATATATATATATATATATATATATATGGGTGATGGTGTGCAGTATCTTTCAGAAAAAATGCTTTTCATGTAAAACCACATGAAATCGAAAGTTCACAAGGTTGAGATTCTCAGGTACTTGGACCCCTACTTGGAGGGGCAGGGGACTTAGTAAGTAGGTGATAAGTAGGGTTGTAAGTTAGGGTACCTATAACTCTACCTATAACCTACTTACTATGAGGATTCGGGAGGAATCCGGGAATCCGTGGTTTAGGGCTCTGGGGTTTTAGGTTTAAAGGGTTTTTGGGTATAGGCTTAGCCGGCTAGAGGGTTTGAGTTCGGGAATAATGCGTTCGGGTTTTGAAGTTTAGGGTTCGAGGGTCCCCGCCTGGTACAACCACCACTTGCCGTTGGCGTCTTTCCTCAGAGCGCTCGTAAACATCTCGCATGCTCGGGTCGGATTTCCGGGCTACCAAAGCCTGAACCCCTACATATAGGCACGGTTTAGGGTGAAGGGCTTAGGGCGGGGGAAACTGAGTTTTGGGGACTTCGTGTCTGCTAACAACTAGATACGACCTTGTAAAATTTGCCGGGGGCTGCCCGGAGTACACTTAAACCTGGTAACCTAAACCCCCAACCAAGCCCAAACCGTACGGAATGGCAGGTTATGACCCCGTAATTCTAGGGTATGACCCTTAAAACCATAGGTTGTTGGATCCCCATGTATTCCCAAAAACACTTAGTTCAGGATATTATATATACACATACACCTAAAACCCAGTCCACTGAAGCCCTTAACGTTGGCTTTCCTCGCTGTAGGGCCACACTCCAGAGGTCTTTTATGCCGCAAACCAAGGCTGAAGCTTGAGGCGTTATAATACAGGCGCCGTAATGGAAAATTGAAAGAGGACTATGCATGGGGTTTATTGAAGTGTCCTTGGTGCCATCACTAGAATATCCAACGTAACCTAAAAAAACCTAAAACACTGGGTACACATCCTTCTTGAGAGGTAACTTGGCTACAAGAGGTCGCAAAAGGAGGAATCATAGATGTAACATGTAGATTTTCCAGCTTCTTTCTCGATGAGGTGTTCAGGCACAGAGGGTGCAAGATATGGAGCTTTGGACGATCCTGGACGGTATGGCAGGTGGTTCTACATGCCGTCGCTCTCAAAGCGTCTAAACCTTACAGCCTGCACTTGCTACTCAAGGATGCTTCTGATCCTCAATGGTGGGTGTTTCAGGCTTGACGCCGGGCAATAGGACCGATCGTTACTGCTTGCTGAGTGACCCCATCAAAGTCACGACGTCGACATCGCTATACCCTACGCCGCTCTCCGAGTGGCTCCATCATAACAATAATGTCGACATCCGCACGGCTCTTCTCGCAGGGGAATCGGAGGACAGTATGCCCATGGAATTCCTGAAGCGAGAAGCTTGGAGTAAGGGCCTAGGGCCTTGTACCCCAAGGGACCCAATGATTAGGTACTTGGACCCTTGGGGGGTAGCCTACAGCAATTTGGCACACTCTGTCGTGAACAATAAGCTTGATCGGCAAAGGATCAGACAAATCAATGAGACTTCAATACTGTGACCGCCCTTGATGGCTTACCAAGCGGTCCAAATCCTTACGGCCATGCTTGACGGCCTTTGTTTGGAGAGACTAGACTCGCAATTTAGGATTGCAGCCTAGGTTGAGGAAAAAGGGATAGGGTTCAGAATTGCAGGCTTAGGCCTTTAGTAGGATGGCTTCTGGGGCTTAGGAATCACAGTGTAAAGCTTTAGGGCTTGCTCGCCGAAGCCTGGGAGAGTGCATGCGTATCTCTCTATATGCTAGCAGCATGCTCAACAGTACCCAGAGACCCGAAACCCTTGAGTGAAAGAATGCACCTTAGATCGAATTATGGTTCCTCTTATAGCTAGACCTAAGAGTAACCTAGGAATAAAAAGGGTGCCCTTTTTGGTTTAAAGGGGGTTATAAGGGAACCTAAACCCTAAAAAAGGGAATAAGGGCCTACTCTGGGTCCTAGATACACTTACGGTGCAATCCTGAATGAACGGGTGTTGGAGTGTCTGGGTAGTCGGCAGTCGGTGGCTGTCGGGCAGCGGGGTTTAGGGCAAACAAAGCTCACAGCCCTACCTGTACAATTTACAATTACTTGAGGCGGCAACCGACCCTAAAGCGCAGAAAACCTGAACTCTGAAAGCCCTGAAATGTATAAAATATACGGGCCTTAATAATTAGAAAAAGGTTTTGAGGCCCATTATGTAATATCTAAGATGAGGAACCACCAAAATATGTATTGGTAGCTACTGTTGATGGACAAAATCCTGCATTACCCATAATAAGGAAGATACCATAGTTCCCATAGTTTAGTGTCCTTAGGGTCATGCAGGATTTTGTCCACCAACAGTATTGTGGCCCCTAGATGACACGCACAGACAAGCCTGCACCACGTGCACGGTCGCGTTGGCTGCATCTCGAAGAGCGCTGTCGCCACAAGCTGCCACCTAATATAGGGGCCTTTTTGGGGTTTGGGGGTATATTGCCCTATGCTTCCAAGGACCTTATAGTTAGGGCCCTAGACCCCTTAAGGACCCAATAATACGGTCCCTGGAAGCCTAGGGTTGTTTATGAGAAGGGACCACCACAGTAGTACAGGTAATTGTTAGTCAGGAATAGCCCTGATTTGCGGTCCCGATGGACATGGAAATTCTCGAGGCTCAACAACCTACACCTCAAAAAACCCTGAACCTCAGAACACACACCGTAAGCCCGAGGTTGAAGGTTTCACATAGTCCCCAAGACCTGCCATTTCAACGGCTGGGTCTAGGATTTCGCGGTCATAGGAACTATATTGAACTCAGAACCCTAGCAAAAATATGATTTTAGCTGTTTCTTAGGGGTTATAATACCCAAAAATTAAAAAATATAACTAAGTACCCCTAAGGGAAAAATCCTTTAAACTCAAAGCCAAGACAGGCGCAGCGGAGAGCTTGGGAGTTGCAGGCGTGGCCAAAACCCGCGGCTAAAATTGGCTTGGGTTTGGGGTTTGGGGTTTAGGATTTAGGGTTTAGGGTTGGCACTTTGGGGGTCGGATACCCGGTTGTACCTCCAGTTTTGACAACTTGATGAGCCGTGGGTCAGGACTCCACAGCTACAGGCCACTCCTTCCAAACGGCGGCATATAGGAACCACCGGCTGCAACTAACGGTCATGAGCTAGTTTTACCAGGGTGTAGGACTGAGCTCAAAGTTCTGGGTTCCTAGTCGGCCCATGTAAGCATCTAACCAGCAATCCATCTGTCCTTCCATCTTGCCGGCCCATACCCCTTAAACAAGGTTTAAGGTTTAGGGCTTGGGATTTAGGATCATATTGAAGGCCGCTATGGGCTTCGCACAGACAGATCTGAGCACCCAGCAACGAAGAGCAGCATTTTCACCTGAATCCATGGAAGGTGTGAGGGGAATCGGTTCATGGGCGTTTGAACAACTCACCCTATAACCCTAAACCCTATACTCTAAACCAACATACATGATGATTGCCACCAAAGGTATCTTTGAGTTCGGCGGCCTTCTACTGACAAGTCTCCAGACTTGGTGGATGCAACTTGGCAAATACATTATGCAGGATTACAGATAAACAGAGCTGGGTTACCATAGTGCTTGCAACACAACTGAGAACCTGCTTGCGAAGTCCGTTGATTGGTCAAGCAAGGAAACAACGGCTTATATTATCTAGAACAAATTTAAGCCAAACCCCTATGAATCCCCAGTAAACGCACTTGTGCAAGGAGGCCGATGATGAATAACCGAATGATCCAAGAGGATTCGTTTGTACGCTTTAAATAGTTACTACTATGGAAAATAGGTCCCAAAACTATAATAAGGATGTTCTGGGAAAGGAACCCTTCAAGGAGCCGTAAACCTTTGTAGTACCCCATAGTACCTCTGTAGATCCGTTCTAAAGGAACCCTATGCTGCGTAGCACCCTCTTGAGATGGTGTCCTGGTCGCAACTGCACGCGAGCGAGCTGCTCTCGGAATCCAAACTTCCTTTCCCAAACCCCAAGTTCGACCAGGAAATACTATAGGGGCCTTAATAAGTATACTGTAGTTATATTAAGGAACCCCCAAAATAGTGATGGTAATTGTTTAGGCCCCTATAGCATTCTATCAATTCTATCCGAACCTCCATGAACCTACCGCAGTCTACACTCCCATACTCCAACTCCAACCCTTCACAGCAGCCAGCTCAATTTCAATCTACCTGCTCCGGCAGCTTGGCGAACACCGCCCAGACCATTTCGTCGAAGTCGCCTAGGCCAAGCTTCGTCAAAAATCGAAGTCAAATTTCTCTTTAGGGCTTGGGCCTTTGAAAATAGATCGAGGTTAGGGCTTGGAATGTAGGGTCAGTGTTTATAGTGTGGGTAGGTCTTTAATTTTGAGTTACCGAGTTTAAGGTTTGTGTAGGGTGCCCTGTATTTCCGAGATAGGTGGGTGAAACTTACATATTTGGAAGCTTCGCTTTGTAAGATAGGTGAAAACCAACCTACCAGGAGTTTAGAATGCGTCACGGATCGAACTACTCTCTGTGTCCCTGCAACTGTATGACATCTATGTACATATACATGCAAGCCTCACTCTGCGTGTGTGCGCACTGTGCATGTGTGGATGCCACCCTTGAACAATGTGGATGCGAACCGGCATGGATGGCAACCACTACGAAGGCTCTATAACCCAGGAACCCAACATCCCTGAACCCTAAAGCCTAAACACTAAAGCCTAACACCCTAAACCCTAAACCCTAAACCCTAAACCCTAAACCCTAAACCCTAAACCCTAAACCCTAAACCCTAAACCCTAAACCCTAAACCCTAAACCCTCAACCCTAGCCTAAGATCCTAGAGCCCTAAGACCTCCTAAGCATAACCATGTCCTCGTAGCACCCTTGTAGGGGTCCTTAAAGGAAGCCCCTGAAAACCTAACCCCGAATCCCCCGCATACCGAGGACAGCGCTGGCTTGGCCAGTGACCTGCTGAAAGAAGTTTAGGGTCTTAAGGGTTTAGGGTCTTAAGGGTCTTAAGGGTTTAGGGTTTAGAGGTTTAAGGGTTTAGGGAATCCCCAAAAGTATGTCAAATAATGGCCCAATGCCTCTAAAGGGCTATTCTTCTACATATTTTTGGTGTCCAGCAACAAGGAGTTAGGGATTAGGGTGACTTTTAGGGGTCTAGACCCTCAACAAGGTCGCTTTCGAGAGAGCCAGAAGTAGGGTTAAGAAGGGCCCCCTTTAAGGGGTCTCAAGCAAATACTAAGATCGGGTCTCAGGGCTCCGTTAAGGGCAGGGCTCCTTGCCTTGACGGATTTCCATAAGGGTTGTAGAATGCTTCGGTCTTAGTAAGGATTACTACCGCAAACTTACTAGAGCTACATGGAGGGTCCATGTATATACCTAAATAGTAAACACGTTAATTTAAGTACTGCCTACATATAGGTACATTGGGCCCAAAGTCTATAACTATTTGGGTACATGGACCCTTGGGGTGACTGAATAGCAGCCCCTTTGATATCCCCGGATGATCCAAAACCTGTCTTTCGAAGCTGACGTGATCAGGCTCAGGATTTTGGACCAGCCCTAAGTCCGGATTACCTGGTATTGCATAGGTTTCCACCGCGTAATTCAGGGGACATAACTCATAGCCGATAGGCGTTGCTAGAGTTGGACGGCTTTGCATTTAAAGCTCAGTGGAGAACTCCTGGCTGTGGACTTTAGGACGTACTGAAAGCTTGAGGGATTGCCGTTTAGGGTTTAGGGCCTAGCCCTCTTTCAACAGACTAGCTGCAACCATAGCAAAAGTTAGGACGGTAAGGTAGGGATATCCGTGTAATTAACATGCTTGAGGGCAAGAGGGGTGTATCTACGTGAGGAGAGGCCAGCTTGCAACAACAGTTCGGGAAGGACTTGGGGTTTATGGCTGACGCAACAACACGAACGGTCTAAGGCTTTGCGCTCGTAAGTTGTCGTAAATGCTGCATGTGCCCGGCTGAAGCACAAACTAAACCTATACATCCGACTGTATCCTGGGACTAAGAAACAGTAGCAACGGAGCCTCGTCGCCAGAGTGCGAGACAGCCCCGTTCAGCGCTACTAAGTTGTTGTAGTATACCGCATCAACCTGAGCAGGGAAATCATTTGAATTTAACCTAAAGCCTAAAACCCTAAACCCTAAACCCTAACACCCTAAAACCCTAAACCCTAAACCCGAAGGTTCAGGTGCTCAGGCTTCTAGGGCTTGGGCTTTTCAGCCGTGTAAGGTCTTGGGTGTCTTGGGCTGACGGTGTATAGATTTAAGTTTTAAGGTAAAAGCCAGAAAGTTGGAATATGATTATCCTAACACTTCTATGGTAAATTATGAGGTATGCTACCCTGAAACCAAATCCAACTTTCTGGAGTTCCCTTTAAGGGATTCGGAATGGTTGCGCAGGGCTGCATCCGATCTCAGGGGTCTTCAGCGCAAAGAAACAAGCAAGACACGGAGTACCCAGAAACTTCCAAACACCGCAAGTAAGGAATATAGCTTAAATCTAGCTAGGATTCCTATTATAATTTAAGCTCTATTCCTTAGCTAAGGGTTTTGGAGGCTCTGGGTAAGCCGAATCTTCACCCACCCCCAGCATTTGCACTCAAGGGCGGTAACCGAAACCCCAAACTTTCAAAACCCGAAGCCTAATATCCTGAACCCTGAACTGTATAAGCACTGAAACAAACAAAAGCACCAGGGCAAAAGAAAGTTCCACGCACTTTAAGGCCTTAGGCACCTGGCAAAGTAGTCTAGGCTTTTCAAGAATGTGTGTAGATTTGGGGCCACAGAATACTTAGACTGTATAGGGACCATGATGGAATACTCATACCAACAAAACAGACATAACCCCAATGGAAAAATCGACTACACAAGGTCCCTTGCAAAATCATGTGCTACGGTTGATGATATAAATCCAGCATTACCCATCATACGGAATATACCATAATTCCCATAGTTTCGGGTCCTTAAGGTAATGCAGGATTTATATCACCAACCGTAGAACCCTGTACCACCCTGTACAGACAGCACCCTTTAAGGGAAACCTCATCTTCCCCATCAGCCCTTAGAAGCCTCCAATAGAAAGACGAGCCCTTGAACCACAGAAACAAAGGATAAACTCTAGACTCTTAACCCTACACCCAGAAGGTCCAAGCACTCCCTATTCTAGGACTTGCAAGCCTTTTTAGGCATCAAAAACCATAAAAAGGACAACCTGGACCCTTCGGGCAGGCCTAAACCCCAAACGCTGCAAAGCGGGTTGCGATATACCCTAAGCAATCCCTAAACCACCCTAAACCCTACGATTCCTTTAAAGGACCCTAAACTCCAAAGCAGGTTGCGATATAATTACCCTAAACCACCCTAAACCCTACGATTCCTTTAAAGGACCCTAAACTCCAAAGCAGGTTGCGATATACCCTAAGCAATCCCTAAACCACCCTAAATCCTACTCAACCCTATAGATTCCCTTTTAAAGGACCCTAAATTCTCAAAGCAGGTTGCGATATACCCACGCTTGTCCACGATTATCGCCTGGAGGTCCAGGTCCTTCGGTTTTTCGCTGTTTCGTCATACGGCTTGTCGGTTTAGGGTTTAGGGTTTAGGGCTTGTCGGTTTAGGGTTTAGGGTTTAGGGCTTGTCGGTTTAGGGTTTAGGGTTTAGGGGTTAGGGTTTAGGGTTTAGGGTTTAGGGGTTTAGGGGTTAGGGTTTAGGGTTTAGGGTTGTGGCTTTGTCGGGATTTACCTACTTGCCGGGTATGGGAAACTAAAGGTTAACCTTTTTGGGTATATAGGGATCATATAGGGGCTATACTACCCAAAAAAGGTTAACGGTTACCTACTCTACTACTAGGTTTAGGGTTCAGAGCTTCTTTAAGAGTTCCTTTCCGGATTCCTTCAGGGTTATAAAGGTTTCAGGGTCCAGGCTGATGAATCCTGCTGCCCGAATCCGGAATCCTGCTTGAAGGACTCAAGACTGAGTCGAGAAGCTAATCTACTTAAAGGATCATGGGGCTTAGTAACTTTATAGGGTTCGTTAAAGGGCTCGCTTCTTAAAGGATCATGGGACTTAGTAAATAGGGTCATTATTGGGGGGTAACTATACTTATAATTACTTATAACCCCAATTAATGGACTTATAACCATACTTACTAAGTCCCATGGGCCTCCAAGTAGGGCTTTTGTAATCCATGTGTACGTAGTCCACTGCTCCGCCAAAGAGTCTATTCACCTCTGCAGTATAAACCAAGACTATGCCTATGATCCTACACTGCTTCGGTTGATGATATAAATCCTGCATTACCTTAAGGACCCTAAACTATGGGAATTTAGGTATATTCCTTATTATGGGTAATGCAGGAATTATATCATCAACAGTTGTATATGTAGGTTACCTGTATCGGAACACCTTGAAAAGCAAACTGGATGATACTGCGGAAGTACATGGGCCCATGGTCATCCGAATGCGGTGCACGAACCCGCTCAGATATCCAGCGGTTTCAAGCAGCTAGTTGGAGCTGACTCGTTCAAAACATTTCAGACCCCTATACAGAACCTGGACCCTGCACCCTAAACCCTAAACCCTGGACCCTGCACTAGTCGGAAGCTTGATGTAGTTCATCAAGAATTATCTTCACTGGCTTTCCCGACTCCCTCGCCCTCTCAATGAACGTCTTGATGACACGGGAGAATGTTCCCGGTGTAGTCCAACACACGCCTGTGTCAAGAGACCAGAGTGACTGCTCGTTCCGCTTCGGCTGCGAAAAGGCAGTGCCCCGAGTTTGACTTCGCCAGCCCATGACATCGTCTTCACATGTTGGCAAGCTGACTGGGCCAGTGCATCTTTTGGCACGATAACCGCTACCACTGCCTGGAAAGTAGCAGCCATCCATGCCGGTGTGGTCGGAGTTTTCTGACCACCGGTGGCCATTGCGATTACGGGCCTCGGATTTTGCTCGAACAGCTCTTTCATGAGTTCGACGGACCGAGTCAGGTCCTCTTCTTGACTAAATCTCCAACTCTTACGCCCCTTCTAGCTGTCGTGTTGTTCGGGCTTTGGGTGTGTTTTCAGGATCGCCAGGCTTCGATGTGCCGTAACGTCCCTTTCGGAGCGGTGCCCCCAGTCCTCACAAACCATATAAATACATAAGAAAAGGTGATTAATTAGAAAGATACATATAAATACACATTTACGTACACATGTGTATATATATATATATATATATATACATATATGTACATATAACTGTGTGTGTTTACATATGTATATGTACACACACGCACACATAGTTCGTTTCAAGGAAGTTACCAGAGCGATGTGTTCATGTGCTTAGCAACCGCACATTGTGCATGTAGACACACACACACACACAAATCCTCTGGAGCCCAAACCCCAGAATCCCTATGAGGCACGTACCTTAGAAGCTGCCCGCACCCTGTAATAGTGACTATAAAGGTTATAGTAGGGCCCTATTAAATTATACCACTATTACAGGGTGGGGCCCATTCTAACACGTACCACTGAAGCCAGAACAAACCCAACCCGGCAAAACTTCAAGCCCTGACCCCAACGGTGCAGTACCGAATCGTCAGAAGGTTTAGGGTTTAGGGTTTAGGGTATCTGCCATCCTGAACCAGGAGCATTAGAATAACCGGGTTAAACCTCAAACCTTGAAACCCTAAACCCTCATAAACTCAAGCCCGCACCCCATGCCCCATAAACCCTAAACCCCAAACCTGACAGGCAAGCAGACAAGGTACGACTGGCTTTGAGTAGTCCACAGGATCCCATGTGATGGCCACGCCGTAGCGCCTGGCTCTGCTTTCGTTTTGATGAGCTATGGTCCTACAGGGGGTTTAGTGTTTATAAGGGTCTAGGGCTTGTAGGGACTATGGGCCTGGGGATTAGGGGGTTCAGGGGTTGAGAGTTTAGGGTGATGTAACTTTCTGCGTTTCCAGGCTGCCCAGCCCAGCAGGCAATTCGGTACAGTCTTGTCTGTCATTCCGCTTCTCTGTCTCAGGCACCCGGGCGACAAGGGAATGAGGGTGCCAGGCGGCAAATCTAGTGCATAAGCCCATGCATACACCCCAAAATGATTGCAGCCGTGCGTACACCTTTAAAGCCCCGACACCCGAAAGCCCCATAACCAGGATCCTACCGAGGGCCGTTTTTTGGGCCCGCCTCATAGTATCATTTTCAGAAACTCCTGGGTGCGATTGTCGAGATTGGGATTACGAGGATGTGTACTTGGAAGGGCAGGGGAGTTAGTAAGTAGGGTATAAGTGGAGTTATAAGTACCCTAAATGGAGTTACCTACTTATAACCTACTTACTAAGTCCCCTGCCCCTCCAAGTAGAGCCCCTCAAGGAGCTTTGCAAAAGAACCCCAAAACCACCCAGTCCCCCACCTCCCAGTCATGGCAATGGGCTTCCCCTTGAAGCCACTCTCCTGACCAAGGGCATCAATCATGAAATTGATATCGAGGGATGAGTTTTTACGAGTATGCATACAGAAGTACATAGAGACTCTTAGAATGAAATACGACTATCAAATTTTCCAGGCCTGTATTAATAACCTCTAAATACGGCAATTCGGTACTCGGATATATAATCTAAGCAAGGCTGGTCTTGTGCATGCACACCATCTCCGAACACCTCACCTCCTAAACACCTCCAGCCCGAAATCCCCACCCAAAGCCCTGAACCCAAGGCGCGATACACCCAAAACACAAACACACACACACACCCACACCCACACCCACACGCACACGCACACGCAGTGAAAGTACCCTAGATCCGAGGACCGGAACACGCAAAACGCACACGGCTCCTGGTGACACCCCACCCCGAACCCCTGAACCCAAAACATCCGAGACGAAAACACGGCTCCTGGTGGAAGCACCCTAAACCCACACCCAAAACTCACACACGGCTCCTGGTGAAAGTGGTTCCCTGACTCTTTCGGAGAAGTCTGCGAGTTATTTGTATCCTTCCGCTTGGCCTTGGACTTCCTCTCTGCCCTCTCTCGATCGCAGGAGCTTAGGGTTTAAAGATTAAGGCTTTTAGGGCTTACCTTAATCCTGAATAACCGACCTTTTTCGGGCTCCTTATTATGATTTCCTTAGATAACTCTCGATCGCAGGAGCTTAGGGTTTAAAGTTGTTGCTGCTTTTAGGGCTTAGGGTATAGGGTTTAGGGTAAGGTTAAGGGTCTGGGGTCTGGGCCATTGGGCTTTGGGGTTTAGGGTACAGGTTATTACTGCATTTATAGGGTTTGGTTTAGGGTTCAAAGTTTAATTGTAGGGTTTAAATGCACGCTTGCTGCGATTAAAGAGGCTAGGTGCTTCTTCAATGGCATGAGGATTACTGATACTGGCACGTGTATCGCAATCCGTGCGCTTCTCAGTACAAGCATGTCGCAGGCACTTGTGGCTGTTGCCGTTCATGGTGCTTCTTCGTGGTGCTGATCACGGGCTATGCCTTAACCATGAAATTTCGATATCCAATGCTAGACACGAATGTCCAAAAACCCTACCAGCACGAGCAGTGCAGGAATGTAGAGCTTCCATACACGCGGGCCTCTGCACCAAGTTTCCTTGAAGGCTCAGAAAGATGTCTCAGAATCTCAAGGATCCCTTCTGAAATTCCCTGATAACTCAAGTAGGGCTTATGCTGCGCTGAAAGAAAGGCTAGCTGTTGAGAAAAAGTGCAAGCAAGCATTACATCCCATACCATCGTCCGAAGGCTCCAAGCATGCAAACAATACCTACTTTGGTACCGAAAGCCCTTGCTGTAGGGTTTAGGGCTCAGGGTTTCAAGACTCATTTGGGCCTGTGTGGACAACTGCCCAAAATAGCGGTCAGCACAAAACCAATGGAGACAAGGCCCTTGGGGGGGAGTAGGTCAACACAACCATAAAGCATATAGCAGCTGGGCACGAAAACCCTGCTACTACTGTTGATGTTACAAATCCTGCATTACCTTAAGGGCCCTAAACTATGAAAATTATGGTACATTCCTTATTATGGGTAATGCAGGATTTATATCATCAACAGTAGTACAGCGTTTGGGGGCTTAGGATTTAGGGTTTAGGGCCCTGCGGTCCTAACCCAAAACCTACATCTGAGCTCTGCCTCCTAAAAGGATCTAAGGTTCATATACCATATAGGGATTCATAGTATATGGGTATTGGGCCCCGACTTTAAAGGGTCATTTCGTCCTTAAGGTGAAGCCAACGAAAGCGAAACGTGCCCGCGCCCCGCTCGACTGAGTGAAAGACTCGTTTCCTTGGCAACGCAGTGAAACGCCAGGGAGAGTTTAGGGTTTCTATTCAGGGTTTAGGGGTTTGGGGTTCAGGGGTTGAGGGTTTAGGGCTTAGGAGTTGGGAGTTGAGGGTATAGGGGTTTAGGGTTTAGGTGATGACAGGGAGGGAGGGTGCTTGTACATTGGCTTGCATCACATACCTGCGCCCACTGAAGCACCGTAGTTTCTGTGCAGGTCCCTAAACCCTTAACCCTAAACCTAAACCCTAAACCCTTTCTCCTGCTTCGCTTCAACCGACACAGACTTCGGACTGCAAAGCACAGGAGAGTGTCGCACTACTCCTCCAAAACCCACCCAGAGAGCCCAATACCCCTTAATTAAGGAATATGGCTTGAATCATAATATGAATCCCAATGTAATTTAAGCCATATTCATTAATTAAGAGGTATTGGGCTCTCTGGGCATGTTCCAAGTTGCTGGCTTCTACTATAAAGCCCTAGCCCAAGGGTCCAAGTACCCAATAATCATATACTCTCCAAAATCCTAACCTACATAACTACTATCCTCAAACCGAGTACCTAATTATTGGGTCCTTTGGACCCTTGGGGCTACACCCGTTGATCCGAGAAACTTCTCCTTCTTCTCGACCTTGTCACCGGCGCTCGCGCCGCTGACGCTCGCCTTTCGAAAGTGAGCATGGGAAGGGTTTAAGGTTTAGTGCGCTCTTTGGTTTTGCAGGGTCTGACAGGGTTTGTGGGGTTGGGGCTTTGGCACCGGATGTCGGGGATGTAAAGGAATCTCATGAAGTTTATAAAGAGGCTCATATGATTGTCCAGCAGCTGCGTGGGTCTAAGTGTCCAATGCTTCGGTATGCGGGTTTTAGTCATATAGCGGCCTTAATAATTAGACTAGGGTTTGGGTGTTTAGACTACGATTATAATAAGGAACCCCCAGCAGTACTAGAGGTAATTTTTTAACGCCCCTATATTAGCAGTAATTGGAAGTGAGAACTTGGAGCAATTGCTGATCATGACAGACTCACCCTTAACCTTACACCCTAAACCTTAAACCCTAAACCGGAGGACTTGGACCCCGGTGTACGTGGCGGGGGAGTGACGTATCCACACGGGGATTCAAGTGATTTGGTGAGTTGCAGTGTGCCCTAAAGGGAACTCCAGAAAGTTGGAATATGGTTTTAGGGTAGGATACCTTATAAGTTACCATAAAGGGTTTAGGATAATCATATTCCAACTTTCCGGCTGTTACTTTAGAACCAGGAATCTGATGTAGCCTCCCTCAAACCCCACAGGTCCTAAAGACTAAAACCCTGAATTCTAAGCCCTCATCCCTTTGAACCCTCACCCTGAAATCCTAAACCATTTAAAAGGAACCTTGTGAAGCAAATCTGATCCTGCCTCAGAGGCCCTAAACCCGTAATCCCTTTATAGAACTCTTATAGCTCCCTTTAAAGGATCCAGCCTCAGAGGCCTGGGAAGTATCCCAGGACGACTCCTTCGTCTCGGTCCGATCGGTTTTGCCGGACCTCAGAAAGGTCCCCTAAGAGGGATCTACACGGGTTCCTCTAATGGAATCTATAAGGGATCCTTTAAGGGGATCTATAAGGTTCCTTTAAAGGGTTCCTGCAAAGGGATCTATAAGGGTAAGGGCTCCTTTTGGGGATCTACAAGGGCAAGGGCTCCTTTTAAGGGATCTGTAGGGGGTTCCAGTAGAAGCCCAATAGTTGGAAACCCCATAGTCTCAATCCTTAAGAGTAACTTATAGGGAATCCCAGCACTACTTGGCCTGAATCCGGTTTCCAGCTTTACGGGGTTTACTGTAGTGCAATTGAACCTTTAATTTCGGGTTTAAGGTTTGAGGGTTAGGGTCTAGGGTGACAGGCTTAGGCCTCATGGAGTTTTGGGCTTTGGGTGTAGGGCTTTGTTAAGGGTTAGTGTGTGAGGGTTTAGGGTTAGGGTGTGAGGGCGCTGGGGTTCAGGGTGTGAGCGTTTTAACATTCCCTGGGCATCAAAATAGCCCAAAAGCCTTTTGTAGTATGGTCTTTGGGCCCAAAAGCCTGAATATATGAGTCCTGAGATCCCTAATCCCTATAGATCCCTTTGAAGGACCCCTTACAGATCCCTGTCAAGGAACCCTATATGAGTCCTTAGATCCCTAGGGATTCAGGGCTTGGGATTTGTTTAGGGCTTTCAGGGCCTGCTGAGGGCTTCATGCAGGGTGCCTGAAGGGACTGTGGGCCCAATGTACCTATATGGGGATTACTTTAACGGGCAAAGTGTATGCAATTTGCGCACATGGTCTTTTAGGGTTATACCAAAATTAAAGGGACTACCAAAATGCCTACACGAAGATGAGTGGGTAGGTCTGCGGCGTATATGAGGGCTTGACGTTGGCCCTAAAGTTACCATAGCATCCCTGAAGGCAACCTACAGCAGCTCATGTAAAACCTTAGGACCTAGACACATACAACCCTGTACACCATTATACAAAATTGCCAAACCCATACTTACAAAGGGTGTAAGGAGCAACTAAACTCTAAGGATCCAAAGGACCGAGTCAAAATGTACTCTGCTTTACGATACTGGCTATGCAAGTTGGCATTTAATCAGGCACTTGGATCCTCAAGGAAACAGAAAACCTCCAAGGGCTTTCCTATAAGGTTACGAAAGTGCCGATAGAATTTTATGGGGGTTTACTTGGCGATCACGACTAGATGCACTGCGGTCTAGGGTTTTGGGCTTTTTTATGCTTAAAGGGCTCAGGGCTTCGGGTTCAGGGCTTCTGGTGAATAGCCCACCATTTTGAAGCGTCGTTGGGGTCATAGCCGACTCCCTAAGGGTCCATGAACCCAATTAGTAGATACTTTGGCCCTAAAGTACCTAAATAAGGACTGCCTTAACGTCAAAGTATATACTATTTGGGTACATGGACCCTTAGGGATTACTTGTAGGCTTGGGGTTACAGGTTCCTCTTAAAGAGCCAAGGAGCGCGACGGACGCACCATCCCCTTTGTCTTTTTTGCCATCTTTCTTGCCCATGGCGAACCCTCGACCCTAAACGGGTTGGGGCTTAGAGTGTGCAGTCATATCGGACATAGAACGGTTGCTTCGGGCAAGAAGGGCCACAGGGAAAGAGGAAGTAGTCTGGAATGCCAAACCTAAAATGCCAACTTACTCGAAATCGAACCACGAATCCTTTTTTCTAAACCCTAAACCCGCATAAGACTGTATGACATCCTGAAATTGCTTCGGAAAAACCCTATACACTCCTGAGGATCAGGGGGGTATAGGCCGCTTGAAAGCGTCTGCTGCGCCCATGGGAGGCAAAAAACAAACGGTCCCTTTTGTCCAGCCCCTCGAGCCCGTAGCGTGCCGCAAGCCATGAGGATAGATAGGCTGCATGGTTTAGGGTTTAGGGTTTGGGTTGAGGGGTTTAAGGGTTTAGGGTTCATGTAAGGGTCTGGACTGAGGGGTTCAGGGCTTAGGGATTATAGGCTGTAGCTATAGCCGACATGACCTTTAGGGTTCCTTTTTATGGTTTCCATATGCAGTTCCAGGTCTTCCGGGCCACAGGTAGGGTTTAGGGGTTTAGTGCTTCGATTTGGGTTCTAGTAGCAAGAGGATGAGTGGGAATACCGAAGTCTGGGTAGGTAGTAACTAGTAATACTAATCCTTTGGGTTCCTGATTACAAGCAAACCCTTACAGGCCCGAAAACCCGATTCGAACTGTTCAGGGCATGTAACAGCCCTATACATCAAACACCTGCGCACATATCAAGACGAGCAAACCATACAGGGGCGATGAGAGGTGCTTAGGGCAGTAATTGTGGTACAGTAGTAGAATACGGCGACATAGGGACTAGAATGGTATGACCTTGCCGGATCATGCAGACTGCTTTGCAAGATGACAACTAATGTCTGTATCGTTAAACCCTAAACCCTAAAACCTAATCCCTCAAACCCTAAACCCAAAAACCCTAAACCCCTAATGTCTGTATCGCTATGCAAACTGTGCCAGAAAAAAAACAAGATTTGCTCCTCTGAACCCGAACAAGCACCCAGGCGGGGGTGTAGGGGATTAGGGTTTAAGGGGTTTAGGGCTAAGGGCTTTAGGGCTGAGGGGTTCAGGGTGCCTATACTGTAACGAAAGCCGAGCTAAGCCCCAATCCGAAACCGTAGCCACTGCCGACTGTGCCCCTTCCAAACAGCAATGAAGAAATTGGCGGGTAAAGCAGCCGCCGCCAAGTACCGTGTACACACGAGGGGCCGTATCTACATTACCAGTAGTCAACTGGGTTCCAAAATGGAGTAAAGTTGGGGTCTGTCTATAGTTGGGAACCTCTGTTGCCCGCCCTGAAAGCCCTAAAACCTAAAGCAAAGCCGTGAATTTCTGAGACCCAGGGTTTGAAATTCCTTCTTCGCAGATCCAAGACCCCGTGAACTAGTAGGGCTGTTGTGTAGTCGGATATAATGCCGTGAGTGCAGGGAATAGCCAATCACTAGTACACAACCAAAACCTCCGGCAAAAAACAGAACTTACTCACGTCGCACCAAGTCCCTGCAAAGAGACCCCACCCCTAAAGCCGAAGCCCTGAAGCCCTAAACAACCACAAACCCCCAAAAAGGGGCTCCTTAAAGCCGAAACCCTGAATCCCAAACTCCCAGGGTTTAGGGTTTAGGGTTCATAGGGTTTAGCCCTGAAGCCCTAAGCAACTACAACCCAAAAAATTCAAAATTTGTAAAACTCCAAACTGGGGGAAGGCGCCTGTAGTACCTTGCGGCCTAAATAAGGAACCCGAAACCCCTAAACGCTAGCACCCTAAACCCTGAATCCCCAACTGAACTCCGACGATGTCCCTTCACGAGTATTTCTGGACTACTGAAAAACCCTAAACCCTGAACCCTACTGGGGTCCCGAAGCCACAAAACCCCATAGGCCCAAACCTAAACCATTGAGTGGGTAGCATGATGGGGAGACCCCCTAAAAGGTACCCCTTCTGAACCCTACTTCTGGCTCTCTGAAAAGGAACCTTATTGAGAGGGCCTATATCCCCGAGGGTCCCCCTATTCCTAACTCCCATCCCTAACACCCTAAACCCAAAACCCCAAAGCCCAAAATCCTAAACCCTAAAACCCAAACTGAGGGTCCCTGGCCCAGAGACACAGGACGCAGATGTCCCGAAGAGGCGCTATGGGCGAGGATGCTGGCCAAGACGACCTGTCACAAAGGGACTGTAGGGTTTAGGGCTTTGGGATTTTTGGGGTTTAGGTTTTGGGGCTTTAAGGTTTTTGGGGTTTAGGGTATAGGGATTTAGGATTTTGGTGGTTTAGTTAAGGGTTAACTAAGGGTTTAGAGCTTTCGGATGCTTTAGGATTTTGAGGGGTTTGGGGTTCGGTACTGCCCCCACTTGTAACAGTCCCAAAGGGTCCCAAGGTACTGTTCTGGGGGATACATCCCCAAATCATCATACTAATTCCCAAATATAGAAACCCTACATTCTACTGTATAGCTACTTAGGACCTTTTGGGAGTCTAGATTAGGGGCCATAAACAGGGTTGAATATCAACATATTATGATTCAAGTCCCAGCGCCCTGGGGATGCCTATAGTCATAACTACCCGTAGGGGGGTACAGTAGAAGCCAGAAAGTTGGAATATCATTATCGTAACCCCTTTAAGGTAGATTATAGGGGATCCTACCATTAATCCATATTCCAACTTTCTGGAGTTCCCTTTAGGGGGGAGGGGGATTTAGGGGGCCTTAATATCTACAGTAAGGACTTTATAAGGCCTATTTAAGGAAGAGTCCCCTTACCCCGCTCCCCCACCCCCCTAATCTAAGGGTCCCTATGATATAGTATCCTTCGTAGTTCCTGCTTTAGGTTTAGGGTTCTATGAGGTAACACCCAAAAGGAACTGCAACGGAGGCTATAGATGTTTTCGGAAGTGTGGTGCGACCCTTCCGCAGCGACAGGGTCGCTTCCTACTATTTTGAAGCTCTCTGCACATCAGACCGTTAACGTCATCGTATGCAGAATGCAACTGGAACGGCTCCGCTTCTACCTTCGCAATCACTTTCGTGAATCCGATCCGGGATTACACCATTTTTTTTAAGTTATCAGCCCTGGCATCAAACTGCATTCGGTGTAGGTATAGCCCCTAAGAAGCCCAAACACACACACAGAGAGATACATACATATATATATATATGTATATATATATATATATAGAGAGATCTATCTATCTATCTATCTATCTATCTATATACACATATATATATATATGAGCATATATATATATATATATATATAAGTGCGTATGGGCGGTGGAGCCACTGGTACCCACAGAGCACAATACTCCATAATTCATGAATACACATACATATATATATATATATCTATATGTATGTATATATACATATGTACATATATATATATGTATTATGTATATATGTCCCTATATTCTATATGTATAGATATAGCTTACATAAGAAGTCCTAAACACCCTGAGCCTACCTTAAACACCCTTAAACTATAATAATCGACTTGTATGTAGGGTCCTTATGAATGCAATACTACGAGAAACTACAGAAAGATAGGTTAAGGGAATCTACAGTAAACCCCAACACAGTTTGAGCTATGTTCTTTCCTTAAAGGTATTGGGCCATCTGGATACTCCGAACGAACAAGACCCCATGATATGCTGCTACCCCATAAGGGCTATGCAACCCTACACCGAACACGCAAAACCCACGAGCGATGTATAGCTCGTAAAAACTCTCCCTATGACTGCTGTACAAGGACGTCTTTGGGGTAAAGGCGTGCATACGTAGCTGTTTGGACGTAGAAGCAGGCATCTATATCTACATACATAGATATACATATATATATATAGATATACATATATATATATATATATGCAATATGTGGTATGTCGGAATGCAAATCTGCGACATACACATAGTTACATTACATCTGCATGCACTCCCATACACTCTCTTTTGTTCAAAGGCACACTTAGACTCTTTGTGGATTAACGGCCCTACATGATGACAGTCATGAAACTTGAGAAGGCCTGTCCGCGTGCGTGCAATGCGTGGTGGCCACACCTGCCAGCAAGGCCCTACTTCAACCCCCAACCCCAAACAGGGACTCCCATGCTTTGACGGCCTTGAACGTCGATGGTAAAATCCAAAAAACAACATTATGGAGAGTTTAAGATTCTGGGTCTAGGTTTCATCTTTCAGTAGGGCTCTGGGTTTGGGGCCGATTCTAGGAGCTTAAACTACCATAACCTAGCTCTGACTGGTGGTACTACTCCGAGCCCTGATGTTCAAATCCATGTGCACCCTCCCTTACCGTGGGATTTTGTTAGACCAGGCTTGCACAGGGTGTGTTTACAAGGAGCAATACACCCCATTCACTCCATAACCTCGAGCTTTAGGCTATGATGTGTGCGCATATATATATATATATGTATGTATATTTTTTACATATGCAAGAACATGTGTTGAATGAGAACATACATACAAACTTATATGTATATAATTACATGCATACATATGCAACCCCCCCAAAGCCCACGGAATTCCTTACTTCAAGAGAACGGTCTAAAGTATTGACATTTATCTCTTCCAGTCACAAAGCCAAAGTCTCGGTGCCATGTCACAGCTTGATTCATAAACGACATGCTGTTTCTCTCTCACCAAAACCGTCCTCACCATGCGTATCTTTCCCGGTATTCGCCTACTAGCCCGTTGCAATGAGCACGTATGTCAAATGCCTTTACACAGTAGGAACCCGCAAATGCAAATAACAGTGAATGCTTCGTTGACCATATGGTTTTGCATGTTATAAACTCATGAAGGATACTGCTTGCTTGCATATCCGGGTGGATGCAAGATATTCTGGCTTCAGCGGATGTGGATAATTTACCAGAAAATCGAACCATTCATTTTACACTGTACCGCTTACAGTCACGAGTTCGATATATGAGGATAAATACAAGAACACTCTTTACCGTCGATTTACTATCCATGACAGGAAGGTGTTCAAGTTTACACGAATAGCGCATCGATGCAAACTCCATGTCTGAGCTGCTTGGTATGCAATAAAACATGTCTGTTTATGCTGTCGAAAACATAAGGTGTCTCATGCTTTCACACTCAGAAGCTGGCTGATTTTGAATGATTGGTGTGGGCGAGGGCTTTGCGGGGGGTACCATGTGCACATCTATATATATATATATATATATATATATATATATATACATACATACATACATATGTGTGTGTGTGTGCGGGTGTGCACATGAATGTACAAACGATCAGTATATACAGGTGTATCATGCACATATATGTGCAGGTATACAGACAAATGCAGACATTCAGACAGATGGACAGAAATATACACCGATGATCGACAGACAAACAGATAGGTACACGAACCCCAATGCTGCCTTCGACAAATAAGGCCAGCCTGCGCAGGTACTCACCGATGGCCACTTCGGCAGCACGCTCTGCAAAGTCTCCGCTGCTCTCCACGACCTGTGAAAACTGAGAACCCAGACCCAAAAGTAGATCCCTTCATGGGGATTCCTATAAAGTACCCTTCGTAGTATAGGGCCCCAAATTAGAGGATCTACTTTCTAGATCCTCCCGGGGGTCTGGGAAGATGTATACGAGATTTTCTATTTAATGGGTGGATATAGGGTGTACAAGTCTTGTTTCTAGAGCGCTACAATGTTTGATACAGGTCTGCAGTAGTCTATCTAGGAAGCACTTCAAGGCGTGCGGGTCATTTAAGGAAAAGTGGGGTTGCTGGTTTGGGTGTGGGGTCCATGGGGTTTAGACATTCACTTTTTGGACAGGGTGGAGTGGCCCGTGCTCATCCAGAACTTACACGTGGCTTTCCAGCCGAGCAGAAGCAGCCAAAACAACATGAAATGAAGTTGTTGGGTAGGTTTCCGCTTTGGCAGATTCGTGAGGCGGCTGAAGATTGTAGCCTTGGTCCAGGGTATCCGGAGTACTGAGGGGTGCGATTTCTGTTGCAGCTGTTCTGCAAAACAACTGGGCTTCGAAGTAAACTGACGATTTCTACACAAAAAACCCTCTAAGGCAAACAGCTACAAATCCTTAGTGGCTGGTGACGGCAGAGTGCAGAGCAACCGCGTTTAGGAATTCGGGGCCAGGGGACAGCATACACCACGAAACCCAGAACCCTCAGCCCCAATACCCTAAACCCTCAACTCTCGACCCAACACCCCCCTAACCTGAAAGCTTCAAAGCACAACCCTCAACCATGAACCCAACCGTAAACCGTCAAGCCACAACCCTAAACCTTCCAACCCAAAACACGAAACCCATGCCTAAACCCAAAATCCTTAGGATACAAGGCCAAACTCTTGTCCCAGAAACCTTCATCCGTCAAGTCAAAACCCCAAACCCTCAACTCCGACGCACATGTATATTATGTACAATTTACAGGCCGGGAACGGAATAGGGATCCTTTAAGGGTTCGGTTTCCGAGGCGAAAGGCACTCTAGCATAGGGCCTCTATGTTTCGAAGAGGGTCTTGGGTATATTATTCTGGCCAACATATGGAACGCGACGGAACCGCATTGGCAACTATTCGGCCCCGGTATTACTACATAAAACCGACTCTGGGTGTTTGAACGCATATAAACTTACCTGGAGGGTCATACCCTACCCCTTTTCTAGGATACTTAGTATAGCCCAGATAGTTACTGAGATAAAGAAACAGTTTGCACCTAAAAAATCTTTACCAAGGGTTGGGAAGAAAACTCAGCTTGCGCAGAACATATGACATAGGCGCTGCTTCGAGCGTGTTACACTGAACCGCCAACCCTGAACTCTCATCCCTCACTACTGTTCATCAGACTTCGCGACCCTGAACCCGACGCGCCTAAACTCAGCACAAAAATTAAGTTCTAAGCCCTCGTGATCCCTGGCGCCTGATATAAGGGCCTCTAGCCAATGCTATAATGATTATGAGTAATTGCCCTAACAAGCACTACGAGGTATTCTTCAAGCTTCTAAATTATGAACCCGGAACTGCAAAGGCGACTGGCGGACGCGCTCGACCCTCGCTGCATCGAGGGCTTTGGCAACAGCTTGGGCACTGAGCGCCAGCACCTGGAGCGAAGACGAGGAGTCGGTGCATGAATATGGGGCTCTCTCGAAATCAGGGTCCCTTTTAGAGTCCTTTCATACGGGTTTGTTGGATCCACAAATCAACAATTTTTTGTTCAGGTCTATCAATATTAAAGCCCCTAGCCCTAAACTGGCACACAATCAGTTCCTGCCTCCTGCGGTGCCTCCACCTCGCCGGCGATGTCCTGACTGCATTACCCTAAGGGTCCATGTAGCCAAATAGTATATACTTTGGCCTTAAAATAGTCCCTACTATAATCCTTAAGGCCCAAAGCATCTACTATTTGGCTACATGGACCCTTAGGGTCACCGGCTAACAACGGTTCAGTCCAGGGTTGCGGAAGCCCTCTACCCTAAACCCGATGTCAAATCCTATCCTAATGCTCCTGGACCCTCGTAGTGAGATCCTAAACCTTAGCCCCCAAAGCCCAAAGCCTCGCCCACAAAGCCCCTAAGCCTATGAATTAGGAGCCTTAGGGTATAACCCCAAACCTGAATCCGAAACCCTAAGCCCGAATTCGCCTTACAGGATTTGGGTGGCACGGACTACCCAATCCCCAAAGCGTAGTAGCTTTTCTGGGCTACCTTAGCTTGCTTCTGAGCCTACCTGAAGGCTCCTGGATCCTCGTAGTGAAATCCCAAACCTTAGCCCCCAAAGCCCAAACCCTCCCCCAGAAAGCCCATGACCCCCTTAGGAGCCCTCAACCCTAAACCCTGATCGGAAGTTCTGTCCCAGAAACTTATCGGCCTTCAATGTGAGTCTTCGCTCTCTGCCAAGAGAAGGCCGGGTTCTCTTTCAAGGGTTTAGGGTTTAGGGATAGTAAGGATCCGTTTCGGGCATCCTTTAATTCAAGTGTTCTACCAGAAGGACCCTATGGCGACACAAGGGCCGTGAATAGGCCCCGCTAGTATTCTCGGCGACACTTTTGAGCACTGCAACGAACGTCTTCCAGCAGTATGGAGGCGGCAAATTTCGGCGAACCCCATGGGTTGACCGGTCGGCTAAGTCAAAGAATTCGAGCAAAGGGAACTCAGAGCTGTCCCCTCCACGGCCGGCTGCCATGCTACTCTAAGCTAATTACAGGGAACTCCAGAAAGTTGGAATATGGTTTCCTGGTAGGATACCCTATAATTTACCATAGAAGGGTTAGGATAATCATATTCCAACTTTCTGGCTTTTACCTTAATTCCGAGAGCTGAAGTTTTGCTTTTCTTTTTTCACGCCACTGCCATGGACTAGGGAATCCTGGAGGGTCTCCAGCCCCCCCGGAACACTATAATATAGGGGCCTTAATAATTAGAATAAGGTTTTGGGGCACATTTTACGATAATTCTGAAAAGGAACCCCCGAAGTAGTATTGGTAATTATTTAGGCCCCTTTATCCAAGATGTACGTTCATTGAGTTGCGCACTGCTCCTTTCAGGAGAGGCCTTGCTGTGGTCGCCCCACGCGCAAGGATCGCCGCAGTCAGGTGCGTGTCTGGCCTACCCTGGTCAGTTATTCCGGTGCCTAAACCCTAAACCCTAGTGTGTAGGGAAGTGTACGGATCTTGGGTTCTGGCTTTCGTTTACATGAGAAAGAAGCGGGGGCAGAAAGTTAATTCAAAACCACTTCGCTACCGTGTCATCAGAACGCACGTGACACCCCAAACCCCACATCTCTCTCTCTCTCTCTCTCTCTCTCTCTCTCTCTCTCTCGCTCTCGCTCTCGCTCTCGCTCTCGCTCTCGCTCTCGCTCTCGCTCTCGCTCTCGCTCGCTCTCTCGCTCTCGCTCTCTCTCGCTCTCTCTCTCTCTCTCTCTCTCTCCTCTCTCTCTCTCCTCCTCTCTCTCTCTCTCTCTTTTTCTATATATATATATAAATGTTTATATACGTATATATATATATATACGTATATATATATATATATACATAAACACTTACATACATACCATAAACCACTCCACATCACAGGCGGTTCATTGAAAGCACGTCTGACTCTCGATCATCTGCCTCTGAGCCCTATCTATCTATATATATATATATACATATGTATATATATATATATAGAGAGAGAGAAGAGAGAGAGAGAGAGAGAAGAGAGAGAGAGAGAGAGAGAGAGAGAGAGAGAGAGAGAGAGAGAGAGAGAGAGAGAGAGAGAGAGAGAGAGAGAGAGAGAGAGAGAGAGAGAGAGAGAGAGAGAGAGAGAGAGAGAGAGAGAAGAGAGAGAGAGAGAGAGAGAGAGAGAGAGAGAGAGAGAGAGAGAGAGAGAGAGAGAGAGAGAGAGAGAGAGAGAGAGAGTGAGAGAGAGAGAGAGAGATCTCGAAGGGAATAATGGAAGCTTCCTGAACTTAGGGGCCGAGCACCCTAGCCCAAAAAGGTTAACCATTCCAACTATTGTAGCATTATAGAATTCTAAAAAGGTTACCTACTCAACTGCCATGTGAACACTGCCATTCTGGATCCCACTTCCTAAACCATTTGATGTCCTGCTTGCCACGCTGATTGCCAGCAAGGGCATCATTGAGCTGCTGTAGCTTCTCCTCTACAAACCGACAAGCACAAGCAACAATTAGGATAGGGAAATTCGATATGTATTTACATATATATATATACATACATATTGTGTGAGTGTCTGAAGCCTCTACATACTGAACCTACCTGTCTCTCCGCCTGTTTATCTACCTAAATCTGTATATATCTGTATATATATATATGTATAGATATCCTGATACCTTTGTAAATGGGCATATGCTTATGTGCTTCTTCAGGCCTCCATGTGTTCTTGGAAGCCCCGGCGGATTGATTGGAGATAAGGTCTTTAGGTTTACAGCTCGGAAAGTAGGGCAAGTTTAGGGTTTTGGATTTGAGGTTTGGTGCCGCATCAGAGACGAAGTTTAGGATTTCGGGTTTAGGGTTTGAAGTTTAGGGTATGAGTTTGGGTCCGACGCTTTGCCTCAAAGTTGCTCTCATTATTCGGGCGGAGTGGATCATCTGATTGATGAAGCTCGCTTAAATACGGACTGTAATGGGGATCCTAGTACAAAGGCCGTGTATGAAAGGTGGCTGCTTAACTGCATCAGAAAAAAACTGATAGAAGCCGTCTTTTGGGAGGCAAGGCTTCGGCTCATTCATGTATTCAATGATGTTTAGGGGTCTAAGGGTGCAGGGGCTTTGGGTCTTTCGGGTTTCGGGCAGGGTCTTGAGATGTCGGTTCCCAGCGGTGTGCTGTTGGGGCGTTAGACGCAGTGGGGTTGAGCGTTTACGGGATTATGATTATGATCATTCGCGAACATAGTGTACAGTTTCCGGGATTCAGGTTCGCAAAGTCTCTAGGGAGCTAGGCAAACCCTACAATTGCAAACCCAAGACGTGCCCTACATGTGGGCTCCTCTCGCAGGATGCTTATTCATACAGGGACGACCAAGCATGTGATATGTGGGGTTAAAACTTGACAATTCTCAGAAACCCGATAGATGCTTGCCAAATTCAAACATCACAAGCCCCGCTGTGCATAACGGTGTCGCTCTGGGTTGCTTTCTGCGCAGGCGCGTACAAAGGTGTACTGCTAAAACAGAACACTAAAATTCAATATACAATGATAAAGGACAACAACCACACAAAAGAATGATAATAATGACGGTGATGCTGCTGAGCGAAATGGGAGGGTACTTACCCAGCTAAGTGAGACGTCGAAACCTCGCCGCTTCGCTCATCGGTTCGGCGCTTGTCGTTGGCAGGTTCAAGCCAAGAAGTCCGGAACCTTTCCCAGAGGCTCCATATACACTACTATTATGGAATTAGGGCCCTAAAAGACCATCCCCATTATAGTTTTGGGGAACCTAATTCCATAATAGTAGTGTATGTGGACCCTCTAGGTTTCAAGAGCCCGAGGCCCCCACAAAGGAGTAGGCAGCAAGCGTAGGCTGCGCTCATGAGGCCGTTCCAGGAGGTCTGCTGTGGAAGGGCAGCACACAGTGCACAGACGGCAGCCACCTCCATGAGGTAGTGGACAGCTGCAACTCGAAATTGTGCATCTGCGCCCTCGTCTGCAGCTAGACGGTTGAGAGGCAACGTCTCATGCCACACCTTGAAGTTGTGCAAGTAGTAAGCAACGGACAAGACCAAGACCCTCGGCCAACACCACACCCATACAGACATCAGCGTGGCATCACTGGTTCCCCCCATTACAACGACTGCAACAATCAAACCTCCCCATCGGTAGGAGAGGAAGGTAAAAAGCCACGCGGCATTGACTTCGTCGGCCCGGCCCCCGTCCGTTTGCACGCAGTTTATTACAAAGGCAACGGCAAACACAGCTCCTGCAATGGCTGCCGCGTAAAGGGTCACCCCACCCAGCGTGTAGGCATGGATCGTTGATAGGACGCCCAACGTGAGAACAGCCACAACGTCCGTCCACATCTTCCAGCTGTAGCGTGTTCCGTCCAGCCAGTAGTTCAGCGCAGCTACCAACCTGGTCGATGTTAAAGACTCTGCTGTAAGATACCATGGCAAAGAAACCCGACTCTCACGAACTTCACAATAACTCCCTAGTCTGGTAATGTAAACGAAATGGGGCCTAAACTAAACCCAAGCACTCTAAACCCAAGAACGCTCACTTGAGAAAAACGTCATACTGAATTAATATCAATCTGATGAAAACGGTAACTAGCAACAACAATAGTGATCGTAAGAGCGATAATAACAACCTCTTAACATAACCCAACGGGTCCATGTAACCGAATAGTGTATACTCTGGCCTTAAAGTAGTCCCTATATAGGTACACGGGGGCCAAGCAACATAGGTTTATTCGGGGTACATGGACCCTTGAACTCTAAAGTCCTAAGCCCTAAATCCTAATGATACCATCTAGAACCCTTTGAGGAAACTGCGAAACCCTTCACCTGGACCCTCGTAGTGAGATCCCAAACCTTAGCCCCCAGTGCCCAAACCCTCCCCCAGAAAGCCCATGACTGCCTTGGGAGCCTTAGAGTAAAAATTGAAACCCTAGATCCATTTAAGGAGCCCTTATAGATCTCTTAAAAGGAACCCTTGTTTATCCCTTTAAAGGAACCCTTGTAGATCCCGTTTCTGGACTTAGAGTAAAGCCCAGCAACAGGAAGATGTCGGCGGCCGCAAGGACCCACAGGAGCCCGGGCCATTCTGGGAGTTGCAGGCTCCAGGCGGCGGGGACCAGGAACCACCTGGGGATCCCTTTTTGGGTTGAGGGCTTACAGTAGGGTGTTCAGGCTTTACGTCAGACGGGCTTTGGGGCTTAGGTTTTAGATGGGTTTAGGGCTTCGGGTGTTTAGGGTTTATTTTATATAGGGGTTTTGGGCTTAGGGCATGTGATGTTTAGAGTCTATAGGGTTTGTATAAACCGACCCGGGGATCCCCAAACCTACTGTTTTCGGGGTCAGGGGTCTAAGGTTTGGGGTCTAGGGGTTTAGGGTTCAGGGTTGAAGTTTAAGGGTTATATACCTTGTAACTCAGACGCAACAGGTCATAACCTACTGTTCTGCTGTTTGGTGCCGAAACCGACTGTTTTGGGTTTGGGGTTGTGTTTACTAGGGTTTAGGGTTTATAGGCCTTCTACCCTACCTGGGGATCCAAGAAGCCTCCCTCTTTAAAGGATTTGTTAGTACGATTTACGTATACAATTCCTTCATGAACAATATAGGCTATCTGGGTTAAAGGTGTACGGTAAATATAACTATTGGTCATATACCTACTATTTCGCAGGGTTTGGAATTACCAGGCACAGGATGTTGCTGCCGCCGACGACGCGCGCCGCAGGGTGGTAGACAAAAGCACCGTCCACTTTCATGGCGGCTGTGTGTGTGTATATATATATGGGTATATGTATACTTACACACATATGTAAATATGTGTGTATGTATACATATATATATATATATATACATATGTGTTTTGAATATGTGGGTGTATATATATACATATGTGAATATATAAGCTACACTACTTGATTTTGCAAAGTCTAGACTCTGGATAGCTGCAGCTTCGGGGTCTAACCAAACTCCCTGCGGCACCTGTGTTGAGACCTCGGGCAGACTGACTGTACCCTAAGGCTGCTAAGAAGGAATCTATTGGGGTTCGGGCTCTTCAAAAGGAATAGGATACTCAGAATCATGACAACACCTGTTGCTAAATGTAAGCATACAGTATATACTTAGGCTTTCAAGGGGCTCCTATTTGGATACTTCAAGCCATAAGTATAGCTATCATGGAGCTTTAAGCAACACCGCTGAGGGCCGGTTTAGAAAGGAACGAGCGAAAGACACTCTGAGTCTTGGCTTGGTGCTTGCAGATCATATCTCCTATATAATCAGAGTTTCTATCAATTTTTTGGTGAATTTATTTACGTGCCAATTGACATTTGGCGAGTGTATGTTTGTGTTTTTTGTGGAGCTCGTGACCAAGCCCGAACCACTGCACTGCCACTACACCGCCTCGTTCGAAGCTGGCTTCAGGCACCTAAAGCCGCAACATCCGAAGGGCGTCAGGGCTGGCTTTGGACCTACTTGAAGGATCATGGGACTTATATAGTAACTGGGGTTATTATTATGGTACCCATACTTGTAATTACTTCTAACCCCAATTGAAGTACCATGCTTGCTAAGCCCCATGATCCTCCAAAAATGTCAGGGGTAGAGTGTTGAGAGTCAGCGGTCCGGGCTGTGTTGCTTCGGCTTGGATGCAAACCCAACGGTGCGCTACCTAGGCTTAAGACATCATCCTTTACTTTTGTAGGGGACATAATAATTAGAACAAGGTTTTGGAGCCGATTATACAAAAACATGTAATAAGGCACCCTCCTAAAATAGTAGTGGCAATTATTTAGGCCCCTCTACTACACTATCTACATCACTGACCGCAACACAAGAGACTTGAATCTGTGCCGACATGTACCAAAAGGGACCTGCAAACCTTCCATGGGGGTGTAGGGTTTATGGTTGTTTTTGGGTTTGTGGGTTTAGGATGTAAGGTTCGGGATTTTTTAAGTAAGGTTCAAGGTTTAGGGTTTGGGGTTTGGGGGCTTAGGGTTTAGGGTTGTTTTGTTTTAAGCGCCTTTTTCCCAGGTTAGCCGCAGCACCCCGAAGGGAAGGCGAAGCAAGCAGGGTTTAGGGGCGTAGGACTTAGGGGTCAAGGCATCCCAGACCCCCGAAAGGATCTAGAAAGTAGATCCCTTAATGGGGGTTCCTGTAAAGACCCTTTAGTAGTATAGGGCCTCGGATCTACTTTTTAGATCCTCTGGGGGTCTGGGTTAAGGTGGAAGCCTTTACTCCGGTCGGGAGGCGAGTCTTGGCGCCACCGGCGTTCCTGTACTCTACGCCAAGGCTCCTACTAGGCTTAGGGGCTTTGTGGGCGAGGGTTTGGGCTTTGGGGGCTAAGGTCTAGGATCTCACTACGAGGGTCCAGGAGCATTAGGGTGCGAATCTGTATAGGTCACGGCGTGTATGAAGTTATGAAGACCCTGGAAAAAGTAGGTAGCGGGTTTTGAACCAAAATACACTTATTTGTTCGGCATACTCCCTTGGAGACTTACGCGCTCATAAACAGGAACACGATGGCACAAATGCACTATTAAAGCTGAGGGTTTTAGGCTTCATAGGGTATAGGTTCCGGATCCTCCTCCACTGGATTGCCATGCAGCCAAAGGCTTGCGAGGGTCGAACTCTCCTCGCAACCACATGGTGTAGGGCTTACCTGGACCCTAAGAGACCTACGTGTTAAGCGGGTTCCTTATTATGATTTCCTCATATATAATATCCTGAAGTAACGACAAGCCTCGTGATAGTGGACGACCAACTCAACTACCGGGCTTGCGCGGTCAACAGCTGTAGAATCTGCAGAGACGCCTGTAGAACCGCAAGGATGTGTCATGATATACCTTGGCCTTATTGTCCCTATCTCATGTCTTGGTACATCAGGGCCCAAGTGTGTACTTAAATCTTCATTTATCTATACAAAGAGACCAGAGAGCTCAGCCATGTTTTGGGTCCGGGTACATGGACCCATAGGGTAGTACACAGCAGCAGACGACATGTTATGAATTTCAAGGCGAAAGCGATTGCGAAACCCCTGAACCCCAAGCCGTTCCCCTAAACCCTAAGCCGAAGCCCAAAATCCCAAATCCCTTAATACGCAAACCCTGAACCAAAATCTCGAAACCCCTAAACCCTAAGCCCAAAATCTCAAATCCCTAAATACCTAAAACCCTGAACCCCAAACTCAAAACCCCTAAACCCTCAACCCTAAACCGTTCCTTGAGTGTGGGAGATCCGCTTTAAAGGGATCTGTAGGGGGAATCGAATGGGCTCTGGACTATCTGAGGCTTATAGTTGGAACAGGGTTTTGGGCTATGTTCTACTTCAACTATAGTAAGGAACCTCCCAAGAATAGAATTGGAAATTGCCTCGGCCTCTGTATTAATTCCAACCTCCAGGGTCCAAAGCGCTGCACGTGGGTGGTTGTCAAAATTATGGTCTCTTTTGGGGAACCCTAAGTATTAGGTGCCGTACTATATAAGGGACCCCAAAAAGGACCATAATTTTGACAACCACCCATCTAGGGGCCTCAACTTTACGAAACAGGGGTCCGTTAACAGGGTTCTTCAAAAAGGTCCTATAAACAGCCTATCAGCGAACTTGTACGGGTTTAGAGTAATGTAGGGGGCTTAAACATTTCAACAGGTTTCTGGGCTCCCTCATGGTATCATCATAGCCAGAAATCCCAAGGAATAATATGGGCAAATATTTAGGCTTCTATCTTAGCCACACAACAAAGAAGTGTCTCTGCAGAACCTGTCTTTATAGCCTAGAGCCCTACATGGGGAGACCTCATAGTATTCCGACGTGCTAAACCCTCAAGCCGAAAAAACTCAAAGGGCCGTATTTATTAGAACAGGGCTCATGTTAAAGAGTTCCGCTTTATCTGTAGGGGGAATCCAATGGGCTCTGGAAAATCTAAGGCTTATAGTTAGAACAGGGTTTTGGGGTATGTTATACTTCAACTATAGTAAGGACCCCCCTAAAGAATAGACTTGGAAATTGCTTATAGGCCTCTGTATTAATTGTGTTTGTTTGCAGTCATCTTTCATTTTAGTCATCCTTCACCCCATGACTGCTTCTCACAAAACTCGACAGCGATGAAGTGCACACCATCTGCCCACACTTAAAACATTATGGGACTTAGTAACTAGGGTTATGATTGGGGTACTATACTTATAACCACTTATAACCCCAATGAAGGGACTTATAGCCATAGTTACTAAGTCCCGTGATCCTCCGAGCACCCCTTCCCATCGCAGACTGTCGGATAAAACCCCGGTAACTCTACCCAGGCCTTCACGCTTTGAAGCAGTGCATCCGCCGTTTTCGGCCCCAGGTCGTTGTAGTCCTTTCTGCTAGGATACGGACTCTCTCAAGGCGCCATAAGTTCCAAGTTCTACCCTAAGGCTCCTAAGAGGGTCATGGGATGTCTGGGGGAGGATTTGGGCTTTGGGGGCTAAGGTTTGGGATCTCATTACGAGGGTCCAGGAGCATTAGGGTAGAAGTAGTCTTTAAGGCATCTGTGGAGGGTAGATGGGTTTCGGCTTAGGTTGTCGTAAGCTCCAGGGATGCCAGAGTCGCATTTCGCCAGACCTGCCCATCTCCAGGACGACAGACTTCACAGCCCAAAGAGAAGCCGAGCCCAACCTCCTAACAAAGGGAAAGTACCGAAAGGAATTTAGGGATTTTTACCGTCTGTTGCAAGCCGAAGGTGGTAGTATGAGCCCTTACAGAACCCTTCAAGGAACCCTTACAGAAACCGTATTGACCCGTATACATGAACCTACGTAGAAACCCTTAACAGGAACCCTTATCGAAACCCTTTCACAAGAGGAACTCCCAAGAATCGATAATAGGGATCTATACCGAATCATATGGTTTCCTTCTCATGGTAACTTAAACTAAACTCACTAACAGGAACCCTAAACCCTAGAACCTATAAACCCTACACCCTGCTGTAACTCAACCCCTAAACTCCCTAAGCCCTAAACCTACTCCACTACTAAGGAACCCTAAGCCCCAAACCCGAACCCTAAACCCTAAACCCCTAAACCCTTAATATCACCCTTATAACCCCAAAATTGGCCCTAAAACCCTAACCCTAACCCTAAACCGTGCAAAAAGGGGGTCCAGGTGAAGCTCCACCAGCCCCGTGGACTTCAGCGCATCGGCCGCGAAGGCGCCGCCCTCATCGCCGAGGCGGTTGCTACCCAAGTCGAGGGCGGTGACAGAAGCCTAGGATCTCAAGTAGAGTTTAGGGCTTTTTTGGGTTTCGGTAAGTAGGGTATATGCGGATTTAGGGTTTAGGGAGGGAACATAAAGAGATCTGTATATCATGACTGTCAAAGAACCCTAAACTAGGGTTGGGGATCCCATTCTGTAACCCCCCCCTGAAACTTTCTGGTTCACACCTCATAGCGGCCTTACAGCACAAGATAGCGAGCTCGTGTAGAACTTACGGTTTCGGGATAGGGTCCTAAACAATAGTCCAACCTAGACCCCACCATGTAGTACATGTTTTGGATGACCTACTTATATTGATAAGATCCTAAAGACCCTATGGTTACCCATGGGCTCTCTTGGCGCTTGTAGTGTCTGAGGGTCTGCGGTTTGAGGCCTAGGGTCGAGGCTTAAGCGTCTAGAGTCTAGAGCTCAACTCACGAAATCAACAAGAAACGTGCTGGCTTTGTTGGAGCTTCTTGGGAGATGCATCCATTGCCCTATACGGCTCCTTGGTTAGTCTTGGGGTAACTGTACTATTATAATTACTGAGAACCCCAATTAGGGTACTTGTAACCATACTTTAAGCCCATCCTAGGACCTAGGAGCTTTAGGGTAGCGTACGAAGGTTCAGAGAGCCTCCCAAGTTCCGATTTTCAGGGCCATGCAATGTCCTGATCTGGACGGGTACTGTTGGGTTCCTAATAGTTTCCCAAAGCGTTCAACTACATCCTTTTCTCGACAGCCCCCTTCCTCGTCTTACCAGACGGCCCAGACACTCCAAAACTTAAGACAGCAAGCACGACAAGGAGGAAGCCACAAGAACTCAAGGCCCTAATCCGGAAACCCTAAACCCTACCAGTAGGCTCATACCCTATACCACTTTTTAGGGTATCTACCTTTCTGTACAACAAATCTTCGCTATAAAACTAAGTGCCCCAAAAAGAGGTAGGCTATGAGCCTCTAGGTGGTCCCTAGGCGAATGTGCATGTCCAGGAGCCGGCAAGGCCTTGAGAATGGCTTGTGCACCTCTCGGGCCTGCGGTCAGCTCCGGGGAGGATATGGGCAGTTCTCTAAATTGGGTTTAGGGTTTCGGGTTTAGGGTCTCGTTAGGATCTTTCGGTGCCGTACTGTGTTGGGGACCTCAAAAAAGCCAAATTCAGAGCACTAGCCATATATGCCTGTTTTGTTTATGCTTAAGGGGATGCTGTGGATTGGGCTCAGAAAGCATCGAGGGCCGGATGATGACAGCTCATAATTACAGTTCATAATTACTCATCTATATGTAGCCCTCATCTGATGGGCTTTTTCTGACTAATACCCTTAGCCCTGCAATCGTCGCTCATGGCCCGGCCCTGATCCTTTGCTCATGCCCTTGCATGCTCCAGGGACTCATGCCTGGATCAGCTCAGGCCTCAGCCTCCCAACGACTCGCCTGATCAGCCACGGCTCAAGGAATCCCGCATTCCACGTCAGGAGGGCCCTGATCTCCCGGTCGGACAGCTCTTTCAGCAAGACCCGGAACCAGTGCCCGAAACCTCGAGCCAGTCAGTTCACCTTCGCAAACCCAGGTGCCACACTGGCAAACAAGATACAGTCTTGGTGCGATATCCTTCTGCACAGCTTCCGTCGTTGATGCTTCGTTTTGGGATGGCACCACCTACGATGCGCAAGGCCTCTGCAACCTCTCGGGTCATGATTCGCCAGGCCAGTCCCTGCTGGACTGCTCGATGGAACGCCGGGTCTGCTTTCTTCAACAGATCCATGCAGAGGCGGCCATTCATCAGGAGTCGGCTGCTCTTCGCAGCTGCTATGTGGCAAGCGAAGGCTCAAACTGGGATTCCTGTTTGAGCCTCATAGGGGCCTGTCTGAATACCTTAAATTACTATTTTGTGGGTTCCTTCTTGTGACTACAGCATACTGGGCCCCAAAACCCTATTCTATTTAAGCAGGCACCTTTCTTAGGGCCCCAAGGCTGTTCCAGAGCAAGTTCGCGGGGAAGCCCACCCGTCTAACCAGAGCACAAGCTGAATACTTGAGATGCTGGCCTCGAGGCTGGAGCCGTAGGAAAGAAGAGTATGGCTATTCACTGTATATACCAGTTTTCTCTTGACGTCTAGAATCTAGAACCAAGACCCTTTATCCTAGGCCCTAGGCCGTAAACCCTATAGAGGCTTTAGGTCTGAGCTTGTGGCGTTCGGGTGCTTTTTGCTTGGTAGATTCCCCGACACCTACCTTTAGTCACGATTGCAATACCATGGCTTGGATGAAAGGATCCGAACCAGGAGGCTGGTTGATCCAGAAAAAGGAACTACAACGGAGACTACGGGCACCGCACGCAACAGCCTAAACTGGTTCCTTAAGGGTCCAAGTACCCACATAACAGGGCTTCGGGTTCCAGACACAATGTTTCCGGCCTGAAATCAAACACCATGCAGAGCACAGATCTTGACATCAGGAACCCCGTTGTCTTGGTACTTGGGCCTCTGTGGCTAGCGGGCTATTGACTGGGCGGCTACACTAAACCCTAAGATTCGTAAAACCCAATGGTGCAGGGCTTGGGGCTCTGTCTTTCCTAGGCACTTTCTCCCACACCTTTGACCCGAGACTGCAGCACCGAAGCCCTAAACCCAGACGTCTCTTGTGGAGGTTCCTCGTTATAATTGTAGTATAATATGCCCCCAAACCCCATTCCAATTGCAAAGGCCCCTGATTGATATCACAATACCTTATAGATCCCTAATAGTAGATACTGTAGGATTTGGGGTTTAATGAAACTCTGAGTTCTACCTCTCTGGCCTGGCGAGCTTATATGCGGCCTTCAAAACAGCCGGTTCTGGTTGCTACGGGTCTGCTAACCTACTTGTCGGGTATCATGGGGAACTAAAGGTTAACCTTGTTGGTGATTTAGGGATTATAGAGGGACTATACTACCCAAAAAAGGTTAAAGGTTCCCTGCTCTTCTAGAAGGTTAAGCTTTCCGCGACGGCTGAACGCGTGCACCCTGCACGATAGGCTGCATAGAGACGTCATCAAACGGTGAAAGAGTAACAACACTTCTCGGGTGTTCCATTCGGGTCCGGAAACTTATACTTCTGTGCATATTTACCATCCAGCATCCAAACCCAAAGTCTGAATGCTGAACCCGGGAATGCAGTTGAGATAGAGCATCCTTATCAATGAAACCATGTCTAGGTACTGAGAAGCATCGGTTGGTTCCCGGGATTTTCGGTTAAACCCAGCCCCGACAAACCGGGAACTACCTGCCTAAGTCGTTGCTGTACAGAAGCAGCTCGCGCAAACCCTGCATCCTGGGCTCAATGGTAGAAGCTCATTGCAGATTCTGTAAGGGCCCAAAATCCATCAAGGGTTCTCTAAGGCCGCATGAAGGGTGACAGAACTTGCCATTAAGGGTTAAGGGTTCTAAAAGGCAAACTCAGGCTTCAATAGACGGCCTTTGAGGCCCGCTTACCCTAGTTGAAGGATCAGGGGACACAGTCGGAGTGTGGTTCCACTGTCTAGAACCCGACATAGGACCCAGAACCCCCGAGTAGAGCTGAAGGGCTTAAAGGTCCAATGATGGTGTGGTGTTGTAGGCTTACTTAAAGGGTCATGGCACTTAGTAACCAGGGTTATTATTCTGGTGACTCTACTTATAATTGCTCGACCGTCTCGGTGTTGGAGACGGCACACAGGAGTGCATGGCCTGCCGTTTGCAGTGTAGTCAAGGCAATTTCCTCTACTACATCTGCCCTTGCCTGCTTGAAGAACTTCCCGGTCGACTGCTTCCGGGGGCCTCAAAACGTGGGATGAAGGTAGGTGGATATTCCCAAATAAGAGTCCTTATATAAGGGATCCTGAATCCCACCTACCTTCATCCCACCTTGTGAGGCCCTGACTGCTTGTTTCTGATCCATCCTCGAAGCATCTTCCGCTTCTTGAGCTGGTTGCCCTTCGTCGCGTCGTTCCACTCCTCAGCGGCAAAGCCCTCCGAATCTAAAGGGAACTCCAGAAAGTTGGAATATGGTTTCAGGGTAGGATACCCTATAATTTACCATAAAGGGCTAAGGATAATCATCTTCCAACTTTCTGGCTTTTACTTTATTGAGGTACTGGATTTGTAGTTGATCCAGATTGATCGCGACCAATTCCGCCATGTCCGCCATGAGAGTGCGGTCATACACAGGGCCACGGCTGCTGCTTGAAGGCTCAGCTGTTTGCCTGGCATGCAGCATTCAAGAATCCCTTGATGCCCAACCCTAAACATTAATTCAATAACCATTAGTTCAAATCAACCCCAGTAACCCTAAATAAACCCTAGCCGAACCCCGAACTTGAACCCTAATACTTAATTGAATGCAATATTTTCTTAATTGGAAGTATTTACTTATTTGTTTAAACAACGGGTAATACATTAATAACCAATTTTAATTACCATCATCAGACTAGGGCAATCTTGATGAATCTCAGTGACCAGGCTACTTCACTGTCTGGAGCCCTCGAACTTTTTCCACAGGCTTTGCTGAGGCTTCTTGCTCAATTGAGAGTTAGGATTAGGGGGACCCTTGGGGATATAGACCCTCTCAATAAGGCCCCTTTTAAGAGAGTCAGAAGTAGGGTTTAGAAGGGGTACCCTTTAAGGGGTCTCCCTAATAATACTACCTATCAATGTAGCCTCATATCAGGTACTGATAACGATACTTACTACGTCCCCTGATCCTCCAAGTAGAGGTTCAGCTTAGCCGCTTGTGCAGTCGGTTTTGGGAAGATGGCTTTGGCCTTTACAAAAGGGACCCTGAACCCTTACAGGAACCCTTAAAGCCCTGAAAGGGACCCTTATAGAACCCAGGGACCCAAAAAGGAACCCCTAAAGGAGGCCCTTGAAGGAGGCTTTAAGGGAACGCTTGAAGGAACCTTTACAGGGCTTCTGCATGTGTTCAGCTCTCCTGTGCTCTCGTTTCTTTTGTCAATCTGTTTTGCACAACGTGGTTTAGGGGTTTAGGGGTTTCAGGCTTAGGGTTTAAGCGAACCCTCGGGACATCGCAGACTTCGTTCGAAAATCAAACAGGATCCTAATCGGTCCTTTGCCCGTCCTTTCCGCGCGAAGACTGAAAGCAAAAAACATGCACGAACAGTCGGAAAACGACAGGACATGAGCTTCTGTGGCCTTCGGCGCCCTCTAAACCCTAAACTAAAGCTTAAACCCTAAATCCGAAACCCCCCAAGCCCTAAAGCCTAGACCATCAACCCCGAAAGCCAAGCTGCTTTGGCAAGGCCTCTGCGAGTGCGCGGGCGCCGTTGGCACCAATGGCCTGACAGGACCCAGGTACTTAAAGGATCATGGGACTTAGTAGCTAGGGTTGTTATTGGGGTAACTATACTTATGATTACTTATAATTAACCCCGGAACTTGGAGCTGTGGGCTTTGGGATTTGGGCCTTTTGTTGAAGCTTTGGGTGCAGAGCTCGCTTCAGCTTTGAAAGCACACCACGAAAATAAACAACCTAAACACCTAGTCCCAAACGATGCATTCGGTTTATGATTCGATGTTGGGGTTTTGGCTTGAATGTATACAGAAACCAAAGGAATCTAAGTAACCCAGGCGTGCGTGTAAGTAAGCGCCGAGGCCATGATAACACGGGGTCTTGAATCTTAACAATGAAAATGAGGGTTTGGGGCAAAGCATACTGTAAGCGTAACTACCCCGACCCTGGAATCTAGTACCTTGTTTCGTTTTAGACAAATCTACAACATATTGCCAGGCTCTGAAATAAGAGAATACATAAGATAAGAAACAGAAGGCAAAGATATAGGATCTGCTCTATAGGCAACATAATGACGGCAATTGCTCCAAGTTAGGCTTGCAGACTGCGAGCACCTCTATAGCGCATGGTTCCTTCAGGGGTGTCCTAAGGGGATCTGTCTGAAAGGGATCTATAAGGATTCTACAATGGGGGAATGGGACTTAGTAAGTATGGTCGGAAGTACCTTAATCTAGAAGAACCTATAAGTATAGTTGCCCTGATTATCGCCCTAGTTGCTACATGCCATGAGCCTTTAAGTACCCTGTAGATCCCCCATAGATCCCTTCTCGGAAACCCTTTTTTGAAGCTTGCAGTACCCTTTGAAGGAACCCTAAGTCCCATGATCCCTAAACCAAACGCTAAACCCTAAACCCTATGCCCAACACCCAAAGCTCTAAACCCAAAACCCACAACCCTTAAGTGCGGACAGGAGGCATTGTGCTGTAGTCCCAGGGTGGTCAATGGACCCAGGTCGGGCCTTGGCAGTGGTTTGGAGAAGCGAGAGACTCCAAAAGTCCTTCATTAACGAGTTAGGATTGGGGGGTTTAGGGTTTAGGGGGGGGTCCCTTGTGGGGATTTGTGTGTGTGATGGATCCATCTGTTATTCTATTGTCAATGCTCAAACCTAAACCCTAAAAAGTCCCACAACCTCGTGACTAGTTGAAGGCTTCAGCGGGTTGAGGCTGTCGAACAGCTCAGGGAAAAGGGCTCAATCTAGAGGTCTGCTTAATTACCCATAAGAGTTCTTAGGTTCCTTCTTATAAGTCTACTATAAGACCCTCGAAAAAATCACTCTAAGCATTACAAGGCCTTAGCGGTTTGGGGCTTGGGCCCTTCAGGGTGTTGGTTTCGGGGTCGGGATTTGGGGTGGTAAGGCTTCTGGCTATCGCACAGTTTTTTCAGGCTCCGCAAAAACGACCAGTACGGAATTTGGTCCCAAAAAGCCATCCTTAATATTACTGTGGTTTTAGGGGCCTAATTCCAGAATCGTAGTATATGAGAAGCCTCTAGGGTTGCGAACATGCGAACGAAACCTACTGTTGGTGCCAAAGTTTAAGCGCAATGTCCAGGAGCAATAAAAACTTTGGGCTGCGTATATTATAATATTACCGGTGCAGGGATATGAAGGGTCCCTTCTCGCATCATGTGCGGCATATCCCTAAATTAAATGCTTTTTCCCTCGATTCAGGTTCCCGGTCGCAGAAACTTACTAGAATGCAAGTTAACTAAAGCCCAATGACAAGAAGACTTAGGGGTATTGGAAGTGTTTGGGGTCAATAGGCCAGGAGCGGTAGTGGAAGTGGCACTGAAAGTGCTACTAGTAGTGGCATTGGTGGTGGCGCTGGGAGTAGTAGTAGTCGTGCCAGCGGTAGTGGCAGCGGCAGAGGTAATGGAAGTGACAGTGGTACTTTTAGTAGCAGTCAGTAGCGATGGCAACGCGGGTGGCAATGATAGTAGCAGCGACAGGTTACATCGGAACAGCTTACTGTCCTAAACCTAAACCCCAATTAACTTGCTCGACTAAACCCTAAACCCTGCCAACACTTCTCATCCCCTAAACTCTAAACTCTAAACTGTCCTAAACTCTACTTATACAGTACAAGCCCTCCAAAACCCCAGACCCTACATTTCGACAACACCCCATTTCACCCTTCAGCACATACCCAACAAAAGTTGGCCCATAATCCAAAAGCCGTACAATGCTTTCCTTAACTTACCAACCCCTACTCTTTGGTAGGGTCCCTAAGGATTCTACAGCACGGTTCAGCAAGAAGAGCCTACGAAAAGGTACGTTGTGGTAGTTTGTTCGAGGGCTACACAAGCCGAGGGAACCTCTCAATTGAGCTGCAGAAGTGGGCATAGCTCCTCCATGCCTTCGTCACCCAATCCTGCGGCTGATCTTACCCTGGGTTCAGGATTTCGGGTTCAGGGGCAGTCGTACTTCGGTTCAGGGCAGCAGTATTTTCAGTTGCATTTTGGGGAGCACATGCTTGTAAATTAGTTCGGCACTCGGGGGGTATCTCCGCCTTGCTAAACCTACCGGAACGGCTTACGCTTCAAGGTATTTTGCCTGTTTAAGTTCTAGGTTTTACTCTCAAGGTTTTACAGGTTGAAGCCGATAGTAGAGCCCGTGAACCCTCGGCCTCAAGGAAAACAAACTTGGCTTCATTCTATACTGTACTCCACGCTAATTACACTACTCTGGAACCCTATAGCACAAAAAAAGCTAACCTATCAGTTATGGTTGGATTATATATGCCCCAAAAGGTTACATGTTACCTACTCAATCTTTGAGGAAAAACAAGCGGTGATCTATTCTAGTAAATAGTATGGCTTCATTCATTAACATGGTAACTCAACTGAATATCCTTCACCAGAGCCCAGAAAATTAAAAACACATGTGGGTGGTTGTCAAAATTATGGTCCCTTTTCGAGTCCTTGTTATAATGTGGCACCTAATATTTAGGGTACCCCAAAAGGGGCCATAATTTTGACAACCACCCACATGTAAACGCCGTCAGCCCAGAGTCCTCGTTCTGCCGCCGCGCGGGCTGCCGCGTGAGGTGCGGCGGCCAAGGCCGTGGCGGCCAGCCGCCTGGACGCAAAAAAGCCGCGTTAGCTTACTTCCCCAATAAGCCACAGAAATAAAAGCTTAAACTTTCCGATTCCTACTAAAATAAACTATAAGAACCCAAAAAAATTCAAGGTTAGGTATTGGCGATCTAAGTCTAAGTTAAGGCTTAAGGATTGGGACGTAGGGTTTGTAGGACAAAGGATTTAGGGCTTGTGGTTACAGCTCGTGTCTTTCTCGGACAGAGCTCAGGATATAGAGGCTTGATGGGCTGTGGTTGCTTCGGGGCGATGGAACCCTAAACCCTAAACCCCTGAACCCTAAATCCGAAACCCGAAGCCCTAAGCTCTACCCTAAGGCCCCATAGTAGTTCCTTTTCGGGGCTCATATGTAGAATTCTATAAGGTAGTCCCAAAATAAACCGCGCAGCTGCTTCGAGGGAGTTGAGGGCTTCAGAGTTTCGGGATCCGAGCTTCGGGGCTTAAGATTTCAATCGGGTACCTGAACCCCAAAAGTATCTAGAATCATAGCCTTTTTTATACGTTTAGGGCCGATATTTTACCTACTTTGGGAGGTCTAGGTAGAGATCTAGGGGTCTAGGTTAGAAGCTGCCACCACCCTGTAATAGTGACTATAAGGATTATAGTAGGGCCCTATGATATTCCTATTATACCACTATCACAGGGTGGGGGCAGCTTCTAAAGTCTAGGGTTGGGAAGTTTGGGATTCTAGGAATCCCAGCACTATTTGGCCTTAATCAGGTTTCCAACTTTATGGGGTTTACTGTAGAGCTTCAAGTTTGGGCTTTAATGGTTTAGAGGACCAGGGCTTACCTTAACCCCAGAGAACCTACCTTTTTAGAGCCCCTTACAATGATTTCCTTATACAAGTGATTAAAAAGGTATGTCATTCCGGGTTAAGGTAGGGATTGAAGGTTTAGGGGTTGAAGTGCTTAAGGTATAGGGTTTGCTTTTGTACACGACTCTACCAAGCTCCAAAAGGTTTCCTCCGTCACTTTCTGCGGGGTATCGTGAAGTGGGATGAGATCCCTAAGAGACCTACCGCTTGGAAGCTGTCTCTGAGTTCCTTACAGAATTCTTAAAAATCCTAGACCTCAACCACAGGGATTTGGGATTCCCGTGGGCGTTATAAGTAGCAGACCCTGTCGTCATGAGTATGAGTACCCAGAACCTCCAAAACAAGATAATTACAAAACATACCTCGCATTGAAGTAGGGTTCCGAGTATAATTGAAAGTCTATTCCTTAGTTCAAGGCTTTTGAAGTCTCTGGGAGTAAGTAAAATCATAATTAAGCGGCATATTTGGGCTCCAACTACTAGCAATTGTAGTCAGTTATGGCCCGTAGTTGCCTTATTCATCCAACGAGTTTGGGGGCGCTTCACAAGGCTTTGTAGAATGCGTGTATGATCAGCTGACGGACTGACGGCTCCTACTCAAAAGGAGCTTCGTATGGCAACTACTCACGTATTTTGTTCCTGGAACTCTCTGTTTATCATACTCCTGCGGCCGCTTCGCAGGCAGAGTGAAAAGTCTCCCATCCATCACTTGCCACCAATGGAGGGATATGCACCAGATCTGCACAGGGTCGTAACCATCAACCACACATGCAACAAAAAGCTCCGTTAGGGCTCGGACAGGACAGCAAGTTCAAGCTGCACTGCATCTGGTCCACGTGCTCGCCGACATTGCTTTGTATGAAAGCCAGGCTTCTGTGGTCGTGCACAGATCCCGAATGTGACTGGCTGTGGCATCTGAAACGAGGGAAGGTGAAAGGTGAAAAGCTTGGCAAGAATAGCAAAAGCGGAATTGCTTGCCTGAACGGCCAACACATTTTCAAGCTCCACCTAGGTCCAACCTTGTACATTAAGCAGTTGAGGTGTACATGGCCGAAATTGGTGAGTATTGAGGATCTAATAAGGGTGTAACAAGAGGGTCCATCTACCTCTTTTCCAGGGTTTTGCAGGGTCAAGGACGGGCCAAGGTTTAGGGTTGACGGGGTAGGTTTTGTAGGCACTACGTAGGGCCTGTGATTAAAGGGTGCAGGGCCTGAACTAAACACCTACAATGACTTGTTTGGGCTATTTGGACCTGGGGGCCACACCAAACTGACAAGCTTATATTTACTACAGGGGCCGTAATGAATAGCTGAGGATTTGGAGTACATTGCAGCAAAATTCCGCATCACAATAGACCACCAGATATCTACGCTTCTATATTAAATCTATATACTGAGAGCACCCGACGATCCACCCTCAATATTTCAACATAGTTACTGCTACCTGGACCCTCTCTGTACCCTCAACTAGGGCTATATGATCCAAAATTTTGGGCATTTAGAGTCTAGTAGAGGGTCGATGGAGGGTCGAGGTATAAGGCTTAGAGTCTAGAGTTTTGCCCTGAAAGGTTGAAAGGAGCCAAGACTTGACCACGTGGGTGCAGGAAATGTAATAGTTTCCTTCGACTACCCGGGGGCTCCTCATATACTACCAGTGTGGAATTTGGTCTCAAAAGGCCATCCTTATGATGATTTTAGGGATCTAATTACCATGGTTATATATTAAGAGCCTCTAGTCTCTTGGCTAATTCAGTCCGCTTGTAATTCCGAGCTTTGCGGGTTAGACGAATATCAGTTATTACCCTAGACCTGCGGCAACCCAAACCCTAAATCCCAAACCCAAAACCCAAAACCGTAAACCCTACACACAAAACCCTAAACCTTACACTCAAAACCCAAAACCCTAAGGCTATAAGCCCTAAGCCCAAAATTCTCGACCCTAATTAAACCCTAAACCACAACGCTATAAATCCTAAACATAAACCCTGAACCCCAAAACCCTAAACCTGTGGCAAGCAAAGAGGGCAAGGCACCCAGCCAGCCGCCGCGATGCTGGGGACTTTTCCGTGAGCAGCACCTACGGCTCAAAAAACACAGCTGGGGGGTTTAGGGTTCAGGGCTTAGGGTTTAGGGGTTTAGGGTTCGGGGTTTGGGGTTTAGGGTTTGCTTTAGGGTTGAAGATATGAGAGTTTCCGAAAATTAGGGGTACCTTATCAGGGGGCCTAGAATAAGCATCCTACTATTTAGGGTACTCTATTTTTGCGTCCCCTGCATCCCCTATTTTCGGAAGCCCGCATATGTTTAAAAGATACTTGGAGGATCATGGGACTTAGTAAGTATGGTTATAAGTCCCTTAATTGGGGTTATCCTTAATTGGGGTTATAAGTAATTATAAGTACAGTTACCCCAGTAATAACCCTAGTTACTAAGTCCCATGATCCTTTAAGTAAACCCGGAGGCGAACATCATGATGGATTCGGAGGCCTCAAAAGGTGGGATGAAGGTAGGTAGGATTAAGGATCCCTTATATAAGCACTCTTATTTGGGAATATCTCACCTACCTTCATCCCACCTTTTGAGGCCTCCGATGGATTTGCCCCTACAGAGCTTGCGGCCACGAATCGTAGTATCAACAACACTCACCGTGATATCGCTAAGCCCTAAACCCTACAATGCAAAGCTATCGTGACAGCAATTGCGATACCCCAGGTCTCCACGGATACGTTGGAAACAAGAGTCCACAGACCCTTAATTAAGCCTGTAAACTGCAAACTCCCACATCTTTGGTGTTTTTGGCATCTAAACTCATGATCTAGTATGCTGTAGGCTTGTAGGGTCTTGGGCTATAGTTAGGGCCCGGTACTCAAGTGCGTCGCGATCTTCGGCTAGGTGTTGTGTGCTGCCAACAGTCGCCAAACTCATTTATATAATTAGGGCTCTATACTACAAGCAATAAGGGAAATTAACAATTATCCACATCGAAACCTAGATTTCAAAAAAACCCTCAAAGGTCTCTCTCGCCGGTACCGAGACATACGCTGTCAGAAACGGCTTCTGTCCAAATGCTGCCACGGTGATCATGAACCTGGACGGTTCTCCTTCTTGCATGCATGTCAAGCTAATTCAAACAGGCAGCAGCGTCCGTGACAAACCACTCTGATGCCAGCTGCAAACAGGTGGAAGGTATCCGACGCAAACCCGATGCTCTCTGCTCGCACCCCCAGCACCTCATGTATGGCGCGCCTCGGTCTGTTGCAAAACCCTTGAAGATACCCTTAGAGCTGTAAGGCTTCCTTTAAGGGATCCTTTCGGGTTCAGGGTTTAGGGTTTAGGGTTTAGTAAGGCTTCCTTTTAAGGGATCCCTTCGGGTTCAGGGTTTTAGGGAACTTAGGGGTTTGAGGGGTTCCTTGTTCATTTAAGGCTCCTTCGGAGAAACCCTTGAAGATGCCCTTAAAGCCCTAAGGGGTTCCTTTAAGGGATCGTTTAGGGGTTCCCTTGGTCCTTTGAGGCTCCTTCGGAGAAACCCAGCAGTCAGCACCTCTGTGAGCTTCCCGGGGTGTGCGGCCACGGCATGGCAGAGATCGAGGACGCCGACCTTCGGAGGCGGTTTTGGGCCCTGGGATGGCCTGGGGGTTCTTTTAAGGGATCTAGACTTAGACGGGTTTTTATAGGGGTTGGGGTTGGGGGTGTTTTATAGGGCTTAGAATGTCCGACACCGGCTGAAGGTCTACACGTTACGAGGCGCATCAACGAATCTGCCCACAACAAGCGTGTTGAAGGCGTCTGGGTTCGGGGAGGCCCTGCAAATCACTGCAAGCATCGGCGCAGGATTTGGTATGATTCCGGCAGGCTTACTTACACCGGCCATGGTTTCAGTCTTTTGGGTTTGCAAGTTCGCATGCCTCAAACCGTAGTTCGATAGACTGAAGCTGAAACGAAGAGATACCTGAAGACCACAACGACTACCCTAAGGCTCCTAACACGGTCATGGGACCTCTGGGGGAGGGTTTGGGCTTTGGGTGCTAAGGTTTGGGATCTCACTATGAGGGTCCAGGAGCATTAGGGTAGGTTCCAGAGTATCCCCCTTATAATAAGGGTGCCCTTGTTCCTGCTCTTTGGATTTAAGAGGCGACTCTATAGCAATAAGGGCAACAGGATACTACTCAGGAACCTAACCGTTGAGCCGCCTCTAATTCAAGGGATATTCCCTAGTTAGGGCCCACCGCGCGCTTGGCTTCAAAATCCAAAACCCTAAACCCCTACACCCCTAGACCCGATACCCCTAATCCCTAAACCCCAAAACCCTAAACCCTAAGCCCTCCTGGAAAAGAAGAACGAGGGGACAACAGGCCAGCCGGCCGATCTTCCCTAACTTCCCTAAACCCTACATGGAGGGGCAGGGGACTTAGTAAGTAGGGTTATAAGTAGGGTTATCCTTGGGGTAACTCCATTTAGGGTACGTTTAACTCTACTCTAATCGACTTACTAAGTAAAACAACCAGAATCAGAAAAAACTACGCTAACGGTTATAACGATATCGGAAGCCTGAGCGATGATAAAGATAGTGACGGAGACAACGACAGGGAGCACAGCAAGACCAGCATCAGCACTGCAGCACCAGCACCCAAAACAACAGCAGCGGCAGCAGCAGCAGCAGCACACAATCACAACCGAAAACAAGAACATCACAACCACTGCCACCACCACCACACTTTCACCAACACCAATGGCGGGCGCCATGCTTAGGTTTAGGGCTTAAGGGCTTAGGGACTAGCGTTTAACATCAATAACAGAAGCAGCGACCAAGCCGGAGCGATCGTAGCGGTGTCCATAAAGGCAAGAAACTGACTTCTCCAATGTCCTCAAGCCGTCTTGTCTATGATTATTAAAGCAACCCGATCTGCATTGTGCCGGCTATCTTTGACAATTCGCCACCGACCTATACTGCCAACCTCAAACTCCAAGGACAAACGGTGGGACCCTTAAGAGGGACCCCTACCCTAAAATGTCTATAATGGGTTTATAGTAGCTATACTACGGTTCTACACCTAGGGGTCCTTATTAAGGGTTCCTGCTTTCAGCCTCTGACAAGCTGCTTCGCAACCCAGTGCCGCTAAACCGGAGCCACCAATATCTGCCGACGCTATGAAGCCAACCACTTCTTCCAACATCACCGTTGCGCTCAAAGACCAACGTGTTCTATGAACCCGAAAACACATCGATTAAAAGGATCCCAAATCAAGACGTCGGTTCTAATGGAAACGATTGGAGTCCCCGACGCCTGGCTGCGTTATCTCCGAGTGCATTTTGCTGCTTGCCAGATCTCCGGCTTGCAGTGGCCGCAATGGCCCGTGACTCGTTGACACTAACGAACACAGCACCCGAACTCATAGACTCATAGCCCTAAACCCAAAATCCTAAACTTCAAACTCTAACATCTTCGGTATCGGGCTGCTTGAGACAGTCCGCTTGCCGCATTGGAGCACCAGCAAAGATCCTTCATTTGTCCCCCGCCTCAAACTTATAATTTTGCAAGAGAGGCACCATTCACAACACTCTTCCTGTTCAGTTTTTAGATGCTTGGATACAACCAATGCCAAGAGCATTAGATGGGTCCATACTAATAAATCTTTCCAATATCAAAGTTTACACACAAACCACCAAAGACTTGCAGGATGCAATCTTGCCTTCAAGGCAATAAAGCGTGAATCCTTCAAGGATGGGAATGTTTAGCTGTTCAGCTTGAAGACATTAGGCAACCTGTAAGCGCATGTATTGGAATTTAAACCAGCTTTCTGTAGTTATGGTGTTTACAGGATGAACAGATAAACATTTCCATCGTTGAAGGATTCTGTCTTGCAGCAATAGCACCAGTAGTTGTAACCCAAAAGGCACAGATTAGTGGTTGTGTTCGAGTTGCTCCAAGCAAGCAAGCCGAAACGAACTGTGCAGGAAAGCCGGTCCACTTACATGTTGCCGGTGCAAGTAGTCCAACGAAACACACACACACACACACACACACTCCGGGAAATTCTTGACTAGAAGCCCAAGCATAGATTTTTGTGCATGTCAACGAAGATACTTGCACCGACGTTCATGCAGCTTCCCACAAGCAAAGGGCCTGTATGCAATTTCTGTCTTATATCTGTCTTGCATGGTCTGGTTTAAGGTTCCGTTCCACGGGGCTTTAGGGGTCCAAGTGTCAACCTTTAGGGGGCCAAAAGCCCATGCTCTCGATGCTAACTTTGCAAGAGGCACAGGCGTTGAAGACTAATGCATAGCATACGGCTCAGTTCCTTGATCGTTGCATCAATGCCCAAGCTTTCCAGTACGAAAAAACTGCAGCTGCGTCGCCTCCCCTGGACGCTTCCCATGTGTGAGACGAGCCATACTTCACCCCGCTATGGCTGGCACCTGCACGGGCGCACTGGGTCTGAATTTGAAGGTTTTCAAAACTTTCCACATCTGACGGCCTGTATTCGAAATCTGACGGCTTACGTCCGAAAGCTGTTTGCGCGCCGCCCCACCCTGCGCTGACTGCCACCTATATTGCCGGCGGACTGTTCTTTGTTTCCCATCCTACTTTGAGGATCTTGCCAACTTCCGAAATCTGACGGCTTCTATCCGAAATCTGAAGGCTTATATCCGAAATCTGAAGGCTTATATCCGGAAAAAACCTTTCTGCACATTTCCACTCCGCGATGGCTGGCACCTAAGTGTTACACGACTTTTCCCTGTCTGAAATCTTCAAATGGGGATGTTCTCTTTATTTCTGAAATCTGACGGCCTTTATCCGAAATCTGACGGCTTACATCCGAAACCACTTCTGCACATTTCCACTGCGCGGCGTTGCTCCTGGGTCCGAGTGTTGGCCGCTTTTTCCCCCCTCTGGAATTTTTAGCTGGTGGTTATTCCCAAGTTCTAAAATCTCACGGCCCTTATCCGAAATCTGACTGCGCATTTTTGCGTCCGCCCCGCCCCCCCCCCCCCAACACATTCTCCTCACTAATACACCTTTCCACGAAAAGAAGATATCCTAGCATATTATGTGGATTCTGCTACACTGGCGCAAGCACGCAAGTTGTGCGCCGGCCTCTGCCGCTCGCTGCAGTCTTGGTCTTCTGCGTGCACCACTGCCTTTGTTGCAGAATGGGTCCTGTGCACATGTCTAGGTGGGTTTCACACATCATATGCGCTGTGCGTACGGTTGCAAATGTGCGCAGAAGTGCACAAATTTAGGAGTCTTGGGTCTGGGAATGCCAGACATATGATGTCGATCACTGTTCCTCAGTCTTGACCCGCTCTTTTTTGCGGGTTGATATGGATGGATGCACGGTTTGTTGGAAACTCGATTGTTTTGAAGTGTATCTAAGCGCACAGGAACGAATAACTGCAGCACGGCTGCCGTCCTCAGATCAGGGTGTGAAGCGCATGCCATCTTGCACCACCAGCGGGCGGGCTAGCCCCAAGAGAAACGCGCTCCAGCAGACCAAATGCTTGGGCTTTGCTTCTTGCCGATGGTAGACCTCGTCAGGCACGATCTCGAATACTTGCGTCGGCCGCGCTTTGAGCCATCCCTCCAACGACCGCCTGCCGCGAAGCAGTGTCCACTGAGAATAAGATTTCCCAGCCGCAGCACGGATGTGATGCATGCAAGCTCCGCCGTGATCTAGCAGCTCTGGTGCAAACAGCAACCACAGTCTCCTCACAGAGACTGCTGCCACATACTGTACGGATGCTGGTGCGGGTCCCTGCATTGGCCTGGTGAAGTACTGAGGGCCAACAATGCGAGCGCCTACTAGCCACGCTGCCACCTTGGAGCTGCGGGAAGTGCTAGAGCTCACGGTTGCCACAATGACATCAGCATCTGTCGCTACAGAGACCTTCCTCAGGCCGCGCTCTCGGATGCCTGACATGTCAACCACGCAGCCCCCGTCCACATAAACGGTGACTTCGGCCCTCTGTGCTCTCAGACGGGCTTGCTTCCTCAAGGGGCCTCTTGCAATGGGGGCCGATCCAGGCCGAGGAGGTTCAGGCTGAACCTTGGTCTTGGGCGCTGCTTTCGGTGCAGCACCCGTTTTCGACGCCACTTTGGGAGCCAGCTTCAAGGAAGCTGCCACAGCTGGATCCTTACGTTCCTCCTTGCTCAACAACCCTCGCTGCTTGGCTGCCATGGTGCGTCTGGCAAGCCTCCCCTTTTGCAAAGCAACCTCTGCGGCGCTCCCCACGGTAGCTGCCTCACGGGGGTAGTATGACTCATCTGCAGCAGAACCGGCCAACCAAAACAAACACAGCGCTAGTCCATCTACCACGCAACCCTTGGAAGGCATTCGAACTTCCACATAAACTTTGACCGTGAACGACCGTGCACTTTGCACACTCTCACGCTGACTCCAAGACACAGCTTCAAACGGGTCCGCCTCGCACTGCGGCACAGAAAACCGCTTGGTCTGCCACTAAACATCGGATGTTGGTTTGGACTGGCACCAGAGCAACAGGAACGCTTTGGACTGGCACTAGAACTTCGGATACGGGTTTGGGCTCGCACAACAGCATCAACAGCATCAGGTGCAAGTTCGAAGCGGGACTCCAGTGTTCGAGACGGGTGTTCCCTGCCACTACAGCAGCCGCTACGGGTTCATTGGCAGTACATTCTGCGGCATTAAAACAGTCGACATGGACTGGGACCTGGCGGACCTGGACTCCAGCATCAGCTACGGGTCTGCCTGTGTCTACATAAGTCATTCGAGACGGGCAGGGCTTAGGCAGGCAATACAGCATTCCGTTTGTATTTCATCTTCACGCAAGCATCGGACTCGGGCTTAAACTCCCCGTACAGCATTGCTTCTATACCTTGGCCTGGCTAAGGCAGCAGATGCGTCCTCGGACTGGCACCTAACGCCTCAGATAGGCCATGGAGCGGGTTTGCGTAGCACAAATTGAAGCATCGGACTCGGCTTTGGAATGGCACGTCAGCCCAAGCTACGGGTTTGACCGGCCTCAAAACACAAGATACTGGTTTCTACTCGGCTACAGCATGAAGTACGGGTTTCGAGCGGGACTTCGTGGACAGGTTTCGGCACCTCAGCATCGGGTGCTGTGTTGAAGGGAACTACTGCCTTTGAAAAGATTTCCACTCACAAGACCTGATCCCATGCGGGCGGGGACTTGCAATGCAGCATGACGTCCGAGTGTTTGTGGCTTTGCTTTTTCTGAAAGGACACAGGTTTCGCGTGCTATTGCGGCATCCGCTAACAATTTCAATAGCACTGGATTTGGAGTGGCATACCATGACAAGGGCACTCGGATGCAGCATTGGACTCATTGGACGATCACTAGCGCAGCATCAGCTACAGAAAAGGCACAACGGCATCGCTTGCGACTCTTCTCTGACACTCATGCAATGGAGACTGCTCTTGCGTCGCAGAACTGCACCATCGGATGCGCGGCTCCAAAAACTTTGCACGGCATCGGGGTTATTGAACGGTGCCGAAAGCTAGGAACAAGAAACCTGCACTCTGCAACTCAGAACCCCGAGCATGCGCACCGGCCTCAAACGTGGACGGAGCTACAGCTGCACGTTTCTTCTGCCTCAGGGCCTTCTTCACGGCAGCCACTCGCTTGTCCTCAAGCAAACGGAAGCTCATCTGACTTTGCCTCCGCCCTTTCTTGCACCCTTTGTCTCTGCGGACCAGTACCCGCTGTCGTGCGTTCGGAAACGTTGCCTTCCAAACGGCAGCGGCATTCTCGGCAAGCTCGCTCAAGTCCTTCCCATCACAAGCTAATGTCACTTCCGTGCGTCTCTTGTCCAACTTCAATCGCCGACGCAGGCGAGTGAACATGCGCGCCGAATGCGTGAATGCATGTTCTACCCCACAGGATGAGAATGTGGTCGCCATCCAATGGCTCAGCAGCGCCCGAAGCTCTTTCAAGCTTCCTTGCTTCCCGGCCCTGCGCTCAAAACCGAAGACAGCCTCTCGCCAAGCTTCCATGTTGCTGTTGTTGAGGACAGCTGCCAACCGTCGACTCGCAAGCGCAAGCACCATCCAATACTGTTCTGCAGCTTTGCTTTCGTCGATTTCAAAAATCCGACACAGGCGGTGCAAGGCACTGCTCACCTTTTTGGTCGTGGGCTCCACCTTTGGTCGCAAGTTGAAGATGAGAAAGCTCTGGGCCGTTTCCCAGAAAGGAAATTCCGTGCGCAGGCCCGCCAAACAAGCTGCAACCCAGGATCTTATTTCCTTTTTCACCCATGTCATCGTCTCCTCGCACAGGTGCGCCTCGAAACCACCTATAGTTCTGACATCACCAGGGACTTCCAACACCCTTGGCTTTTCCAGAAACTCGTACATGTAGGACACCAAGAGGCCTTTGCAGCGAGACGGCTGCCATGCTACACCCCTGTCCCCAAACAGCGTGTCCAGAACCTCAACAAACTCGGCCACAGCATCGTTCAACTTTTCGCTTTCAATTCTGAGTCTGTCCAGCTTCCTCATGAACCGCAAACCTTCGTTCATGCCATCCGCCAAACACGCTATGAGCAACAGACCTCGCTCGCTCAGCAACTGCAAGTGCTTCCGCATCGCATTCCCTTCGGGCTTACCTTTTCTTTGCTCTGCTATGGCCACCATTGTGGCCAAAAATCGGCTCGGCATGATGCTGATGTTGGCCAAAGGTTTAGCCTCCGACTCGAATCTTTGCGGCGCGAACCCCAAGTTACTTCGCTGGGTCTGTAGCGGGCACTCTACCCGAGCAGCCATGCGCTGCCACACGTCCCTATGCGCATCCGAGTTGTCAATGATGCGCACTGCCGAATGTTTATCTTCAAGCAGCGCATTGAAAATGCCTTGGGCCTCAGGGCCGAGCCTGCTGCTCGGCCGTCGCAAGCAACTGCGCAAGGAATGGGCTTTATCCCTGCTGACGTCCTTGCACTCCAGCAGGTCACTCGAAGCCAAGCTGCGCAAAGCCAACTGGTCCGCAGCTGCACCATCCGCACAGCTTGCTCGGATCGCTCGGCGCACGGTTCGTTCCAGCGTAGCATCATGTTGCCCTACCGGACCTAGGCCAGGCGCACCATGTCGCCTGGTGCAGAAGCGACGGATTGCTTGGTTCAGGGTTTTGCGAACTAATACCGAAGTACTGCTCGTTGATCTCTCCAGACCAAGTACTCCATGTGTTGTCTCCAAGGTTTTCGTGTTGCACATGTGAAACAAAATCAGCACCTCGCTCTGTCTCTTGTCGTGGCTGATGCTGACGATCGATGCATCATCAAATGCAACCCGCCATTCCTCTCGTTGGGCTTCCGCTACGCACCATCTCAGCTTGTGCTCTAGCAACCATCTGGATGACTGTTCACCCGCAGCTCTGTCCAACGCGATCTCCTCCTTCAGCTTCTTGTTCTTGGATCTAGCGGCTACAGGTTCTGCTGCAGTTGGGATTCTACCGGCATCTGTTCTCCGGAACTTCGCTGCAGCAGCAGCAAACTGGCAAGGTTCTGGGACGAAACCGCCCAGAGCTCGGCAAGTTGTCAGGCCGCCTTCCTGCACGGGACCCACCTCACTCTCGGGCCCAAGGACCAAAGCTGGCGGCTGCATGTCCGTTGTCCAAGAACCGAAGGCTTCTATATGCTTCCTGCTGCGGCTATGCAGTTGTAGCGAGCGTTTGATGGGATGGGTCACTTCGCACCGTGCCCATTTCCCCACCTGCTTCCTCGCCATGCACACCGCGCAACCGAGTGCCCACGGTTTGCACCGTTCCACAAGCCAAGAATATCGCATACCCAAATGGCCAAAGCTGCTGGCAAGAAGCCATTGCTTTCGTCGACGTTTGAAAAGGCATTGACGGCAGCTCTGTCGCTTGCATCCTGGGCATTCCACATGCTGGGGCTTGCTGCAAGCTGCTGCCGGCTGCGGTGGCTGCGCAGAGCGTGCTGCTGATGCCTGCAGACAAACCATGCAGCTGTTTACCAAACAGTAAACAACAACACTGCGCAGGTAGACGGGAACGCTGCCTTCCGCGCAAAGGTGCCAATGCGGCGGCCTTTCACTTTCACGCGGGCCTCAGCAGGCCGCGCCGCGGGGCGTGGGCTCCCAACTCTTCCAAACAAAAGAAGAACCGCGCCTTCTTTGCAGCTGAAAGCTTCTTGCCTCTGCTGCGCTGGACTTCTGACGTCCCCGCCTGCGCAGGCAGGCATACTCAAGGTTCACAAGGGCTGAGCCTGTTCATGCTAGGACAATGAAAAGGCATCTGCTCTCTCAAAGCTCGCGAACGAAGTGCTCATGCCCGAACTTTCATGCGGAACTATCACACGAGAAACAGCTTGAATTTTCACGAGCTTCGCTAGGCCGGGCACATGTTTGCACGAGTGTATGCACCGTGTGCAAGTTCGGCCTTTCCCAACGCTTCACGTCCTTCACCAACCAAGGGAACCTGGCCAGCAAAGCAGGCACGTTCTGCTACCGCTGCTTCCGTGTTCCACGATGACAGGCAGTGGCACTGGGGACGCTTTTGCGTTCAGCACGTTTCCGGGACCAGCTCCACGAAAGTCTCCAAGTCGCTGACCCGCCCAGGGTCCGCCTGTACACTACGACGGGACTCCGCGGACAGCATCCTTGCACTGACCGCAGAAAGACACACTCTGCAGCTCACGCTTCAGCGCTGCCTTCTCCAACCGCAACCAATAATTCTCCACTCGGAGTTTCCGAACCGTAGCTAACAAACCTACGGGATCCTCTAAAAGCCCGTCCGGGTCACAAACCTGTAGTTCCTTAGCAACCTCTTCACACCGGTCCGACCGCTCCTCAGCATCCATGTCGCTTTCTAATTCTTCATCTGTTGCAGCCTCCTCAATGTCCTGCAATGGCTCTCGCGCTTCCTCTTTCCGGCTTTCACGCTTCACTGCATTCATGGGTTCCCGTGATTCCGCCTTCACCACGAGGCCAGCTCCTCTGCCACAGTTCTGGGACTGAACACGTTGTCGACGACAGGGGGGCTCCGGAGCGGCTTCACCGGCAGCACAAGACGAGACGGTCATGAATTTCTTCTCATAGTCCGTACGGATGTCGACGCTGGATGCACCCAGCTCTCTGGCCTGCTGCACTGTGGTGGCCACGCAGTACTGCGCGTACCGAGCTCCTGACAACCCAGTCTTGCAAACCTCCGCTGCGGGCAAAAACGACACTTCGGTGTCACTGCTGAAAGGAAGCTTCGCGAGCGTGCGCTTCCGCTTGCTGGGGGCGTCCGGTACCACCTCTACAGCGGGAGCGTCCTGGAGCGCTTGCTGCCTTTCCACCCTGGCTTTCGGCTGGGTTTTTCTTCTCATGGCCGGGCTACTTGCGAGTCCCCTCTGCACCGCACCCTGCTGCGCAGCATTGACTCGAACCAAAAAAACTGGCCAGCGTTCACTCACACATCGTCGACGTGGCAGTTAGTGCACGCCACAGCACGAGCCCGAACAAGGCTCGCAACACAAAGAGGCCACGTGCTTAGTTCAAATTCTCCTGTGCAGAGCTTCGTCCTGGCAGCCCCTTTTCCTGCGCAGAGCTATTTCCTCACAACCCACCTCCGCCAAGCCCCTAAGCTAGGTGTGCACGCGCGGGTATACTACGACTCTTGCTCCTGGTGGCGCCATGCCTAGAGCACTCTGTGGTTCTATTGTCTTCCTCACCACACAGTAATGTGTAGCCCCGTCCCCCAGTCAAGGTTAAGCCTTTCTGTCTGTGATGTCCTGCGAAGCTCTCTTATCTGGCCTCAACGATATACGCTAGCGACACCAACTGCGGGCTGCGACATCCTACACTGCCTGCTCCTGGTGGCGCCGGATGTAGGTCTAACGTGCAAGCGTGGCTGCACTACGCGGTCCTCTTGCCTTCCAGATCATGTACTGACGGTATTTGCGAGTCTATGCGTTGCGCTGTCCAATAATAGCACGACCCTTTGAAAATTGAGGTTGGACTCCGGTGATGCGCGGCGCTTCGACAGTCACGCTCAGTCCGAGGACATCTCAATAGTAACACCGTGATGCGATACGGACTGGCCCTGTGTGATACCTCGAGTTACACATTACGCTCACGACACACCCGTAGTCCTGGAAACATACAACGTCTGCAACATGTACGTCCAAGCATGTTATTTACTCCGGGTGCTTGCAGAAAAAATGGTCTGCGTCGTCCGATACATACTCATATGCGTATACATGCTACACGCGCACAGGCAGTTATCGCAAGCACACAGCTCTGGAAGCTGCCTTGCACGGTTCCTAGTCGTTCTAAAAAGACATGTGTGTGCACAAGTATACGTAGCGCCCCTCGTCTTCCCTTGCACACTCGATGCGCATGGGGCGTCGCAGGCAGGCATGAACGCTATGCGAAGAAGGCACAAAAGAACCAGTATGCTACGCAGGACCAGCATGAGTCTGCATGACTACTAAGCCTAACCCATGTCCCAATGTCTAATATGACTGTGTATACATGTTCTGCGTAGAACTTGTGCATACATGGCATTATGCGTGCACCGTATTCGTGCGAGGTATGAGTACGACGTATGCGTACGAGGTATGCGTACGAGGTATGCGTACGGGGTATGCGTACAAGGTATGCGCACAGGGTATGCGTACAGGGTATGCGTACAGGGTATGCGCCAACAGTCTAACATTATGCCATGAACTACAACACCACATAATGTGTCATTAAAATAAACACACACACACATACGTGTGCGAACCTAAAGCAACTAAGCCGTAGCTGAACACAGGGCACGCGAAAAGCGTCGAAAGCACGCGGGAACGCTTAGCGCATTCAAGCTCACATATAAACACGCAATATATGTATATATGTATACACATATATTGCGTGCGTACAAGGGTATGCGTACACGGTATGCGTACGAGGTATGCGTACGCGGTATGCGTACGGGGTATGCGTACAGGGCATGCGTACAGGGTATGCGTACAGGGTATGCGTACAGGGTATGCGCCAACAGTCTAACATTATGCCATGAACTACAACACGATGTAATGTGTCATTAATATAAACACACACATATGTGTGCGAACCTAAAGCAACTAAGCCGTAGCTGAACACAGGGCACGCGAAAAGCGTCGAAAGCACGCGGGAACGGTCATAGCATTATGAGTACACCGTCTTCGTGCGAGGTATGAGTACGACGTATGCGTACGACGTATCTGTACGAAGTATGCGTACGAGGTATGCGTACGAGGTATGCGTACGGGGTATGCGCACAGGGTATGCGTACAGGGTATGCGTACAGGGTATGCGTACAGGGTATGCGCCAACAGTCTAACATTATGACATGAACTACAACACCATATAATGTGTCATTAAAATAAACACACACATATGTGTGCGAACCTAAAGCAACTAAGCCGTAGCTGAACACAGGGCACGCGAAAAGCGTCGAAAGCACGCAGGACGGTCATAGCATTATGCGTACACCGTATGCGTGCGAGGTATGAGTACGAGGTATGCGTACGAGGTATGCGTACGGGGTATGCGTACAGGGTATGCGCCAACAGTCTAACATTATGCCATGAACTACAACACCATATAATGTGTCATTTAAATAAACACACACACACACATATGTGTGCGAACCTAAAGCAACTAAGCCGTAGCGCCAGCTTTAACGGAGACAGCTCGACACACCCATGTCTGTGCAGATGCATACGAACTCTCTCGTGGCATTTCTCTGCGTGTCTGATGCCCGTAACTAGATTTCGCGTGTGTGCGGCCTGCGGCAAAACTCAAAGTGCGCCGGCTGGAATACTTTCTTCGTCGCGTTTTCCTGCAAGAAGCGCGGACGAAGAAACAAAGCTCTCAATGCCGCTGAGCTGCTTGGATGTTCTCCGGACGCGTTCGCGGCGGAAAGTTTCGCGTAAGTGCCGATATTGCCGACGCAAAATGATGCTTCAGAGAATGTCTTTTCCTCTGGCCCTGACACTAAGTTTTTTCGCCTTTGAAACCTCGTCGGTTGCTGACGGCCTTAACGTCCGTGTCTTTTCTGCCGCGGCGTCGTGCAATGTTACGACCGGCAGCGGAGCGCGCAACGGTGATTGTCTGTAGACGTAACCTTGACGCAGCAAATGCGGATATATTGTGCGGGTTGGCATAGCGGCGTCTGAAGTGCTCACCATCCTCGGCGCGGTGCAAGCCGTGACGAAGTTTCTCCTATCAGAGCTGCAACGCCACAATCATGAGCGACTCGCGGTGTTCAAGTACTCTATCCTCGTTGGAGCGCTTTGAAGAAAAAACGCGCGATCTGCAAGCCTCTTCATTGGAGGCGCTGAGATGGTTTCATCTTCGACGGACTGCAAACTCGTCTTTCGTTCGTGGGTTATATAACGTGTTGGGCTTGGTCGGTGCGGTTAGGACGCGGCGTAAACCTCGTCGGCAGGGCGGTTAAAACCAGAACTGGGCAGCAGCGTGTGGCGTTAACGTCTGTGTCCTCGTCGGGGCGCTGGAAGCGAAAATCCGGATCGGCCACTACTCTCTTATAACGGCGCTGAGATGGTTTCATCTTCCCGGCAAGACGCAAAGTGTGACGATAGTTGGAGCTTGGCGTTATCCCGCCGTGGCAGGGGTGCTCCGTTCGCGGCGGCGCTAACATGCGGGTCCTTTGTGGCGCGGTGCCAGACGAGTTAACGAAGGCTGGGATTTGCTGCAATCCTTTCAACGGCGCTGAGATGGTTTGATCGTCTGTGCAGCGCCAAATGTCCTCAAATGACAATCTATTCGTGACGTTAACGTCCCGCTCCGGTTCGGCGCCATGTTAGAACGTCCGCGCCCCTGCTGCCGAGCTTTCCACAAATTCGTCCATCGTTACGCGGGAAAGCAACGCATGTTGACTTTATATAAACGTAAGCTAAGCAACGCATATGAACTGTAGATAGACGTGCTCGTCATCCCTCGTAGTCACGTCGGCGTCGGACAGAGCGCTCTAGTTTCCTGTATTATCAGCATTGAAAAAGAAATCCCAACAGCTCAGCGCCACGGAGAGCTTCTTGAGGAATGGAAAAGACGTGATTTCGACCATACTTTGTGGTATGATCTTCCGTCACAACTCAAAAATCAACAGCTGAGCTGGCCCTATGATCCGCCGTTACAAAGGCAAGCAAGAAGGTTCAGCGTCACGTGCAAACAAGAAACAATTAAATCACTTCAGTTCGCTTTGTGATGTTTCCCTGCAGAAGAAATCCAAACAGCTCAGCGGCTTGGGGAGCCTTCTCCGCGTTCGGCAAAACATGATATACGCCTATATACTGGCCTATGCTGCATCCCATCGTCTTGTGTTGCCAGGAAGATCAAAACAGCTCAGCGCCTTTGAACAGTTTACTGCTGACGCTAACTGTCGTACAGATTTCTATCCCGCCCTGCCCCCCCCCCCCTCTCTTGTCTACCCTGGCTTGTCGAACAGACTGCATGCTCAAGCAGATACATGACTGGATTCCCATAGTCTCCATTGCACTTCTCTTTTGGGTTCAACCAAACTTATATTATGGAATCCTAAGCAAAAAATCGAATAACCAGCAAAAGAAACTACAATGGAGACTATGGGTTGCGTTCAAACATGCCAAAAGCCAGAAGGAAACCGACCTCTCTGAAGGAGCTTTGCACGGCAGTGCGACGCACCTGTTCGGGACCGGTCGCAGTGACTGTGTTTCATGGTTGACTATGCCCGTCCTCCGAGGGAAGAGGAGGCTCTGCACGGGCTCGCTTCACGGAGCTGAATGCTACCTGCCCGAAGGACCAACAGTAGGAGAGGACGCACTGCAGAAAACCAACCTCTGAGCCGGATCTCTTCGAAGAACCGCGGGGCACCTGTGCGCGAGAAGGAGTGAAACAGGCTTCAAAGAAAAGACGGCTGGCAGGAAAGCTGCGACCTGGACCTACAGAAAGGCTGCATTTCTGCTTCTGGCGCTCAAGCATCTGCGACTGCAAGAATTGAGGCCGTGCTTGCGCGATGCATCCAAACAGCTCTTTACTGTGGAGGGACAACTTCACGCTCCGGATGCTGCAGAGAAAAACGTTTCAGAACGACTGCTTCACAGTGTGCTGATGGATCCTAGAACGACATGATCGAATCATGATTGAAATGATCAGCTCCGCGGGCGCTTGCCGGTCGTCTTGTTGCCCTTCTTCGGGGTGTTGTCCTTCTTCGGGGTGTTGTCCTTCTTGGGGGTGCTGCCCTTCTTCGGGGTGCTAGCCTTCTTCGGGGTGGCGGCCTTCTTGGGCTTCGGGGCGTTGTCCTTCTTGCTCTGCTTCCTTTGCTTGCCAACCTTCTTCGCCTTGGGAGGCTCCACCACAGGGTCCTTCTCAACAGGGTGCTCTTCCTCGCCCTGCTCCTCGAGCAGGTCTCCTGGAGAAAGGGCCACAGATTCCTGGATCTCAGCAGGCGGGGCTGACGCTCCAAACATCTCGCGAATGCTCGACACTTTCTGTGCGAACTCCGCGCGGTACGCCCAGGTGCCCACATCAACCAACCCTTTCGTCACGGTGGCATCCGCAGCGGCGATTGCAAGACTCAGTTCCTTCTCCGTCGCGTAGAAGCCTGTGTACCTAAGCCGGTCCTGGACGCATTGCTGCAGCCAGGTCGTGTGGCCGAAGATGTCCACCACGCAGCCCACACAGAGAGATCGCAGGAGCTCCTGAAGACGGGGCTGCAGACACTGAGACACAATTCCGCGCCAGCTGAGATGCTGAATTGTTTCGGAACAGTTCTGTGGAAAATGACTCTATCGTCCTATACTCTTCATTCCTGGAACAGCACTGAGATGGTATGATCTTTCCTGCAAGTTTTCTTTCGGAAGAGACCCTAGGATGCAATACTCTACTGTCCTATCCTCTCCTCTACCTATAGTCTCCATTGTAGTTCCTTTTTTTGGTTAACCAAAATCTCTATTATAGGGTCCTAGCCATAAAACTGGTTAACCAAAAAAAAAAACTCCAATGGAGACTATAGGTAGTGATACATACTCCAAAACAGTTCTCTTGCTCTTCAATCCTATACTAGCACTGCGATGGTGTCATGTTTCCCGCAAGTTGCTGTCCGAAGAGACCCTGGAATGCAATACTTTGCTGTCCTATGCTGTCGTGCACTGACACAAGCTGTAGAACAATGTTGCTCCTCTTGAACCCTATACTAGCACTGAGATAGTTTCATCTTGTCCGCAAATTCTTCTTGGAAAAGACCCTGGAATGCAATGCTCTACCGTCCTATCCCGTCACGTAACGACACATGCTGTAAAACAACTCTGTTACCCTTCTATATCCTATGCTAGCCCTGCGATGGTTTCATCTTTCCCGCAAGTTCCTCTCCGAAGAAACCCTGGGATGCAATACTTTACTGTCCTATCCTCGCGCCTAGTGGGACATACTCTAAAACATTTCTCTTGCTCTTCAATCCTATTCTAGCACTGCGATGGTTTCATCTTTCCCGCAAGTTCCTCTCCGAAGAGACCCTGGGATGCAATACTTTACTGTCCTATCCTCGCGCCTAGTGGGACATACTCTAAAACATTTCTCTTGCTCTTCAATCCTATACTAGCACTGCGATGGTTTCATGTTTCCCGCAAGTTCCTGTCGGAAGAGACCCTGGAATGCAATACTCTAGTGTCCTATCCTATCGTGTATTGAGACATACTCCAACAAATGCTGCTTGTCTACAATCCTATACTGCCCCGTAGGAATAATCACAGCGCGGGTGCCTTCACGAGGGGCAAAGACGGCGTGTGAACATCCCCCTGCAGGTCCAGCGGAACGTCCGAGATGAGGTTGCCCTTGTTGGTCCCGCTGAACTCCGGGATGCGGGCGATCGTCGGGAGCTTCACACTCTCACGGGCAATGATGTAGAGAGTCTCCAACTGATTCACGCAACTGCCTGCCTTCATTCGCTCGTAGTACTCCGAGCAATCCTGCTCGCGGTAGCCTAGGGTGAGCTGTCGGATGTTGTTTTTGCCCACCTGCTTCCCAATCATAGAGCCAATCTGATGCTGCGCATCGAAAACCAGCAGCACCACCTGAGCACGATACAGCCGCTGGGATCCGGATTGATTGTTGTGGTCAGCTACATGCGTAATTCTTTCGACCTGTGAAGTCTGAAAGCGCTGAGATGGTTTGATCTTTCTTGCCAGAACCCATCCTAAGGGGCCCTGGAATACAATACTCTGCTGTCTTATCCTATTGTTTACTGTGTCCCAATTTACAATTCACGTTAAAACCCTCAGCTCCTGAGATGTTTTTGGCAAGTGGCTCCTGGTTTGAGCAAGCCGTCTGCCGGGTCTTTGTAGACATCGAAGCCCCGACTGAGCTCCACCGACGTGAGGGCTCCTCCGTCTCTGCAACTCGGATTGATCACCACAAGCAGATGCTCAGGCGGCTGCGTCTTGGCAGTCTGTCTCCCCGACAGGACGGAAGGTTTGAACTTGCCGCAGACAGACTTCTCGATCATGGAGCCGTACACGGCCCAGCTGCCAGTCGGAGCCACCATGACATGCGCCTGGGTCGACCACATAGTCCTCACGTGGCCCTTCCATTCCTCAGGGTCTTCGAGCGGCTCTGACATTGGAAGCCAGAGCAAGGAGGAATAACCAACAACAGGAGCTCAAAATAACTGCTACACTGGAGAGCTTAGTTTCTGCAGCAAGCTCTGCAAGCTTGCTGTCCAAGGTGGCTTCCGTTTCCACCGTGAGGCTTTCTGGCACCAGAGCGGTCGGTGTCGTGGCCGGCGTTTCCGGTCCCTGAGCTAAGGCTGTGCTCGTGAGGGCCTCGCTGGCTTGAGGAACTCTCCGTTGCTCGAAAGACATGCGGATGGAGTCGAGGCGCTTTCCTTAATCGCATGACTGGGGGCTGGCTTGGGGCCTTGGGAGTTAGGGTTCAAGGCCTAAAACAAACTTTCCACCCGTATTGTGCAAGCTTATAAGCCCTTTACCCAAGCATCTGATGGCTGCTTGCTGAGCCAGCTCTTGCACGGAGCCACCCGGGAAAGTGTCCAAGAACGAACGAATGCTGGCATCAAAGGAGCCGAGGTGGACGTCTCGCAGGAACTCAAGAATGAGCAACTCAGGGCCGTCTGCCACTGCAAACTTGCCGGCGTGGTAGTCGTCGCACACAGACCCATTCAGAGCAGCCACCTCGGCCGGAAAAGCCTTGATGCAAGCGGAAGTGTACATGAGATGCTTTCGGAATTCATCCTTGGTGTCGTCCTCGAGCTCGTACGTATCGAAAACGTAGTCCCGCAACGCTTTGCGAATCAGCAGCATCTCCACCAGCGACGTTCGCTTGTTCTTCACCCCCGCCAAAGCGTCCTTGGAAGGCGGCTTCAGAAGCTTGGCAGCCTGCAAAGACCAGAGAGCATCCACCACGAACCGGCGTGACCCTTGGACATCATGCTGCTGCAAGTTGCACTTGCTCGCGACAGCTATGATCTTCGTGATTCCATCGAAGGCATGGGCGCTCTCGAAGCTCTCACACTCCAGGAGGGCCTTGTAGATCTCCGGGTCAGCAAGCATCTCCCGGCAAAACTGGTCAAAGAGCCTAACGGAGGTCTTCGTCATGGCGTTGTCCTCACCCTTGGCAAACTGGACCTTGCTGAAGAACTGGTCCCAAATGCCATCCACAGGCTTGCTCTGCCCAAGCAAGCTTCGGACCCTGCAGATTTCCGCAGCACGGAGGAGCGGAGATTTCTTGACAATCTGCCCAGCACGAACGACGTTTTCATGGTCTTGGACGACCTCCTGATACATCTGCAAGTCTGATTTGCCGGCGTGGATAGTCACCGGAACGGCGAGCAAGAAGTCCACGACCTTGTCGGAGGCGTCCTCCACACACATCTCCAGGAAGGCGATGAGCGCCTCATCGCCGCTAAACCTGCGAATGATTTCCGGTTTACCGCTGTATCTTGCAGTAGAGCCAGAACAGAAACTCAAAACAACCCTAGCAGAGTATACTGTGTAAACTGTAAACGCACCAACGATATCGAATAAACTCTGCATATTCATGCAAATTCCAGCATACTCCTCTGCGTGCTGTCCTTGGTGATATCGGATGCACCGTTGTGTATACTTTTCACTGGTATACTACTACAAAACAACGTGCTACATGCGCTGTGCTGTCACACAAATAGCCTACCATGCTGTGCTATTGCAGCACCCAGCGTGCAGTAGTATGCTACAGTAGGCCGCGTACCTGCCATGTGACGTTCCTACGATATCATCTTACGTTATACAGTAGTGGCGTGTTGGGACTCTTCGTGCATCCTGCAGTATGCTGTTTGAAAAGAAGCTGCCTTTGCAGCTTCTTCGCGGCAGGGTCGTACTTCAGCACAAGCCGGAACTTCTCAGGAAAAGGTGCTGGCGATGAGAACCTGCGGATTGCGCTAGTTGCATTGATAATCTTCTCAAAGCAGGTACGTTCTCGTTTCGAGCATAGCAGACTGGCAAAAGAAAACAAACTATGCTGTATGTTTACAAGCAACCAAAAGCTGCGGATGGCATCTATCGCGCTCCTACGGATAGGAGTGGTGGGATCGGCAAGCACTGTGAGGTCGAGCATGGACACAATGTTGATGCATCCTCTCTCGACAAAGTTGCCGCTAAGGCCCTTCAGCTTCTGCATCGTCAACACTCTTTCCGGGGCCGCACTTGCGAAGGTGCTTTCCCAGGAAAGCTTCTTCTCGCCGAGGCGAAGGTCTCGAAGAGCAAGCTGTTCCGTAAGGGCCAGCAACCCCTTGTGTGCTTCGACATTCACGGATGTGAAATCCATGGTGAAGCACGCACAAAACCGCAAGGGCCTTTGAGCCGTCGAAACTAGCACAGGCGCAGAAAAGCTGGCAAACATCTTGGAGCTTCAACTGGTCTGCAAGGCGCTCGCACTGACCTCACTTACAGCACTTGCACTTGCAGTTGCGCCTGGATCAACTCGCGCAAGCAAGCTTCCATGGCGAAGACATACGAAAGGTTGCCAACTGTTTTGGAGAATGTTGAAGTCATTGTCATGTCTCTTGCAAAGTGTGTGGCGAATGCCTCTGCAACCATGTTGTCCTGCGAGCGTGCCTTTTGAGGCGCCGCCGGCGGTGGCAGAAGGTAGCAGCTTGCACTGTGGGCTTACATACAGACTGCTCCAGAAGCCCCCCACAAAACCAGAAAAAATAAAAAATCACCCTAACCAAACGCAAGTTAAGTCCCCCGCCCCTCCAAGTATACCATTACCAGTCCTAAGAGTAACCTGGGAATAACAAGGGTGCCCTTTTTGGTTTAAAGGGGCTTATAAGGGAACCTGAACCCTACAAAAAAAGGAATAAGGGCTTACTCTAAGTCCTAAATTGAACATGTATCTTATACTCACAACCATCCCAAACCTTCGCCCCTGCTACCCGTACCATCCGAATCCCTTAGCAGCTTACCCTAACATAGGGGCCTTAATATTTCGAATAGGGTTTTGAGGCCCATTACGCTATAATCGTAACAAGGAGGAACCCCCCAAAAATAGTATTGGTAACTATCTTAGGCCCCTAGAGTAAACAGCGAACCCAGGCCTCAAAACGAAGCCATACATCCGACATGTCATGGCCGGAAGCCCGACATCATGAACATCAACTCTACGGGTTAGGGCTTAAAGGGAACTCCTGAAAGTTGGAATATGGTTTCAGGGTAGGATACACTATAATTTACCATAGAAGGGTTAGGATAATCATATTCCAACTTTCTGGCTTTTACCTTAGGGCTGGGGTTATATTAAATGGTTAGGTTACATTAGGGATTAGGGTTTAGTGTTTATTCGGGTTTAGGCTATATTAGGGTTTAGGGTTTGGGGCTATATCTCCTCTACGGTTTGCGGTTTAGGAAACGAGGAATTGGAAGGGGCTCCTACAAGACGCCCTGTAGAGGTTAAGGCGAACCCTAGGTTTAAGTTTTGGGTTTCGGGTTAGCTAAGACCCGAAGCCTTAACCGTAAAACCCAGAAACCCTTATTTCCTAAAGCTCTAAACCATATAAACCCCGTAAACCCTACACCCTGCGAACCCTAAAATATTAAACCCCATAAACCCTTCAAGCCTAAAGCCCTAAACCCGCCAAACCTAAATCGTGGCGAGCCTCAGTGATGCCGTTGCCCCGGAGGTCCAATGAAATCCTTGGGGTTTAGGGTTTGGGGTTCTAGGCACTTAGGTTTCATTGTAGGGGTTTCGGGATTTAGGGTTTAGGGGTTCCGAGGTTTAGCAAAAACGAAGACTATGCCTGTATATTGAGCAGCAGTCATGCCACTGTTGTCTTTTAAGGCTATATCCTAGAGGCTCCTCAATACTAGCATTGTGGAATCAGGCCCCCTACAACGATAATAAGGATGGTCGTTTGGGACCTGGTTCCATAATGGTCTCCCTACTTGTGGCATGATGCTCAATACTCATATGACATGCTTGATTCTGCAAGGAGTCAGCCCTTGCTGGCAGGCTTCCGTCGCCAATTGATGATTTCTAGATTTCCAGCGAGAAAAGGGAGTTTCTGCAAGTTCCTATGTAGGCTACTATATTATGGCGCCCTCTATACAATAACTCCCAAAACCGTATAAGGCTGGAACCAGCTATCGCTCACACAAATACGGACATACCATACTGCTGATGGACAAAATCCTGCATGACCCTTAGGACTCTAAACTATGGGAGCTACGGTATATTCCTCATACTGGGTCATGCAGGATTTTGTCCATCAGCAGTACCATATCACCCCGTTGAACACTGCAGAGCCCTGTCGGAAAGATCCGGTACGGCGTTTAGACACTCGGAAGCCGTAACCCGAAATCACTGAACCCAATATCAGGGCAGCAACATTCAGAACAACAGCAGCGATAATATTCATACTAATGATAACCGCGATCATAACCCCAGGTTCTTGAACAGCACGAAACTGTAGAATATCCTTATATGGGCTCGTTAGACACTCGAAAACTTAAACCAGAAATCCTGAACCTCCCCAGCCCCTAAACCCAAAACCTTAAGCCCTCAAACCTAAAGACTTATGGCTGCAAAGCCGCAGACAATCCTGATGGCGTAGTTCCTCTGCAAGCACACGAGCACCCACATCGGAGATCCCTGGTGCAGACCCACGATTTGTGGTTTAGGGCCGCTTAGGATTTTAAAGCCAGGAGATCATTGCGTTTATTACGGTTTTTTACGGTTTGGGGTTTGGGTCAGGGTTAGGGTGGGGTTGAGCGGCTTTAGAGTCTATGGCTAGAGCCTACGGCTTCAGGCTTTGGGGTTGTCGAGTTCGGGTTCAGGGTCTCAGGGTTTAGGGTCTCAGTTCAGCGCTTGAGGATTCTGTGATGGCCTACTTCGGCTTCGGGGCTTCAGGGGTGGGGTTTGATGTTTGAAGATTAAGGCTTGCGGATGTCAGGCTCCCCTAAACCCTAAAGCCCCAAAGCCCTAAGCCCTAAACCCTGAAGCCCTAAGCCCTAAACCCTGAACCCTAAAGCCCTAAACCCTAAAGCCCTAAGCTATAAACCTACACCCTAAAGCCCTAAACCAGGCTCATCGGGTCTGAGGGCTGAGGGCTTAATTTCAGTCCAAAAACTAGATCCCTTAATGGGGGTTCCTTCCATGTACCCTTAGTAGTATAGGGCCTCGAATTAAGGGATCTACTTTCTGGCTCCTCCCCGGGGGACTGGATACCTGTCAATGACAACAAAATGACCCTGCTTTCGTGGCTACGGCTATGGCTCTTTTCTGAACCCTAACATAATACCCTAAATAGTAGGATCCGTATCATAAGGATCCAATCATAAGGCAACCCCTAATTTTCGGAAACTCCGAAACCCTAAAGACACTCGGGCTACTCGAGGTAGAGGTCGGGAGAAATGCTGAGAAGATGTCATGAGGGCTGAGGGTCAGGATGACAGTACTCTGGGCATCAAAACAGCCCAAAAGCCTTCTACAGTATGGTCTTTGGGCCCAAAAGCCTTAATGTATGAGTCCTTAGATCCCTAGAGGGCAAGGGAATCGAACATCTCGAACGTCTCTCAGAACCCAGTCATATATATATATATATAGTCTTATACAGTCTTCTAAGTCCTTGAAACCCAAATCCCACCTGGACCCCCCAACCACCCTCTATTGTACCTCAAATGCCCTCTACTAGGGACCACAAGGGCTGTAATAAAGGGCACTTGGGGGGTCTTGGTAAGCCCTATAAACCTTGTAAACCCTGAACCCGACAAACCCATCAGAAGAAATCAGCTTCATAAACATTAAAAGTATTGTCACATCGACCTGAATGTCACCGTACATGCAAAGAATAGGCTCGAGGTGCACCCTCGCCACTGCTTCGGTGCAGCCACTTGCGAAACACCTCGCGATGGCGCCACAGCTGATGCCACACGATGCGCAGCCGCACCCCACCCTCTCGGCACCAGCCTGCTCTAACCAACCATACCGGCAGCAACATGCGAAGCGAACTTTCAACAAACTCTCTTGTATAGGCCAAGCTGGCCAATGCTAAACCCCAGGCGTCCTGACTGAAGGATCTCATCCAAAAGCCCCAAATCCAAGGACCAATGACGCCTCCTTAAGGGTTTAGGATTCTACTTAAAGGATCATGGGACTTAGTAACTAGGGTTATTATTGGGGTAACTGCACTTGTAATTACTTATAACCCCAATTAAGGGGACTTATATAGCCATAGTTACTAAGTCCCATGATCCTCCAAGTAGGAACGCGGGCCAGTTTGGGGCTTCGGTTACTTTTGTATCAGCATTGAGAATTTACTCTTCTAGCCGCACAAATCCCCAGCAGGACAGCGGGTTACAATGCCGCAGGCCTGTGTATAGCCTACAGCGCTACTGTGTCCTACAAGTAACCCGAAACTGGCCCGAAACGCTTAACTCCTAAGCGCTAAACCTTATAAACCTAAATCCTACCCAACAGCACCCATAACCCAGAAAACTTATGGTAGAAGCCAGAAAGTTGGAACATTAGTATCCTCATGCCCTTAAGGTAAAGGATAAGGGATCCTTGCACTAATCCTCCTAAACCAATGTTCCAACTTTCTGGCTTCTACTGTATGTTTAGGTCGCTGGGCTCTTAAGGAATCTTCGTCGGCCGATCCCCGCATCGCCTCGATGCCTTAGATCGCTTTTGTTCGACGACGCCAAGCTCTTCGAAAACATGTGCCTCAGCCAAGATTCGTAGGTGACAGGGCCTTGTAAGATAACTGGAACAGGGCTTTGGGGTATACTTTAATGGTATAACTTAGCCACGGTTAGCTAATTTCGGGTTTGGGGTTTGAGGTTGACCCTATAGGCCCTACTACCCCAAACTGCGCGCTGCTAACCCTTAAACCCCACCTCAACAAAAACATCAAAGCAACCCGCAACAAATTTTACATTCTCCTGAGGTTGGCCACTTGCTGTAAGGCTCAGGGCACCCAGTCATCAGGGTCACAAGGTACCTGAATTAAGGTTACAAGAAGGAAACCTAACTATGGTGACCTTACTTACAACTCGATCTAAGCAGTGTTTCGTTGAGGGCTGGGACGATCAAGTTCGACGAACCCTCCGAACTTCGCATGTTAACGGGCTGAGGCTCAGGACGTTTAGAGGAATGTGTAGGGCCCCGAAAAGCACATCAGTAAAAATTAGGATGGGGATATCCAATAAAACCCCCTTCCTTTTGAAGTCCCATAAGGTAGGGATATCCCTATAAAATGCATATGCTTATGTCCTTTTAGGTCCCTAAATGCAGGCAGAAAGCGAGAGAACCTGCAATCAAAACTACAAATATCCGTGGGGTGGGATGGAGGCTTCTCAGGACTTTCCCAAAGGGTCCATGTACCCAAATAGTACATACGTTGGCCTCAAAGTACTCCCTACATCGATAAATTGGGCCCAAAGATTGGCCCAAAGTATGTACGATTTGGGTACATGGACCCTTAGGGTTTGCGGGCTGGAGTATGGAATTTGCGGGCTTGTTATCCATCCGGGTGGCACGACGCATGCGGAGCTGAGTGCCTGCTGCGTGCTTTAACGAGTTTCAATGCAACGCCTGTCAATTGCAGGGCGAAGTGAATTTTAAAATTGGGAATCCGACCATCCGCTGTCTCGCATCACATTGCACGTTTATAGGGCCTGGCTTGTAAGTGAAATACTGATTTAAAGTGAGTTCATGATAGATCAGCATCGATACCCGCTCAGCTCGCAGACTCGTTCTTCCCCGACGGGAGTACAGCTTCCGGTGGCCTACTACTCCGAAATGCAGACCTGGCCTGCTGTGCAAGGTCAAGCTCTGAGCATCCTTAACCTCCTGAAAACCTACTTCTATACTGAACTTAGAACCCTAGCAAAAATTATAATTTTAGCTGTTTCTTAGGGATTATAATAACCAAAAATTGAAAATCATTTCTAAGTACCCCTAAGGCTTTCTTTGGGGTTCTACGAATTACAAAAGAGTATGAGTAGGCTGTGGGGGGCTAAGGATGTAGCGAATCAATCATTGGAGCTGTCTGCTGCTTCTTTGGTCTTGGCACTTTGGCTAATGTATGCAGCCAGGCCGTCTTGTAATGTGGTCAAATCCGCCTGAAATTTGATGCGCGTGGTGTTCAGTGCTTCACTGACGGCTTGAATGAGGAATCTGTTGACTTGATCGAACCCACCTGGCTGAGCCAGAACCAGATTATCGATCATCTCCTTGTCCTGCCGGGTTCGTGTGTCGGAACGTAGGTTTAACTTACCCTAAGAAGGAAACCAAATTTCGTACCAGAGAACCCTGGCAACTTGCATCAAGTCCCCTAATCTGGTGAAACCCGAGACATAACTCGGTAAATTACTAGATAACCTTTTTACAACCCTATGAGTATGGTAAGTTGAATACGTTAAAACTTAAAACTCCTGCCATCTGCTTCTGGCGACTCAATTGAACTGATTGGCCCTTTCAGGCGTCTGAAGAGTATACGTACATAAGATCTAGGACCCAATACGGGAAATACAACATGTCCGAAGGGCCTATCTAGATAACAATACCGACAACCAAAGCTAGGACTCTTCTTGCTGATCTCATTCAGCAAAGATCCTTGTAGAACCCTAAACCCTAAACCCTAAACCCTTGAAGGGACCCTGCATAGGAAACTGGGCTCTATTAGGGTAAAGCCAATGGTTTTTGACAGGAACCCAGCCTTTGTCGAACTCGCGCTGGCGTCCTGAAGCCTCCACTTTTGTTTAGGTTTTGGGGTTTAGGGGGTTTAGGGGGTTTAGGGGGTTTAGGGATTATAGGTTTAGGGTTTTGGGGTTTAGGGGGTTTAGGGTTTAGGGATTAGGGTTTAGGGTTTTGGGGTTCAGGGTTCAGGGTCCAGAGTTTAAGGTTCAGGGGTTTGGGCTGAGGCTGTAAGGTTTAGGATTTAGGGGCTTGAAGAAGAAGCAGGAAGCACTTAGCACCAGTTAGCACCTCTGTCGAAGTACACGGAAACAGGAGCTGCAAATATTGTTAATGCCTGTATTGTGTGTGTTCGTGAACACCGGGGAGGTGTCTCTACCGGACCCTGCGGATGGCTTTCACATTGAGTCGTGACTCGGGCAACATGGAGCACTGCGGGGAATCACAGCCGGTGCAAGTAAGGTGTACATTGCACTTCTTGTTCGAAACAGGTGCGGAACACCTCTTATTGCTCAAATGCTGACCCTTTCTTCACAATGTCTCAATTTGTTTCTAAATGTTTTCAGAAATCGCGGCCTCAGGGTGGACATGTTCTTGCTGAGAGTGACGGCGATGTCCATGCTGCATTGGCCAAAGTTCATGACGCCAGAGTCAGTGGCTAGAAAGAGTCCTGGGATTCCCTTCTCTTGGCTCAAGAGTGCTGTCTGCAACAATTCAAACAAACACCAAGATCTGGTCAGAGGTCGGACGGCCTCATCCAATACCATAACCGTTCCTTTGTATCCCGTGCTGCGCAGGGCCAAATAAAATGAAGAGAATTCCCAGGACTCCCCAAGCTCACTAGAAACCTGCCACTGGTTGTTACTGAAGGTACATATCCAGTATGTCACGAGGTGCAGGTCCATCACACGGGCGCCCAGACTCGTCTCTGCATGCTTGCGAATGGCATCTACGAAATGTGCAAACGCTGTTCCCCAGTAATGCGACACGAACCACACCATGGTGCTCGGACCAACCATCTCTGCATAAGACAACTGCAGTGGCTTGGTGAGCGGTCGCACGATGTTGGAGCATAGGTAGTACATGTTTCTGCGGAGGATGAAGTCTTTGAAGGAGTGGTAGAAGTCGAGCAGCTGGCTCGCACTTATTGCACGGGAAGCACCTCTTTGGCAGGATCTTGGAGTGGGATTGGTTTGCGCGATCCGTCGAGCAAAGTTTTGCAGGCATAGGTCAAGTTTGGTGGCCTGCTGCTTGGTCAGACGTCGCCAGTGCACTAGACTGGCCACCACTGCACCACACAACATCGCGCAAGCGTCCACCCATGTGACGCGGGCGCTTCCTGTCATTTCCACAAACTCAGCCAGAAGAATACAACCTACCAGACAGAGTAGCAACAGTACCTGCCACACAGAGAACGAGACCAGGAAGCCCGTGCCCGTGAAGGAGTCCCTGCGTCTCAAATAACCTGGGCTCTTGTTAAGGAAATCAAATTAGGTTACCATCATAAGGAAACCATTTTTTTATTATAGATCTTCATGACTATGGCAACTTAAGTTATATTCCTTAACAAGAACCCAGTAACTTGTACCCATGGAGGTCTCAATGTCCAGTTCGAGTGCCACTTCTTTGCTCGGAGCTGATTGAGTAGAAAGCATAGTGGCCAGAAGCAAGAACTGGGTCTCGCCTTACTTCCCCAATAAGCCACACAAACAAAAGGTTAAACTTTCCGATTCCTAAGAAACCATAAGAACCTAAAAAGTTTAAAGGTTGGGTATTGGCGATCTAAGTCGCTGAAGATACGAGCCTGAAATGACTTCCCATCCAAGCAAGGATGCTCAGTATTCCTTGGAAATGAAAGCTTAAACTTTCCGATTCCTACTAAGCTATAAGAACCCAAAAAGTTTACAGGTTAGGTATTCGGGATCTAAGATTCTCAAAGCTAATCTGCACTCTGCGGTTTGCGCGGTCCAACAGCCAATGTCTTGCCCTTGTTGTGACAATCACGCCCTCCTCGCAAAGCCTGCAATCTTCCACTTGTAACGGCAGGCCGGCCACGAAAGGGAGCATCAAGAAGAACAAAGTTGAAAAGAGAAGAATTGGCACCACCAGGAAATTCACTGAAGCGATCGTGCATGAAGTCTTCTCCTTGTTTACTTTCACCCGCAACCATGAATTGTGGCAGTTGAAGCAGGAGGCACTCCCGGGATCTGGCGCATAGTTGTTTGAAAAGCAGGGCTGGCAAGATGCATTGTTGCCAAAATCGGTCTTGTACCAACCGGCTTGACAGAGCTGGCAAGTGAAAAGGTCGTGCTGGCTGTACTCCGCGCCTGCAGCGCATTCTCCAAACTCGCAGCTGTCGCCGAAGAAAGGTGCCTGGCAAAAACAACTTCCGTTCCCGCGTCTTTTGCTGTGACTTCGGGCATAGTCATCATCCTGGCATCTGCCTCGTGTTGAACATGTGCTGTCGGAGCTTCCAGCCACAAAGCCTGGACAAGCGTGGCAGGTATGGATGAGGCCAGCACCCGCCGAATGGACATTTCTGGCATCTGTGCTGTAGTATCCTGCAGCACAGCCGGAGCAGTCCCCGAGCTTGTAGCCCGACAAACCTTACTTCCCCAATAAGCCAAACAAATAAAAAGCAAAACTTTCCGATTCCTAAGAAACCATAAGCACCCAAAAAGTTTAAAGGTTGGGTATTGGCGATCTAAGAAACACTGGCAAGTTCCTATCGCTGGGTTGCAGAAGCCTGTTCCACTGCAAGTCTCTGACCTGGTGCAGAAGCCACGCTGAAAGTACTGCAGCCCTACAAAGTCGGGACTTTGCCATGAGACCAGCACATCAGGAGTACCGTCTCTATCCCAGTCTGCAACCGCCAAGCCGGAAATGTAGCTCTTCAGGCTGAGCTCCTGGAAAGGGCTGAGGGCTTTAGGGGTTTAGGGTTTAGGGGTTTAGGGTTTTAGGGTTTAGGGTTTTATGGTTTTGGGGTTAAGGGTTTGGGGTTTCCGGTTGAGCTCCTGGAAGGGGTTCTGGCTGTCAGACCGTCTCAACTGGAACTTCCCCGGTGGAGCACGCACCCCTTCATATAGCCTATACTGAACTTAGAACCCCAGCAAAAATAATATTTCTAGCTGTGTCTTAGGGATTATAATAACCAAAAATTTTATAAAAAATCTAAGGTTATAATAACAAAAAATTAAAAAAAACTAAGTACCCCTAAGTAGCGTGAGCTTGTTGTACGTGTCGGAATCGCCTGCGGCAACGAGGAGGTCGACTTGTGAGTCGCCATTGAAGTCAGCGGCACGCATTGCACCTTACTTGGATGGGCAGGGGACTTAGTAAGTAGGGTTATAAGTAAGGTTATAACTGGGGTAAGTCCATTTAAGGTACTTATAACTCTACTTATAACCTACTTACTAACTCCCCTGCCCTTCCAAATAAACCCTGAGTACCCTGCCCCCAAAAAGGTTAACCGCTTCAATTCTGGTAGACATTGTGTAATGTAGGGGCCATAATATTAGAATAGGGTGTTGGGGGTTCATAAATATGACTATAGTATAATTAAACCCACGTCTAATTATTAAGGCCCCGAGATAAAAGTATCAAGAGATCCCATATACTAGGTCCCTAAAGACCCCTTTAAAGGAACCACTAGTCTGATTATTCAGGCCCCTATATTACTCAGCTACTAAGGCACAGCGAAATGGATAGTCCAAATCATCAGCATCGAGCTGATAGCTGCCTTTCCTGGCATCTTCTTACTATAGGGATCCAAAAAATTATAATAGGGATATCTCATATAAGCCTCCTTAAAAGGAAGGCCAATAAGGTAGGGATACCCCCATAACATGTTTATGCTTATGTGCTTTTTGGGGTCCCTTCTTACGGGATTTAGAGTTTAGAGTTTAGGGCTTAGGGTTTTAGGGCCTTAGGCGCTTAGGGGTTTGTCTTTTCTTTATGCAGTGGGGGTTTGGGTTTAGGGTTTATAAGGTTAAGGGATCTAATTTAAGTTGCCATAATAAGAAAACCATACTATCTACTACAGATCCCGATTATGGTAACTTAAATTCCTAACAAGAACCCAGCTTCTCTTCCCAGACCCCGCCAGCTTGCTGAAAGTAGTGGAAATGGGCCTTCTTCCGGCCAGACATCGTGCATAAGATGAAGTCCATCTCGCCGTCACCATCCCAGTCCGTAAACTCCAAGTTGTCGAAGCGCACGCCACGTGCCTCGATTGCCTGATTCACTCTCAGGAAGGGGTTTGCTGCCCCAGCCATATTCTTCAAGGAGCCATTGGCCATCCGCTGCCAATACATCAAAGTAGATCCATTGCACGCAACTGCGTCCATGAGGCCGTCCCGGTTCACATCCACGAATCTTATAGGCTCCAATCCGGAGAGGTGCTTGGCCCATTCAGCTGACTGTTCCATCAAACCGCTGGAGGTTTGCTCAAAATATCGAAATCTCGAGGGGAATGCTGATGGCAGCACTAAGTCAGGAAGACCATCACCGTTCCAATCCACCAAAGACGGATCCTCGTACGCATTGATTGGCTCCACTGAACTGAAGACAGACAGCCTGCCACTGCGCTCGACATACTGCGGGTCAGGCAAGATGGAGGTGCGTTGAATTGAATCCCCCTCCACAGCAATCACGTCCTGGTGGCCGTCAGCATCCCAATCCACAACCGTCAAGGTATAAGGACTGAATCGACTGGTGAAGGGACTGGCATGCTTTGAAAAACTTCCATCAAGAGACCTCTGAAAAAAGAGGACTTTCTCGGGCGGACGGTTATATCCACGCAGGCGTACTACAAGATCAAGTGCCCCGTCGCTGTTCAAGTCGGCCGGGGTCAGGATACCCACCGTTGAGTCGAACGTAATCCCCTCGAATGGGTTTCCTGGACCTAAGCGCTCAGTGACATTTCCGGAGTTCTCATGTTCGAAATATCTGATGCTGGTTTGGCCCGACCACGAGATCAACACATCATCATCTCCGTCCTGATCATAGTCGCCCACCGCCACAGTGCATTTCTTCGGCCAGCGTCCTTCGTCAATCTGGGCAAGAAGCCTTCCCTCAGCCAAGCTGCTGTTGTCAAGCCTGTCAAGTAGAAGCAGGCTGCCATTGTCATAGATTAGCAGATCCGTGTCACCATCTGCATCCCAATCCGTGGCAGCAAAGGTCTTGTGCATACTGGCTGTAGGGAGTGACGTGAGGCTGCCATTCCTCAGAAAAGATCCCTGCACATTCTCTAAGTAGGTCAAGATGCTGCTGCCAGACGACGTTGAATGTGCAACAAGTAGGTCTAAGTCTCCATCGCCGTCCCAGTCAACTGCTTCCAGATCTTGTGTATTCTCGGGGAATGAGTCGACCCCTGGTAAATCTGCCTCTTTGAGAATGTAGCGCTGCCCGTGGCAGAAACCTGTCACAGAGCGGCACCATTCAACTGCTTCACCTCCTATAGATTGGAAGGAAGAAGCCATCGTCTCTGCCAGGATGACAACCCATACAACACTGAGCGCCATGATGGCGGGGCCGTGTAAGCTGAACGTGGGGATACTAAAACTAAAACAGCATGCAACCAGACTCTGCTGCTTTGACATCTACTTGCGCTAGAGTGCGGTCGAGCTCATGGCAACCCTCTGACTCGAGGAATGATTTTGAATTTAAGTGGAACTGGGGTCGAATACCGAATCGCCTTAAGCCTCCTCCGGACCCTAGTTTCAGGCTCTGGGGCTTGAGGTCATGAGTCTACTGAAACCATCATGGGACTTAGTACATATGGGTATAAGTATCATAATTGAGGCTCTAAGTAATTCTAAGTACAGTTACCTTAATACTAAACCTAGGAACTAAGTCCCATGATCCTCCTAGTAAAGGTTTACATGAGAATTATTCCGGCCGATCATCGGGGCTTGTTGAGTGTACATAAGGGTCGGCAGGAACCGAACCCTAGCGGCTGTCAGTAGAGATTGCAAACATCAATTTGGTCCATCTCGCATATAGAGCCGTTTTGTGGCTTGCGTGTGTACTTACGTTTCTCCCATGTGGAGGATTTTTGTGGCTTATGTTTGCTCCCTGTCTGGGATACCGCGATGCTTCATTCTGAGCGTGGGCTCGCCTCCATCATCGAACATGGACAAGGGTTTAGGGTGTAGGGGTTTAGGGAGTTCAAAGGATCTTGTCTTGAACGCCAAGGTATAGGGAAAGCAGCCCTGGAGACCACGAAACATCAGCACATGGGTGGTTGTCGAAATGATGGCCCCCGTTTTGGGTACCCTAAATATTAGGCGCCGTAGTATAATATGGACCCAAAGGGACCATAATTTCGACAACCACCTACATGAGCAAAGCATGATGAGTTGGGACCACTTCAGACCCAGTCCTAACCAGAAGCACTCACGCCCTTGTAGACTCGACGAGCCTCATCCACTGCCCGCAACACCTTTTACCCCACAACCCGAATCTTACCTGAAGTCAGCTTAGGTTGTAACCGCAAGTACAGCATTCTTACGAAGTCCCATGATCCTAAGACCCTTGGGCAGCCCTTGTGAAACCCGAAACGAGCAAATCCAATAATCAGATAAAAGAGCCTTACCCTATGCTTCCAAGGACCTTATTGTCAGGGTTTAGGGTTTAGGGTTTATAGTTAGGGTTTAGCGTTTATAGTTGGGGCCCTAGACCCCTTAAGGACCCAGTGATAAGGTCCCTAATGAGCCTTATAGTTAATGCTCGTCAAGAGACCGGACCATGGCTTCTTCCAGCCTTTCTCAATGCTGGCATTAGAATAGGGTTTAGAGTTTCAGGTTTAAGGCTTAAGGTTAGTGGTATTAGAATAGGGTTTAGAGTTTAAGGCTTAAGGTTAGTGGTACTAGAATGGGGTGCTTAGAGTTTAAGGTTAGTGGTATTGGAATAGGGCTTCTTAGGTCTGGCTGGTTTCTAGAAAGTGGTATTGGAGTGGGGCTTCTTAGGTCTACAGTAGAAGCCAGAAAGTTGGAATATCATTATCGTAACCCCTTTAAGGTAAATTATAGGGGATCCTACCATTAATCCATATTCCAACTTTCTGGAGTTCCCTTTACCTGGTTTCCAGAAGGTCTACTTTTTCAAGGCACCTCATCACGATGCTCTTGCCTACCTAGACGGTCGGTTCTCAGTTTGTTTAGGATTCCAAGAGGGTACACATCTACTACTATAATGTAATTAGATTCCCCAAAACCACTGTACATCTATAAGGATGGTTTTTGGCCGGGATCTAATTCCACAATGGTAGTTTCTATGCCCTTTGGGGGGTTTGAGGGCTGAGGAGACCGAGTGTATGTTGTAGCGTTGTAGCATTTGCACGCTCTAGGGAACCCTCTTGCGCATATGTCCAGCCATGCCGTGCCAACTTACCTTTTGCATCCGGCTGCAAAGGAACAAGCCCTCATTCTTCGAAGCAAACGAGGCAGCCAAAAATGCAAGCTGAAGGCTTGCGCACTGACAAAAACTAGTCATTACCCAGAGGGTCCATATATACACTACTACTATGGAAATAGGCCCGAAAAGACCATCACCATTATGGTTTTGGGGACCTAATTCCAGAATGATTAGTAGTGTATCTGGACCCTCTGGGTCAATCAACCGTAGAAACTATGGGCTGCTAGTATGGGCCCTTAATCTTGGGATCCCTAAATGCCTACTATATACCCTATACAGACTCTGAAGGGTCCCTAGAACTCCCTCAAGAAGGCCTAAGGGTCCATATTAGGGGCCCATACTTCTAAGCTTACCTTAAACCCTAAACCCCTAAACCCTATATGGACCCTCTGGGTTAAGCCTATAGTGAGTCTTGCCTCTCCAACATTTCTGGTGAGGCTTCGTTGGCCGCCAAGGAAAACTCCTGCATAGCGGCCGCGGTAGGGGTTTAGGGTTTACGGGCTTGCGGGCTTAGGGTTATTTAGGCGTTTAGGGGCATAGGATTTTTTTACTGGGCTATTTAAAGTAACTATCGAGAAAAAAGTATAAACTTTTGTTTCATAATGGTTCCTTTAAAAAAAAGTACTCAAGTTGTTACTCCAAAGCCCAGTTTAGGGTTTAGGCGTTTGGGAGTCAGGGTTCAAGCTCAAGGCTTGGGGATCGGATCTGAGAGTTCGTGGAACTCTTTAATTTCACGCGTCGCCCCTACTAGGGTGTACTGAAAGGATCATGGGACTTAGTAACTAAGGTTATTATTGGGATAGCCATATACTTACAATGGTAAGTAACCCCAGTTAAGATACTTTTAACCATACTTTCCAAGTCCCATGATCCTCCAAGTACGATTCAGTAGATTACCTGGACCCTCCTTATACCCTCAACTAGGGCTATACGGTCCCAAATTATGGGCATTTAGAGGTCTAGTAGAGGGTCGATGGAGGGTCAAGGTATGTTGGAAAGGCTTTACCTTAACCTACCAAAACCCACCTCTTTTTGTAGCTCCTGCTTATAAATCATAACATGGCATTTATGGGGCCCCTGAAAAAAGTACGTTTTGGCAGGTCAAGGTTAAAGTAAACTTCTGGGATCTAAGAAGGCTCACTCTGTGCAGTTTTAACCCGACTGCTGAGCGCTCAACTGAACACAACAAAAACCCTGAATGAAGCCCGAAACTGCACCAGCCGTTAGGAAACACTAGAAACCCCTAAAGACTATAATCCCTCATAGTACACTAGACCCTGTAGCCGTTAAACTCGACAACCCGAGCATGCACAAGGCCTGTCAAGCCCAAAAATACCTCAAAAGCGTCTGAAACTCGGCTAACCCTATTACGAAGCCCTTCACTAACCTCAACCAAAGTGGCAAAACCCCACGAATAGCAATCAACTAAAGAAATTTCAGAAATCAGCGATACCCTCTTGACTGAGAACAAGAGCCCGTTCACAACAAACAAATGCATAAGAGAAGGCTCAAGGGATCTGCCTAATTACTGAGAACAAGAAGGCTCGTCCCTTGGAACACCGGCAAAAACCGTGAAACAAAGCTAACCACTACCAAGAGAAGGCTTGACCTCCAGGGTGGAGTTTGCCGTGGCTGCCGACAGCAGCTCTGCGCAAACGGCGGCAGAGATGCCCTGAAACACGGGCACTCAGCGTGTACCATGGTTGTGAGGGCTGCAAGGTTTGCTTTAAGGGTCCGGGTTCTTTCACGGGATCCTTTACACTCAACAAGATTCGGGGCATTATGGGATTTCGGGTTCATGGCCTTGCTCAAACTTAAAATCTTACTTGGAGGTTCATGGCTTGTTGTAGAAAGGGCTTCTAAGTAGGATAGCCAAGGGGGGGAACTTATAGCCCTACTTGTGACACTGAACCCTGAACCCCATACTATTGCTGATAGTTCAGCGGCCTGAGTTTTACACCCCTCATCTTCACATCCTTACTTGGAGGATCATGCGACTTCGTTCTGAGTAGTATAAAGAAATTAGAGCAAATGTTTGGAAAACACCCTGAACATAACCGGAGTTACGAAGTCCCATGACCCTTCAAGCAACCCTGAGTGCTGAGTGCCCCAAACCCCATCTGTAGCACACCACTCTACACAACCATGAACACTCTGAACAGACCCTCCAAAAAACACCAACCAAAAGTCTTAAACTTGTTTGAAAGCCCCATTGCTGTGTTCTCTGGCCCCAACAGGCTCCCCATGAACTCCATAGTAGTTCCTTTTATCCCAGCTGCATTGCAGCGCAGGTTGGCCGCAACCAAAGCGTTGGCGTTGCGCAGCCACGCTGTGAGGCACTGGGCGCCTGGACCATGAAATCCTTAACCCTTTCGGATGTAGGGGATCAAGTTGCGATTAGGGGTGTTGCGACTACCTGGACCCCAAAGGTATGTAGAATAACAGCCTTTTATATTTTTTGGGCCATTATTTTGCCTACAGTTCGGGCTTAAGGGATGATGTGTTTTGGGGTTGAAGGTTTAGGGGTTTCGGGCCTAGGTCTGGCGATATGCTGATGTATTCTTTGTGTGTGACTTCTGCTTGCATGCGTCTACTGATCCCTTGCCTGAACGTGCGAGATCGCTGGTCACCGGACGTATCTTGCAATTACCTATACTATTTTGATGGGGTTCCTTACTATACTTTTTGAATGATATACCCCAAAACCCCAATTCTAGTTGTTAAAGCCCCTACCTTAGATTCAGCAACCCAAACCCTATAACCTTAAACCCTGAACTCTGAAACCCTAAAACCCTAAAAACCCTAAAACCCAAATCCTAAAATCCTAAACCCCCAGCGCCCTAAAACCCGACAACCCCAAAGCCCTATGGATCCCTTTAAAGGAACCCCTTAAAGATCCCTTTTCCCGAACCCTAACCCCTTAAACCCTAAGACACCCTTAAAGCCTTAAAGGATCCCTTCATGGTTCTGTTTAAAGGAACCCTAAACCCCTTATAGATCCCTTTAAAGGGAGCCCCAAAGCACGCGCCGTCCCCAGTGGAAGCGCTGCCCAGGGAAAGGCGCTCCAGCAGAGGGGCGGCGGGGAGGAACTGGGCCTCGAGGCGGTTGCTCCCAGAGACTCCAATATTTTTTAATTAAGGACTATACCTTAAGTCATGTTAGGAATCCTACTATAGTTTAAGGTATATTCCTTAATTAAGGGGTATTGGAGTCTCTGGGCGGTTGCTTGGAAGATCATTGGACTTAGTATGGTTTAGGCTTCCCTTTTAGGGGTACTGTAGGGCTCCTTACAGGGATCCTTAAAGGGATCTATTATGGGGGGGGGTATGGGACCCTGCAAAGCCTAATTTACGGCCCCTAATAGTCGAGACCTCAATCGATCTCGTATAGTGACCCCTCATCGACCCCGCTAAATGATCCCTATTCTTTAGAAGCTGCCCCCACCCTGTAATAGTGGTATAATAGGAATATAATAAGGCCCTGATATACTCCTTATAGTCACTATTACAAGGTGGGGCAGCTTCTAACCTATTCTGACTACTAAGGTTCCTACTTGGAGGATCATTGGACTTAGTAAGTATGGTTTAGTCTAGGGTTCCTTTTTTAGGGTACTATAGGGTTCTATAATGGGGTTGCTTCAAGGGATTTAGAAGGGTTCTATAATGGAGGATCATCGGACTTAGTAAGTATGGCTATGATCAGTTAAATGGGCATTTAAGTGATTAAATTATATTATAAGTATCGTTACCTTAATCGTAACCCTAGTTGCTAAGTCCCAAGATCCTGTAAGTGCGGTGAGGGTTCAGGGGGTTTAGGGTTACGGTTTAGGGGTGTAAGGTTTAGGCTTTAGGGCTTTGGGGTGTAGGGTTTAAGGGCTCAATATAGGGTGCCCAGACCTTCCAAAATCCCTAAATTAAGGAATCTACTTTACCTTACTTTTCCAAGAAGCTACAGAAATGGAAGGGTACACACTTTCTCCCACCAACTACTAAACTACAAGAACCCGAAAAAATTGAAAGAATAGGTCCTGGGGAACTATTTAAGATTATGGCCGGCTCCCTCAGCCTAATACTACTTATGGGATATCCCTCAGTTAAGAGATGTTAGAAGGCCTGGGTGCTCAGCGGTACTTAAGGGTGCGTGCAAGAGGGCTTGAAGGGAGCTGAAGAGGGGCCTTAATGATTAGAACAGGGTTTGGGGCTTCGGAATTTAGGGTTTAGGGCTCAGAGCGTGGGGGTTTAAGGGTTTACGGGTTTAGGCTCCAATGATCCGAATGGGGTTTTGGGTGTAGGTTCTCCTGTAAGAACAGTGCTATCTATGAATCTACAGTGGCTTCATTTACAGAATCATGAAAGTTGACCGGCAGGTTGTAGGTAGGGGTATACATACCTTGACATTGGTGCGAGGGCTCTTACGCCCGCCTTGCTAAAGGCCTAGCTAGCTGAGAGCATGCCTAAAGGTCAAAATGCCCATAAGATCAGATCTACCAGCGGCTGCAGTTGTCTATCCCTACGGGTCCATGTGCCCGGGTCTTCAAGGCTCATCGTATATACTACTCGATGTATGGAGGTACAGGAACTCTGAAGATCTCCTTAGAAACAAAATTGAAATTGGCCATTGCCAGGGTTTGGACCATCAAAGAATACAACCCAAGCACAAACACAACTCTGCACCCTAAACCCTAAAACCTAAACCCTAATCCCTAAACCCCCACAACCCGTAAACCCCCAAACCCTAATTGCTAAATCCCTATAGATCCCTTCAAAGGACCCCTTTTGGATCCCTTTAAAGGATCCCTTATAGATCCCTTTATCGGAATCCTTATAGGTCCCTTTAAACAGAGACCCGGTTCAAAAACTTAGGCGGCCACGATGACCTCAGCGCCATCCGGGCCGAGTGGATTGCTGCTCAGCCTGTAGGGTTTAGGGTTCCTTTAAAGGGATCTAAAGGGGTTTTTGCAGGGATCCATCGGGCTTTATAGGGTTATAGGATTTAAGGGTTTAGGGTGTAGGGGTTTAGGGTTAAGAGGTTTAAGTTTTGATGGCTTTCCGGGTGATGGGGATGACAGGGTGTAATTGTAGGCCTAAGGTTAGGGTTTACAGCCCAAAGCCCGCAGGCTCTAAGGACTCATACTTTAAGGCTTTTGGCCTATGGCTATGATATACAGGGTTGAAGTATTGGATGTTGTTTAGCTGTGGCGCCGGAGGTCAAGCAAATATCCTTTTATTGGGGGTTGAAGGGTTTGGGAAGAGTTCCTCTAAGGGGTCGTTTAAAGGCTGTTGCAAATTTGGCGGGTTGGTGTCGGGCGTGGAGGGCTAGGGTCTAGCGTAGGCGTCGGGGTTTTGGGTGTGGGGCTTGGAAGGCTTTATTTAATGAATGGAGAAAACCTGCCTAGTGATATAACAAAAGATTATTTTGATGATTCTGAATATCAACTAAAAGATTACACAATACTTGGAGGGGCAGGGGACTTAGTAAGTAGGTTATAAGTAGGGTTATAATTGGGGTAACTCCATTTAGGGGCCCTTCCAAGCAAGGTGCGAGGTTTGGGATTTGTGGTTTGGATTCGGGTTTTGGCAACCGAGGTTGACCCTAAACCCGAAAACCAAACCCCCAAGCCCTAAACCCCTAAACAGTTGAACCCCTTAAACCCTAAAAGTGCTATCCCTGGTAGGGCATTATTTCATGAAGTCCCCGCTACCAGTCTTCTTGTTAAAACCTGTATAAACCCCACAAAATCCCCAAAAACTGCAATAGAACCCTAAACCCTAAACCCTACGCACCACAACTCTCTTGAACCCCCCCGGTCATCTCGACACATGTTGCGACCAAGGCTCTGGAGCTCACGAAGCTCGCCCATCCCAAGAGCCTGCGTTTGAGGGGACCCGGGGGGATCAACATGTGGGGTTTAGGGTTTAGGGTTTAGGTTTAGGGTTTGGGGATCGGGGTTTAGGGCTCAGTAAACGTGGTCGAAGCATCAACATGTCACAAAAACACGCACACACAGACAGAGAGAGGTAGATAGGTAACTAGCTATCTATCTAGCTGCTAGCTAGCTAGCTAGGTCGGATGGACAGATTGATCGGTCACAGGAAGAAAGGGAGATGGATAGACAGGTGACGAAAACAATAGACAGATCTGTCGCATTGAGGCTGAAATTGAAGGGGACTCTACTGGCAACTTACTGCTAACAATTAGGTAATTAGGCTGATTAGACCCCGTACCGAACATGAAGGGTTTAGGGTTTAGGGTTTAGGAATATGAGGTGCTGACATCACAACACACTCATCGACGAGAGTGCGCACTCTTCCATTTGCTCTCGCGACGGCGACTGCAAGGCTCTAGCAATTTCGAAAATACCATACGGGATACTATTAAAGGGTACTACAGTTACAAGGGTTAGGATTGAGGATTTAGGGTTTAGGAGCGCGAAATCATAAAGTTAAACCTCCACTGTTGTTCTTGTCTTGGATTGATGTGTTGTTCTAACCGAGACGTTCAGGAAAAGACGCAACCAACGAAAGAACTGGACGTCGTCTTGAGGTAGACCGCAAACCTGAACTCGCAACACCCTAATTCCCTAAACCTCCAAAGTTTAATACACAAACCGATCGCCCTTGTACTTGGAAGGGCTGTAAGTAATGTTATGAGTCAGATGACCCCGCTTAGTTTACTTGCAAACCCAAGTGCAATCCAATCGCTCAGCAAGTGTCAGATCATCCCAACTATCGCACTCGCAACCCAGCTGTAAAATACTGGCTAAGCCCCCTGGCCCATAAACCTTCAGACTTCAAGAACCTGCTAACCCTAAACCTAAAACTTAATAGGTTTGGGTTTAGGGTTTAGGGGTTTAGGAGCCCTCAGCTCTCAACCACTAAATGCCAAGACAGCCTCCAGCAGCAGGCGGAGGGACGTGGCATTGAGGTCACAACCAGAGAAGTTGACCTGAGGTCCCCGCATGCAAGGTATTGGCTTAGGGTGCCCTTAAGAGTTTACGACAAGGCTTAGGAGTAAAGGGTTTTGGATTTAGGGCTCTTTTAAGTGTTTCGGATTGAAGGATTTTTTGAGGATTTAGGATTGCGGGGTTTTTGAAGGCTGTAGGAGTCAAGGCTCGTATGACTGCAATGGTTTAGGATTAAGGGCTCCTTTAGGGATCATTCCCCCTCTAGCCTCTGCAAACGTATGTCACCGAGGAGTGAACCTAGCAAACACCAACCTCAGGAGACCTCAAGAAGCCAAAAGACCTGAGGCGGGCGTAAGCAAACAAACGCCTTCTGGTAGGCTTGCCCAGAGGCTCCTCATATGCTACCATTATGGAATTAGGTCCCAAAAGACCATCCTTCATATGCCCTAATTCCATAATAGTATATGAGGAGCCTCTAGGTTGGTGTTCCTTTAAGGGCTTCGGAATGAGAGCTCCTTTAAGCGATCCTCGAGAGATGATTCCCCTTCTTAGGGTCGCCTTCGTGTTCCTTTATAGGAACCCTCAAAGGAACCCTTGTTAACGGAACCCTTATAGGAACCCCTAAACCCCTAAGACCTAAACTCCCACCTCTTAAGTGTCACCTTTTTGAGACCGGGGTCTCCTACCTTGACCTTGGGCTCAAGTAGGTAGAACGGTTTAGGGTTTAGAGTTTACGGTTTGGGGTTGAGGGTTTTCGGGTTGAGGGTTGAGGTTTAGAGTTTACGGTTTGGGGTTGAGGGTTTTCGGGCTTCGGGGTGAGGGTTTCGGGATCCAGCTAATGGAGCCTTATAAGGCCTTTGAACGCTTGCTCTTCAAGTTGCATACCAAGGGGGTTCTGCAAGAGTGCTATGGCTGCTATACGTGTTTAGCAAGAATGTATGGACTGAGGGCTTGCATATATATATATATATATATAGATATATATATATATATATATAAATTTTGATTATATCAGATCATATTACATTATGTTATGTTAATATAGATAGTGGAAACAGAGCTGGGCAAAGGCATCAATGTTCCGGGCATCCTCGTAGGCTAAGTCACCCGGGTCGAGGCCCAACTCTGATGCACTTGATCGTGCATTACCTGAAACACCCGAGATGACCGGAAGCACAGTGCATTGATTGCTGCTGTATGGATAATGCAGGACCTTATGAACCAGCAAGTACGGACAGAAGTCGATGAAAACACGGACCTTAGACGGCAATCCTGTTTGCGGTCCACAGCGCAGCCTGCAGTGCTGGACCCCGGCTGAAGACCTGCCAGAGTCTCAGAGGAACATGCGACAGATCAGAAAGGTTACCCACTGAACGGCTAAGCAGGGTTAGTGAACCCAAACCCGGCAGTCACCTCGGTCAGAGATGAGGAGGCATTGGCAAGGCTGATGCCACGCAGCTGAAGGCGTCCTGCACTCAGATTTGTGTCTGTGTGTGTGTGGGGGGGTGCGTGTGTACGGTTTTAGGTTTAAAGATTTGGTTGGTAGGGTTGAGGGCTTAGGGCTCAGGGGCTTCGTAACACTTCGAGGCGCAATGTAGGGCCACGAAGACAAACAAAGCCGCGGAAGCCAAAAAAGAACATTCAAGAAGCTAGTATGCGCCGACAGCTTGAGGGATCTATGCCCTACTTAAGGAGCCACGAAGGAGGCTAAACCCTAAATCCCAACGTCTTGGCCGTAAACCGCAAACCCTGGACCCTAGGCTCGCTTCCTCAATAACCGGGCCCACAAAGTCCAAACTTCCTGAGACAAACGACATATATAGGAGTTGCCGAAAATAGGGGACCCTAATATACTACCCTACGTAGTAGAATCCTTACTATAAGGACCCCCCCAAAGTGAGATACCCCTACTTTTCGGAAACTTCCATATAAGGCCAAAAAGTTGAAAGTTCAATCCCATCGGCTTTCTAAGTAAACTCCACACTCTAACAAAGATTTAGGGTTTAGGGTTAGGGTTGAGGGTTTATAAAACTTAAACCGGAAGTAATCCCTTTAACCTAAGCCCCAAACCCTGTCGAGCCTCCCCCTTGGGCGAGCTTGCCTTGGACCAGTTCAGCGACTTCCTTCTCCGATGGGACCTGGACGAGATCCAGAAAAGGGTTCTGTAAGGGCTTGGGTTCTATCTGGATTCTTTCCGGTTCAAGAATAGGGGTTCGGCTCATAACTGAATGTGTTTGGTTACGAGCTCTCTTTCCTCACTGCAGGCTCGCCAGAAAACCTCAGACGATAGGCATGCTCTACAGGGGTTTCACGTTCAGGGTTGAGGGTTGTAGGGCCTACCCTGGAGAAAGTAGAGCGACATGCTAGGCCCGGCGTGTTTCTGAACCCTCAACCCTCAACCCTAAACCCTAAACCCTAAACCCTCAACCCTAAACCCTCTGTTCTTCTTCGTGGGGCTTCAGGCTGCAAGGAAGGGTTCGAAGCTCTGCTACGGTCTATCTCTATACAGGGAACTCCAGAAAGTTGGAATATGGTTTCATGGTAGGATACCCTATAAATTACCATAAAGGGTTTAGGATAATCATATTCCAACTTTCTGGCTTTTACCTTACTAGATTCTAGATAGCGCCGAGGCTCCATGTACCAGCATCGTTCACGTGTACTTTTTTGGAACCACCGTAAAGCCTACTGTGTGGGTACATGGGCCCTTGAAGCCTAAACCCTTATGGCGGGACTTTAAAGCACCCTTTAAAGGAACCCTGCCTGGGCACATGGATCCTTACGATTACACTTCGAGCAGGAACAGTCTAAACCCTGAACCCTTGCCAACCCCAAACTCTACAACCATTCGCTCATATTACCACTAAATGCTTGTAAACTCGAAACTCGTATACACTTATAAACCAAATGCCTCAAACCCTTATAATCTATATTCCCTGCCCCAAACACTGATAAACGTATAAACCCGAAGCCGTTATAAACTTAAAGAACCCCAAAGCCTGAACCCATGAAAACTTAGAAACTAGAAGCCCTAAGCCCTATGAACTTATAGACCCTAAAACACCCCTGCCGTGTCCATCTTCGGCCTTCTTCTTCCCCATGGAGGCTGCTCGGGTTTACAGAGTCACGCGTTGCGTGAGCTTTACGATCTAGGGGTGAAGTTGAGGGCTTGGGCTTGGGGTTTCGAGGCGTTTAGAGTGTACTTGAGGGCTTGGGGTTCTACGATGTAGGGTGTAGTTGAGGGCTTTGGGCTTCGATGGGTTTAGGGCAGTTTAGGGCTAAGGGGTTTCAGGGTCGATTTGGGCTTCCTGGCCCCAAGGGGGCTTCAGGGCTCGGGGCCTACCAGGACCCCCAAGTACGTACGATTGAATAGAGCCCTGGTGGCTCTTAGAAATGCCTATACTTATATAAGGCGCTAGTATTCAGTTCTACGGTTTAGGAGCTGCTATGTGCACATCGAGCTTGAGCCTAGCGGCTTTTCTTGGGTCGCAGGAGTGAGCAGCCATGTATGCATAAGCAGCTCCCGCATCCCTTAGGGTACCATAGGGGCCTTATGAGTTAGAATGGGGTTTTGGGGTATATTCTACGATTACTATAATGAAGAACCCCCAAAAAATGGTATAGGTAAATATTATGGCCCCTATATTACCATCGTAGAAAATCTTAAAGCAACCCTTAGAGGAGCCTGTATGAGTACAAGAACCCCGCGGGTCCCGATAATTAGGTACTCGGTTTTAGGATAGTAGTTATGCAGGATACTGTTTCGGAGAGTATATGATACTCTTGATAATATAAATCGTGCATTATCTAAAGGATCCGAAACTATGGGAATTATGGTATATTCCTTATTATATCATCAACCGTAGTCATGTAGGTTAGTGTTTTGGAGAGTATATGATAATTAGGTACTAGTCGGAGTCTTCGGGCTAGAAGGCCCCTACATTATAGTACCCTAATAAGCCCCTTATCGTAACCCTAAACCCCAAACCCTAAACCCTAAAACCCTAAACCCTAAAGCTTATATGGACCCCTTTAAAGGAACCAGGCTTCCAGATGCCCCTTTAAGGAAACTTTTGGGAACCACATACAGCTGAACCGAGGCTGCTTGAACTAGGGAACCAAAATCCTGAACACCAACACACCCAATTCTGCGGATCCGTTTTGGTGCGGCGAGGGATCCTGTACCGATCTTTGCGATCCCCAGGCATGTGCCACATGCGCTACCCTCTGCAGGGCTTAGAGTATGGTGTTTGGGATTACAAGTTTCAAGGTGTGCATGTGTGTATGTCCAAACATGCTTGATTGACAGGTCAAGCAGAGTTCTGCAGCCCACCCCCCCGAAAAAAAATTCTGGCGATTGGAGGACCCTAGCGGCAGTACGTTACATGGAACAACTCAATCGCAGCAACTGAGCAACGACACTCACCATCTTAAGACATCCTACCAGCAAATTCTATAACTTTGAAACAACAAAGCAGTTTGATGCCGGTCTTGATAATTTCTGCATGCCTTAGACGGTGACACTCGGTATGGATGCAGTGATAACCATGCAGGCAGATTCGCATGCTAGCTGACTTAAACCTTAGCTTCTCATAACCCTGCGCGTCCATGTGCCCAACACTTAGGTAGCTACTTGGGATGAGGGTAATACAACAGTTGATGAAACACATCCTGCATTACCCATGATGAGGAAAAGACCATAATTCCTATAGTTTAGGGTCCTTACGGTAATGCAGGATTCATACCAGTAACCGTAGTTGCAGGTTAGTAGTGAGGGGAGTGCACGAATAGGATGGGAACACCCAGTGCTGAGGACCATGAAGCCTCTTGCAAGCTTAATGATTTGAAGTTGAGGGCATTAACACAAACAAACCAGCACTCCTGGTGGAGGGTAGCCACGTGACATGCCTGTCCATGTGAAGCGAGCTGCGTGGGAACACCACGGTGCTGGAAGCACCGTCGTCAGTCCCTGGTGGTCCAAACTGTCCCAAGTAGGTATACGTTAATTTAGATCCTGCAGTGAGTCTCAGTAAGTGTCGCGTGACTGCTGAGTTTTCGTCCTCGGGACCAGCGGTGTACACACGCTGGTCAGTCACACCGACTGCAAACAAATGGGAGTGCTCGCAGCTGATATCTGGATTCGAGCTCTGGTAATCATTGAAGAACAACTCTACCTTATTAACCTGCCACGATGAAAGCCAGGGCGTTGGGCTTCGCATGGGGGAGGAGGGAAGCTGAAAGCTTTTGCTTTCAGAGGTTCGAGCTTCTGCATGAAGATGCTTCGACTTTACTTCTGCATTGCCTGGACCCCAAAAGTATATGGAATAATAGCCTTTTATGGGTTTTGGGCCATGATTTTACCACTTTTGGGGGTCTAGGTAGTTCTTGCATTATAACGAAGACTGTAGCCTTGTAGCATGATCGACCAACCCAAACCCTGTTCGAAAGACGAATAGACCGCGATGAATCCTAGTTCGAACTTACCTGGCGCCAAAAAGCAAAGGTTTAGGGTTTAGGGTTTAGGGTTTAGGGTCAAAATGCTAGCCTCCTAATTAAGTCTCGTCCGGTTGGACATACCCCAGCAGTCCACTACTCGGCTGGTACCCAGTTGTATTAGTTACTATAGATCCCTATTATAGGCCCTATTCAAGCCCTATGCTTCCAAGGACCTTATAGTTAGGGCAGTAGACCCCTTAAGGACCCAACACTAAGGTCCCTGGATGCCCAGGGAAACGGCTTGTGCCATCCAGACTAGACGCTGGAAGACTGAACTCTGAGCCCTGAGATCACGTCGATTCCTGATGCCCTTTCCCCAAGAGCCCAGTTGCCTACTTAGGTTTACGAGGTACCTGGAGGGTCATACCCTACCCCGTTTTTAGGGCACCTAGTTCTATGGTTATGATCTCCTGTGTTGCAAAGTAGGTAGCTTAATAAAGGGTAGGCTATGAGCCTATAGGTACTGTAAAATTAGATTCCCTGCACGGTGCAGCGTTTGTGCACGGCTTAAGGTATAAATAGTACACATGTTCGAACGTAACCTTCAAACGAGTGTAAATGGCAGCAAGGTTGTCCGAGTTTTCATGTTTGTATGCGAATGGTTTAAGGCCCTAAGGGTCCATGTACCCAAACAATATATACTTTGGCCTTAAAGTCTTCCCTATATAGGTACGTTAGGTCACAAAGCATATACTATTTGGGTACAGGGACCCTTACCCCAAGGGTCCAGGTACCTAATAATCATAAACTCAACTACTAATTATCCTAAAACCGGGTACCTAATTACTGGGTCCTTTGGACCCTTAAGGTACATAGACCCTTCGGGAGGGTTTCGAACATATTACTCTATCAGCCCGAAACTCGAATCCCAGTCCCTAAACCCAGCGCGTAGGGTTCGGGGATTTAATAATTAGACTAGGGTTCTTTTAAAGGGTTTCAGAAAGGGCTGGCAAAAGGTTTCATGATTATTATTGCGAGACATCCTGCGAAGAGCTGACTTTTGAACGCAGCCGGCGAGCGAAATGATGCATTTGTGCACGGTTTGCAGTTTCGAAGCGTCACAGGCCAAGGGGGTTCACATCTTCGGGCTGGACGCATTTCTTGTTCCCTAAACCATAAACCAAAACTGGGATTCCCTATGCATCACTCTTCAGGATTGAGGCTATTAGGCTTCCAAGTTTTGGGCTTCTACTGTAAACCCTAAGTGTTGAGGACCCAGAACTTGTAGGGTTCTGCCGAGAGCCTCACCAGTCTACGACTTTGGACAGGGTTTGATGGGCGAAAGACAGATCCGTAGCCCGCAAACACCACCACAAATAGTAGGTCTGACCTTTTAACATAGAAGGGTTTAGTGCTCGTCGGTTTGTGTATTTATACATAAAAGTATATATATATATATATATATATACACATGTTTGTGTTTATTCATGTGTGTGTACTCACACTAGCATCTACATACGTATATCTGTATATAATGTACAAAATACGACATAACACCTATATACAGGCACCTTACTATTTAGACCTCTCTATAACTATCGCATATATATTTATATCATATCATATATATATATATATATATATATATATATATATATACACACATAAATATGCATGCATGCATGCATGCATGCATGTATGGAATGAGGGAAGGATGGACCAAGGGATGGAAGGATGGATGGATGGATGGGTGGGCGGGTTGGTGGGTCAGTGCGTGGGTAGGGGGTGGGTGGGCGGGCGGGCGGGTGGGTGGGTGGATGGATGGATGGATGGATCGATGGATGGATGGATGGATGGATGGATTGATGTTTGCATGTATGTATGTATGTATGTATGTATGTATGTACGAATGTATGTAAGCAGCGTAGCGTTTAGGGCTCCAGAGTAAGGTGGACAACTTGCAGCTGGCTTATCCGGTATGTGTGCACGTGTACATAGATAAGTATATCTAAACAGATATACGATACGATATGCCTGTGTATAGCCACACACACACACACACTTATGCACACCTATACATGCAAATACTCAGAGGTTTGGGGGATACAGGCATTATGCCCAGTCGACCATAAGATTGCAATACACTGGACTTTGGAAACTGCTGACTTCAAAGGTCAAGGTCCAGAAGACGCGCCCTGACACCTAGCCTCGGGGGCCAGGTGCCGATTCCAGTCATGTAGTCATTACCGCAGAGGATACGTTGCCAAAGTCGTAGAAGCTTGCCCTAAGGGTCCATGTATCCAAATAGTATATACTAAGGCCTTAAAGTACTCCCTATTCAGGTACTTTAGGACAAAAGTACCTACTATTTGGGTAATCACATGGACCCTTAGGGTTGGAGGTCAAGGAACCCTAAACCTCTAAACCCCAGCTAGACCCGGACGCTCTAAATTCCTCGCAATTTTAGGAATGTCCTTGAATTATAGTGGCGCTCCCTAAAGTAACTTAAGGTCTATTCTCCTTAATAAAGGGAGTTTGGAAGGTCTGGGCTTAGCTGGGGTTTGGAGGTTTAGGGTTTAGGGTGGGATTCAACGAGAAATCCTGTTACAAGCAGCATCAGGACATTGGAAACATGTTGGTAGGTAGGATAGTAACCTACATGATTAGATTCAGAAAACCGAGTACCCAAATCATTGGATCCTTTCCAACTTTACCCAGGGCAACATAGCCCAAAAGCCTTACATAGTATGGTCTTTGGGCCCCAAAGCCTTGTTTTTTGAGTCCTTTGAGCCCTAAACCCTTTAAATGACCCCTTATAGATCCATTTAAAGGAACCGTGATAGATCCCCTTAAGGAACCCTATGTCAGTCCAGTTTGGCACCAATCCCAAAACTCCGAAACCCCAGAGACTATCGGCTCAAGTTTCAGATTTTTCCTGTGGGGAAGTCTAGCACTCTTCGGGGTTAAGGTAGGGTTTAAGGTAGGGTTTAGGGCTTAGCGGTTAAGGTAGGGTTTAGGGCTTAAGGTTTAAGGTAGGGGTTAGGGTGTAAGGTTCAAGGTAGGGGTTAGGGTTTAAAGTAGGGTTTAGGGTTTAGGGTTTGGGAGTTTAACTTATGTTTAAGGTAGCATGCATATTGACCCAAAGATATTGGAGAATAGAAGTAAACAGCCCTTGACATGCTCGTGCCTCTGAAAGAAGAGCCGCTTTGGCTACTTCTGGACCCGCGGCTTAAACTTCAAAAGGGACGACCTACAAAGTGCACCGCTTGCACAAGGGACTACTGCTGCGTACGGCCGGAAAATCTTCAAGATCCGGCGCAAAGACGCGCAGAGTCCATGTTCTTCTTCGGAACCCCTCCATGCCCTAAGCCCTACAACCTGAAACCCTAGACCGAACCTCAAGGGGGTCCGAGTCCCAGTAGAACCGCAAATCCTTAACCCTCATGTCACATTCATGACCTTACTTCCCAATAAGCCACACAAACAAAAGGTTAAACTTTCCGATTCCTAAGAAGCCATAAGAACCTAAAAAGATTGAAGGTTGGGTATTGGCGATCTAAGTGACACCGCTAATCGAACCTCGACGGTGCCCCGTCTCTTCCATCCGGTGCCTTCAGCGACAGGCCTCGTCCGCTGGAGGGACCGAAAACGCAACATAAAACACAAGAAATCTGCAAATCAAAGTCATGGCTTGGAATGCCCCCCCCACCCCCGTGTGTGCAGTATATAGAAATCGACCGACAGGTAGATAGGTCTATAGTTGGGTGGACAGATAGTAACGTGATGATATGTCCGTATATGTGCGTATGTGATTGCTACATTTTTTTTAAAGTTGCTTGTGTGATTCCTTGCTTGCTCGCCTGCTTGCCTGGGTGTTTGCTTGTGTTTGTGTTTGTTTGTGTGCTTGTTTGTTTATTGGTTTGATTTGTTTGTTCATTTAGATGTGGTTTTGCTGTGCATTTATTTACCTACTTGACCATGAACTGATGTATGATGATGATGATGATGATGATGCATGTATGTGCGCATAAACCTTCACCTGTTCTGACTGCAACTCGCATACATTTCTGGTTGAGACCAACGGTGTTTACACGTATGTAGGCATAATGCTTTAACAGAGACACAGGCTCGCACTCGGGAACCGATGCCTTTGTTGAAACGGCTCTACATTCAACATAGAAATGTCTGTTTGTGGCTCTCTCAGTCCCGGTAGCCACTTGTTTCAATTCAAAAACACAAACAGTGACCCAACTGCCTTGCTTGTAAGCCTTAAACCAAAAACGTAGATTCCTTCAACTAAAAGTTCAAACTCTTATACCCTAAACGCCCTAAACCATACGCCCTGAACTGAACCCCGAACTTCGCCAACGAGCTGCCCTGCCCTCCTCATAGTAACCCTTCTAGCACCCCTCTAGATCCCTGAGAAGGAACCCCGAAAGAACCCCTAAAAAGAACTCCACGGATCTCATAGATACCTTAAGGAAGCCCTTCAAGGCCCCTAGCCCAAAAAAGGTTAAGCTTTTGAAACGCTAACCTTTTTAAGGATAGTACTAGTAGGACTATAATATAAGCTTCGAAAAGCTTCACCTATTCAGGCCCTAAGGCCAAAAACCCTAAAACCTAAACCCTGAATCCTAAACCCTAAACCCTAATCGCCCTGGCCTGCTTCATGTCGGCTTCATCCTTGAGGCCTTCTTCCCAAGGGCGAATGCACTTCGCCATCCTCAAACGGCCAGAACTCTAACCCAAGGGTCTGCAGGGCTTGGGGTTTAGGGCTTTGGGCTTCGGCGTCCTTAGGCTTGAGAGCCCTGAAATTTCAGTCCTTGCGCGGGTTTGATTCCCGATGTTTGGTTCAATACTTGGGTTACGTTTCTGGGCTAGGCTTTCCAAAGGGTCCTACGTACTTATGTAGTAGAATGTAGGGTTTCTAGAGTAGGACTTGCTAGCATGATTTGGGAAAGTATCCCCCCGTAGCAGTACCGAAGCCCTAAAAAACCTAAGCCCTAAACCTAACGCTAAACCCCAAAACCTTAACCGTGGCATTGGGTTGGGTCGGACTCGAAGACCTTCAGCCCCTAACACCTATCAAATCCGGTCAACATGGTTCGAAGAACGTTCCGAGGGGGTCTTTATATGTACTACCCTATCCCTCCAAGGACCTCATAGTTAGGCCCTAGACCCCTTAAGTACCCTATAATAAGGTCCCTGGAGGCATAGGGCTACCATTATGATCCCCATGTCCCAAAACAACATCCAAGATGTGGCTCTCTTGGACTCTAGCCTGCTGACTTTAGTTCAGTATTTCGGCTTTAAAGCATAGCTTCGGGCTTAGGTTCTAAGGCTTAGGGTAGTTTTGCGGTTTGAAGTTCTTCCATAGGCAATATTCATGTTTAATGCCTTCTTTGCTGAACTTTCGCTGCTGGCCCTCTGTGGCGACCTGGTATTCTTGCATACCCCTTTGACGATGAGGGTAGAGGTTTTATAAGGTCTCTGGGGTTTTAGTCCTACAGCTCCATGTATTTATTATGGAACTGCACAGAAGGCCCCTGAACTTGAAAGCAAAGCATATGCATGGAATTCTCGGATGACATACCCCACCGAAACCCAGCATCAACAGCCAAGACCCTAAACCCGCACTCATAATAACATACACACAATAGGGAACCCCAAAATATCCCTAAATGGCAAGTGTTGAAGCGTCCAGGAGCAGGTCAGAACTTTTCCGGTGCATTAGCCCATCACAGAAATTCCGTGAGTGTGTACATACACACAGGCAGAGGCACAGACGGACAGAGAGACAGAGAGAGAGAGATGCACAGGAAGAACAAAGAAACAAAGTGACTATAGTGACTATAAGAAACCTTCTTGGTCAACTCCCGACACTGCGACACGGCGGCTTGCCACACCATTGGTATCCCGCTGACGGTTTGCAGCCGTGCAGGTCGGTGTCGCCACCAGGAAGCACCTCCTCCTCACCTCAGTGGTTTCTTCGCAAGTGGTTCACGGCGCAGGAACCATTATAAGCAACCGTGAGGATGGATGTGCTCATACAGTATATACTTTGGTCGTAGTGTGGCTTCAACTTGGGTACTGTAAGTCCGAAGCATGTACTACATGGGCACATGGAGCCGTAGGGTAGTGACATATTCGAAGCCTAAACCCCAAACCCTTAAACCCTAAACCCCCCACCCTCACAGCCCAATCAGAAAACACGGTTGCTCAGCCCGGCTACATGCGACGGTGTAGTCTTCCTGGCTGGCGAAATGCTCCCATGGCCGAAGACATTGCGATCGCCTCGGGGGATGGCACCCCTCGGAAGTACGGTTTAGGGTGTAAGGGTTCAGGTTTTACCCGAAGAGCCCAAATACATGAGAAACATATACATTTCTGAAAAAACTTATAGGTATAGGTATATGTATATATGTGTGTGCACACACGTTCCATAATTTACAAACTCGCCTAGCACACCCTGCCACTGTTTTTGCCAATTACTGGATGCGTGGACCCTTGCTTGAAGTATCATGGGACTCAAAACCCATGAACCTGCAACCCTTGCCGAGACGCCTTCTAAGAAATGTACCAAATGAAGCTAGCTATAACCTATGCTTCAGTCTGGAACCTCAGAATTCGGACCGGCTTTTGCTGACTGTGGATTTAGTATTCCAGAGCTCAGGAGTACATGTTCGACATGGAGTATTCCTTCCAACACTAAACGCAGTTCATCGGGTGCTGAGCCTTCCGTTCTAACATAACAAGACCAGGCCGCGGGTCCACACCGTTAAATCCTTCAAACACAAAACCCGGGCTGCTTCTCTTCAGTCCCCTCCATGCCTGATGACCGCTGCGGTCGTAAGAACTTAAGACGTTAACCTTGTGATTTGTGGCCCTCAATTCAAACGCACACGTACTGTGGTGCAAGTAGATGCGCTTCGTCATAACAACTACACACTACATATTCGGTTCTGATGCAAAGCGCATGAAACTTAGACCTGAAGTTCCAGCAACTGACCCCGAATCCGAACGCCTTTCCTCAAACAACATACCCGCCGAGCATTTGGTGGGTATGGTTTTATTTGGTTCGGGACTCGGCAACGAAACATACCGTACCGAATCGAAACCCTAGACCCGTAAACCTTTATGTAGTGGCACCCCAACCTAAACCCCAAACCGTGGATGAAACCTTCATGGTGTTGCTCGACGTTTCTTGAGGTTGTTCGGGCGACTGTAGGTGTAGAGCTTGGCATTGGGGACGTAGGGGTGGAGGTTGGGGGATGGCTTTTAGGATTTAAGCCCCAAGGATTAAAGCGACCAGCTCTTTGAGGCTGGGGTTTATGGTTTAGGGTTTGGGGTTGTGATCCGGCGTCGAGATGAAATCAGAGGCTTCCAGGAGGGCTTAGGGTAACTACTCATCACTATATGTATAAAGGATTTTGTGCTGTCGGGCCATGGTAGTTAGAACTATCACCCTACTTTTGTTGATGGACAAAATCCTGCATGGCCCTTATAGGACTATAAACTATGGGAACTATGGTATATTCCTTGTAACGGGTAATGCAGGGTTTTGTCCATCAACAGTTTCGCAATCCAACTACGATGCACATTAGCCATACTCGATTTTTACAAGTAATCACGGCAATTCCGCATGCAGAGACGGCAACAATGGCAAACGAATGAAAAGGTGGCGATCGCGTCGCATTCCAAAATAATCACAGGCGGGCTGGCAGAAGGTGCCTGAACTATCGCTGGATTGAAAAACCAGGCAATGTTCAGCCCTACCTGAACTCCCAGCTGCCAATAGTTTCGGCGACGGTTCAGGGGCGAGATCATGCTTGAAGTTTTGTTGTTGTGCCCACCTTACATGGTCCATCCTTGCCCAGTTTGTCTCACAAGCTCTCTGATGGGAGGCCAAAAGGGGGGTTAAGATTCTTGGGGTAGGGAGTCCTTAATATGAACCCGATTATGGGAACCCTAATCCATACTAAACTCCCATAGGCTAAAACCCCTTTTGGCCTCTTATGGCTCTCGACCGCTGACATGACACCAGGTAGGGTTTATTGCGCAGTGGTTCTTTTAGTCGAGTAGGTCACTTTTGGGGTCAGGGCACGGCGGGGTCTACCATAATTAGAACAAGGTACGGTTTTGATTGGCAAGCATCTACTCAGTCGCTATGTCAGGCTGACGGACGAACAACATGTCCACAGAAACGAGGGGGTCGCTGCTAAGCAGTGCTGCTCCATGTACGTGTATGTATATATATATATATACATACATACATACATACATACATATATATATATATATACACATACATACACATGCATATGAACACACATACATACATACACATACTCACATTCACACAATCACATTCTTGCTGTTTTCGTTGTGAGGCTAGGGTGGTTGCAGGGCCTGTACGGTTTGGGAAGGCAGCTTCGCTGGCCCTTTTAGTGGTGCCGCACTCTTTTGAGGCACGTACGTAAAAGTTCAACCACTGTGCTCTGACCCCAATCCCCACCCGACCCTAATCAAAGGCTTGCAGGTGGCAATTGCGATATGCTGCTTCGTTGCGACTGGTATAACTTTTTTCATTCATTGATCGCCTGCCCAGTACTTGGATTTTGGTCATAGATGCCTGCTTGAAGTAACACTGTTTGCAAATCAAGACCCCCAAAGCCTAAACCCTGAACCTACCACATGAAAACCCATGGACAGCGAAAGGCACTCAGTCAAACCTTGTTTAAACCCTATACTTATCGATCTTCTCCTCGAAAGCTCTAAGTTACCCTCAACAAGCACTGTACAGGAACATGGGCCCGTACTAGGAAAACTAACCGCAGCTCAGTGTCTTCGCACACCATCGATAGCCCGCTGAAGGTATGCAGCCGTGCGCATCCTGCCGGAGCTCACTGGATCTATACTATTTAGGGTTTAGGGTTTAGGGTTCCCCTAAACCCTAAACTCTAAAACCCTAAACCCTGAACCCTAAAACGTGGAACCCAAGCTGCCATACGTGTGAAGGCTCCGTTCGTTCTCATCAATCATGTATTTGCAAGTTGCAGGTATAGGGTTAAGGGTTTGGGGAACTATCTTCGGAAATTGAGAGTTCCAGGGTATTTAAGGGGTCCATGGAAGCCAGCTGTAGTCTCCGTTGTAGTTCCAATTTTGATGGATTTTGGGAGGTCCGGGCATCCTACACGAGGCTCGTTGAGGGCTAAACCTCAAGGCCAAGGGTCCATATCCCCAAATAGGGCTACTTCTAAGAGATTCCTTTAAGGGGCTCCTTTGAGGGATACTATCATGAGGGTACCAGAAGGGCTGAGGGACATTTAGGATATTTTAGGGTCCATGCACCCGAAAAAGTTTATGCTTTGACCTTAGACTAGTCCCTGCATAGGTACTTCAAGGCCAAAGTGGATTACACGATTGGGATACATGGACCCTTGAAGCTTTAAACCCTGAACCTTAATAGCCTTAATATGGCACCCTTATAGAACGAAACCCTTACAGGAACCCCTCAGCGCAACCCTATAGAATCCTTAAAGGAGCACATTAACGGAACCTTATTCGGGTACATGGACATTCGGGTTTTAGGGTTCAGGGTTTAAGGTTTAGGCACATGCATTCTTTAAGGGATCTACCAGCCTTTATGAATTTTGTCAAGGGCGCTGAAGGTTCCAAAGGACCCAGTTTAGGGTTTAGGGTTTAGGGTTTAGGGTTTAGGGTTTAGGGCCTGGGTTTGGGATAGTATAGTTTGTAAGTTGGTAGTTGAAGGGTGCATGATGCTAGATACCTGGAGTCCTAATGAGGATGGATTCGGGGACACGTTGGGGACAAAGTGTTTTTGCAGTGGGATTTGCAAGTCCTAAACGCTGACTCCTAGACACTGGGACCTGAACTCCGAGCCCTACTGCTGATGGGCAAAATCCTGCATTACCCATTATAAGGAATACCCAGGGGCCCCAAAGTAGTTCCTTTTTGGGTAGTATATTAGAGTCCCCAATCAAAAAAGAGGACACACCCAAAAAGGAACTACTTTGGGGCCTTTGGGTATACCATAGTTCCCATAGTTAAGAGTCCTTAGGGTCATGCATGATTTTGTCCATCAGCCCTAACATCCTGCTGTGGTCTGATTATACTGATCGCGACTCTGCATGATTGAATGTTTAGGAAAGGTTGTGCAGGTCAGTGTATAGGGAGTTTTTGTTTTTGTTTTTTTTTTGGGGGGGTGGGTTTACGGTGAAATACCATAACCTGCTGTTTTGTAGGTTCTTGCGATAAAGCCTAATCTATAACGTATATAGGGGCTCAACGACAGCAGGCTTTCTCAGCTCAAGGTAGGGTAAGTAAGGCGGGAGGGAGTTTACCGTATCCTGTTTATTGAGAAGCATCCGAACCAATACCGATGTTTATAAGCAGCCCTGCTTGCACTCACCAACACTCCGGGTATATGTCAACTCTGCCTCACCTCTTCCTCGACCCTAAGCCCAAAACCCTAAACCCTTGTTGACCCTTCCGATAGCTACTCAAGAAAGTACTGCAAATCCCTTACCCTGGTGATCAAGATAGCCCAGAAGCCTTATATAGTGTGGTCTTCGGGCCCAAAGGCCCTAATACATGAGTCCTTCGGGCCCCAATCCCTATAGATCCCTTTAAAGGACCCCTTATAGATCCCTTTAAAGGAACCCTATATGAGTCCTTAGAGCCCTAAGAAAACAGCTATCCCTTTCTAAACCCCGATGAAATGAAGAACACTATCACTTCCAACAGCTTTTTAAAAGCCCTTTTCAAACCCGTTTCAGAACTTCACCCTAAACCCTAAACCCTGAACCCCTAAACCCCAAACTCCGAAGCCCCCTAAAAGAAACGGCCCCGAGCCGATAAAGCCGTGGAGGCCTCGTCACCGCCTAGTGTAGGGAGTCGACAGGCTGTGTTGAACCTTAGGTTTAGGGTTTAGGGTTTAGGTTCAGGGTTCAGGGTTTAGGGTTTAGGGTTTCGGGGGGTGGACAGGGTCTATAGGCTTCAGGGTTTATAATTTATGGGGGTTAGGTTGTAGGGTTTAGGGCTTATGGGGATTGGGGTTTAGGGTGGGCTTGTAGGGTTTGGGGTTTATCGGGTTTGAAGGGTTCCAGGGCTTTGAGCTTGTCGGGTTTTCGGGTATAGGGGCTAGGGATTTAAGGGTATTTAGGGCTTGTCAGGGTTTGGATTTCATCTCTGTTGGATCTTACCCTAGGGATCTAAGGACTCATATATTAAGGCTTTTGGGCCCAGAGAACATATATGCAAGACTTTTTGTTATTTTGATGCAAAGGCTTTTTGAGTGGGACTTGGGCCACACCTACAGGCTCACACCCTACCCCTGTTCAGGATAGCTAGTTTTATGGTTAGGATATGTTGCCTAGAAAAACCGATACCCTGAAGAAAGGGGCAGGGTATGAGCCTGCAGGCAGTGCTTGGCTCTTTGGTGCGAAGGTTGAGCATTACGCTCTGGCCTTGGACCCAGAACAGCAGCAACAGTAGCAGGAAATCGCTCCAGAGACTCCGATATCCCTTAATTAGGGAATATGCCTCAAATCTTATAGGGTTTCCTACGTTATGTCAAGGTACACTCCGTAATTAAAGAGTTTGGGAGTCTCTGGGAACAGGAAAACGACACGGCTCCTCCTGCCGCTATTGAACTACAGATGCTACTTCTCTAGGCTTGTTTCTGTTTCTTCGATCGTGCAAGCAAGTCACGCTGACTCGGTCTTCCAGCCCCGCTCCCAGGGCTGGACGCACTGCGATTTCCTTGGATGCAAGCTTGGGGTCTGAATCACCCGCAGGAGCGTATCCTGGGAGAGGTGGTAGTAGCAGGTGCAGTAGCAGTGGCAGTAGTCCTAAGTTGTCTACATCCAACAGGCCGTAACTACTGCCCCCATCCGGTAACAGTCTATATTGAGGGTACTCTTACGGGCCTTATATATATATATATATATATATCTATATCTATATCTATATCTATATCTATATCTATATCTATATCTATATCTATCTATCTATCTATCTATCTATCTCTCTCTCTCTCTATCTATCTCTCTGTTGCTGAGTGGGGGCAGTATCCAAGCAATACTCCAACACGCCGACGGCCCCCAATCCTAACAAACAACGAATCCTCTGGAACTTGTACTTATATGTAGTACCCTTTATTGGATGACTTATGGTTCGGATCCTAGAATAACAAACTGAGGTGACCAAAACAAAGTACTACATGTAAGGGCCCCTGACCGCAAGAGACCCTCAGTTGAGGGATACTGTAGGGGCCTAAATAATTATCTATGCTATTTCGTTTGGGGGGAAGGGGTCCGTATTATAAGTATAGTATAATGGGCCCCGAAACCCTGTTCTAATTATTAAGGCCTATATGACTTTAATAATGGTGTCTCTTGTGAGAACCCTATGTATCACTGCCTATAACTGCGGATGGCTCGAGCTGAACATGCAGCTGAGCGTCTGTTCGCACCACCTGTGGATGAACCACCGTCCGCGTTTCATGTTTTCGGGACTATCAGCAGACGTGAATTTAGTTCAGACCTCTGAATTGAATTCGAGGCTCATAAGGCTCGTCCTAGTGCGAATAAGCAGACCTAGTCCCTGAGGAAACAGCGATTGTTCGACAACCTGATGGCTGCGAAAGTTTCCAACCATCAAGGAACTGCCCCGTGTAGGGTTTAGGGGAATCCCTCCAACCATGAACTCCTACCTGTAGTCTCCATTGTAGTTCCTTTTTTTGGTTAACCAAAATCTCTATTATAGGATCCTAACCATAAAACTGGTTAACCAAAAACAATGGAGTCTATAGGTACCGACATACCCCCCCAAAAGAAACGGGCCTCAAAGTCCGACATCAAGTGCGCAAACCCCTGGGTATCTTAGTGGGTGCTGCTCCGCAACCCTAAATGCACGTTATCGTACCCACATCCTAGTACTCTGAACTAGTCCCCTTCAATTCAGCCCTGAATATTCGTGATCTTCTACAGAATAAGCAAGATGGGCTCAAAACTCTACTCTGCTCCCCCTCGCGTCGGAGGCAGGCGAAAGATAGATTTCGCCGAGATCGCTGAAAAGGATCCCGTGGCCCGCAACCCCGCGAACACAAACCACAAGTAATTACCCAGAGACTCCGATATCCCTGAGTTAAGGAACCTACCTTAAACTATACTAGGATCCCTACTGTGGTTTGCTGTATTACTCAGGGATATTGGAGTCTCTGGGTACAAACCCCCCCTCATAAGCTGCATGTAATCGTGACCGTAAAAGTCGCTGCAATACTACGGAATATCGATGGGTCTTGTCCCAAACCCTAAAACCTTTAACCCAAACCCTTGTTCTAATTCTGACAAGTCTACCTTGGCTGACTTCTGAACCTCTCCTAAAAGTTTGACTTTTGGCCTTCTTAACTAATTAATACGGTTCATATAGAAACCCAAAATGTTAAAGCCCTAAGAGCCAACCAGAAGAACGCACAGCTAGAGATGGATCCCTAAGACCGCGAGCCGCGAAACCTGTATCCCGCGGATGGGATGCAGCCATGCTCGTCCCTGTCCCCGCCAACCCGGGGCAGTGTGCCTCGTACGAGGACTGTTTTTACGGATTGCCACCATACCACTGCTAGGATGAGACTGTTTTCACAAGATCCAAGGTTTCAGGATACCGGTGTGGGATGTACCAGCCCGCACGCAGTCTTCCGCACACATTGTTCTGATTGAGTATACAGCTCAAGTGGATCGCTGGGTGGTCTAGAGCGTTCTTTGTCAGCTTGGTTCTGAGTTTGGGACACGCAGACTTTCAGAGTACACGGCTCAGTGCTACAAGTGCAGCAAGTACCTAGCCACGCAGCCCACTAACCGAATGCAACCTCGGTCACTCGCTATCCCTCAATAGCAAACTGAGGAACCTAGAATAGGGTTTTCGGGCCCATTATAATATAGCTATAAGACGGAGCCCCAAAAAATAGCACTAGTAATTATTATTTAGGCCCCTATGGTGGACACTTTGTGATCACCTGCATGTGGGCAATGCTCTCGAAAAGGGTCACTTTTGCATTCCCGAAAGTAGGGACACCAATAAGCACATAAGCATAAGCATTTTACAGGGATGTCCCTACCTTATTATTATGGGGCTTAAATGGGATATCCCTATCTCTATGGTTGCTTTTGTGCTTTTTTGGGGAGCTCCTGTCACTTGTGAGCTGGCGTTCCTCTACACGAGTACATTGACGACACAGGCCGGCTTACAATCCAATTGCTTTGAACCCGGAGCCACAAGGCAATTGAAAAGTATGAAATGGGTTTAGGGTTTAAAGGGTTTAGGGGCAGCCCAAGCACAACCAAACTAATTAAGCGATGAATGCCTGTCAACACACGGAAGCTTAAGAACATGAAGGAGCCTACTACAATGCAAAGCCCAGACATACCCTAAACCCTAAACCCCTAAACCCTGCATATACAAACCCAGAAAAGGAGCCCGTTCTTCGCAACACATACCAAAAGGGTCCAAAGTACCTATACAGTAGACTGTAGGGTTTCCGTATCAGGAATTAGTACTACGATTTGGGGAAGTATCCCCCAGAACAGCAACTGCTTGGAGAGGCAGGGGACTTAGTAAGTAGGTGATAAGTAGAGTAGAGTTATAAGTACCCTAAATGGACTTACCCAAACTACAACCCTACTTATAACCTACTTACTAAGTCCCCTGCCCCTCCAAGTAGGACCCTTTGGGATATTTGCAGCTGGAGAAGCAAGCAGCTTCAAATGATGCTGCGCTCAACATGTCTACCTGCGGCTGGTGTCTGCGGTTTCAGGATTCCTTAAATGGGAGTTTCCGAAAATTAGGGGTACCTTTTGTGGGGAACCTTATAATAAGGACCCTACTATTTAGGGTGCTATATTAGGGTCCCCTATGTTCGGAAACTCCCAAATAAACCTTAAACCCTGAACCGTACTAAACCCTATCAAAAAACCCTAAACTGTAGCCTACCAGCATCAAGGCTAGACCCTAAAATACCCTCTTCATCTTCACGGGTTTAGCAGATTAGGGCAGTTAGGTTTAGGGTTTAGGGTTTACAAACATAAGCTAGTCTGTAATTCTGTGAAGCTGGGGGGCTGCAGGTTGGGGACAGATTCGAGTTCAGAGTTTGGGTTTTAGCCGTAAACCAAAAACCCAAAATTTCAAAACGGGATGTAGGTTTGAGGGTTCAATGTGGGAAATGATTGTTCAAGGTATCTGAACAAACACAGGCTGGGGGGTAGAAACGAGTTTAAGATTTAGGGCTTGGAATGTAGGTTCTCCCGGAAGACATCACGACGGGAACATGCACAGGGCAACAACTAAGCTGGACAACAGTCCCTTGATGAGTAGATACCAGGCCCCTGCTACTCTCACTGGGGATTGACAGGGTTTAGGGTTTAGGGTGACGTCCCTACTTGGAGGGGCAGGGGACTTAGTAAGTAGGGTTATAAGTAGAGCTGTAATTGGGGCAACTCCATCTAGGGTACTTACAACTCTACTTGCAACCTACTTACTAGGTCCCCTGCCCCTCCAAATAAAGTCCTAAGCCACGAACCCCGCTTCCGAAAAACCCAAAGCCCCAAGCCTCGAACTTTCCCAGCCCTGAAGAACTGAATCTCAACCCTAAACCCTAAACCCTAATTAATGGCCATAAGCCCTAAACCCTAAACCCTAATGGCCATAAGCCCTAAACCCTAAACCCTAATGGCCATAAAAAAGTCTGAACCCTGATTTCCTACAACGGAAACTCTAAAGCCAGCTCATGCCCTAATTGTAGGCTTTCCCCATCATCGTTGTGGAGAGTCCAGTTACACGATAGTCTTAATGACAGGATAAACACAGCCATTATCCCAAGTCTCTCAACACCAAGCCCCCAGTGAGATGCGGCAGCATTGCAAAATGCGTCGAAGCACTGCCGGAGGCTGCTCCAGAGAGAGGTGTTGCAGTAACAGCTTGGTCATTCCACCGGGCCCTGCGGAAGTTGCTCCCGTGACATGGGTCCAATCGGACAGTCTTGCAGAGTCTGGCAACAGTGCCACACAGGCCGCCTCGATGCAACTACAGCATATCTCAAAACCTCATCTCCCGCAGAGCACTCGCTGGCGCGCCGCACAAGGTTTCCGTCTACTTGGAGGGGCAGGGGACTTAGTAAGTAGGTTATGAGTGGAGTTATAAGTACCCTAAATGGAGTTACCCCAGTTATAACCTTACTTATAACCTACTTACTAAGTCCCCTGCCCCTCCAAGTAACGGTCCAGGAGGCAGCTGCTCGATACGGACAAGATGCAAATTTGCGAGCGCCCCCGCTGCAAAATGTGGCCAAGGCTGCTGGCAATATGGGAGTTTCCGAAAACTGGGGGTACCATATTTGGGGTCCTTATAATAAGGATCCTACTATTTGGGGTACTATATTAGGGTCCCCTATTTTCGGAAACCCCCATACTTATCATGGCTGTGGCGAGCTGCATGTAAGCATCGCCGCTGTCGGCATTTGCAATGGCAAATGCCATCGGAACGAAAGACGACCGAAAAGCCAAGATCGACAAGGAAGCATGGGAACCACTTCCCTACAATTTATAGAGCCTTGCTTATGGGAGCCTATGACCCCAACTCGATACTAACGTCAATGATATATGACCCAGTATGTGTAGGGTGGAACCTCTGCATTAGACTGTATCCCTCAGAATCAATGTACGGTAAGCAATTCGAGCCGCATTCAGACTCCATAGACCCCACACGCACTCAACCCTTCCCGGCTCAGGGTCTAGGGCTTCCGGTTTGGGATTGTATGTACCCTCACCAATCAAGCTCATGCCAAAACCCCTAAAGCCTCCGAAACCCCAACGTCACAGAGAGAAACGCCCAGGTGTCCTCCGACGGGTGCACACACTCGGACCTCCTTGCGTTGAGGATCTGTAGTCCAGGATTTGTTCATTGGGGTTTAGGGTTTCGGGTTTGATAAGGTCTTTAGGGTGAAGATTGGCGCAATCTGGAACCCTCATAAAGGATGGGATCGTGTGCCCTACACCCTCTCCCTATTCGGATGGGCTCCCAAAGGACCCTGGAGTCACTAGAGCAAAGTTTTGGAGGTAGCATGAACAAGAAAACTACGAATATTCATATGAAGACTTTCTCTGTCTCGGACAACCGCCCCCCGCACTGCATTACCGTGCTTGCTCTGGGGCCGGCTTGGGCTCTTTCCCTAAGGGCCCAAGGGCCCAATTAGTAGGGTTTCAAGGCCCAAAAACCGCTCAGGGTATGGATTTTGGGATCTGAAACCCTAAACCCTAAACCCTAAAAGCCTAAACCCTAAAACCCTAAAACCCTAAACCCTAAACCCTACTATTTGGGTAGTTGGACCCTCTGGGTTTGGTTTTCAGCAGCCTCAATATGAGAGCCTGGAAGTTTCGGGTCGCCGGGGATGCTACAGTCATAGGGTTTAGGGTTATAGGGGTTTAGGGTTATAGGGGTTTAGGGTTTTAGGGGTTTAGGGGTTTAGGGGTTTAGGGTTTAGGGTTTTAGGGGTTTAGGGGTTTAGGGTTTTAGGGCTTTAGGGGTTTAGGGGTTTAGGGGTTTAGGGATTAGGGTTTTATGGTTTTAGGGTTTAGGGTTTAGGGTTATAGGGTTATAGGGGTTTAGGGATTAGGGTTTTAGGGTTTTAGGGTTTAGGGTTTAGGGGTTTAGGGTTATAGGGGTTTAGGGATTAGGGTTTTATGGTTTTAGGGTTTAGGGTTTAGGGGTTTAGGGTTTTAGGGATTTAGGGATTAGGGTTTTATGGTTTTAGGGTTTAGGGTCATGGTTCAGGGTATAGGGGCAACCACTGATTCGAAACATAGACCTGGTATTCCTTAGCAAGCTGGTTCGTTGCTGATGGTTGTTAAGCAATGGTATTGCTGCGGATGAACAAGTATTGTACTGCCTTATCAGCAGAATCCAGCTTTCCGAAGCTAGGAAACCTGCAATCGAAACCCTACACCACCTTATCCCCAAATTCTACACCTTACACCCTAAGCCCTTAAAACTATAGTGTATCCCTGTATAGTATGGTCTTTGGACACCGAACCTTGAACGCCTGCGCAGACAATCCATAAATATCGGTCGTTAAGACAAGCCCATGGCAGGATGCTGGCCACTGGATATGGCTATTACCGGTCCATATTGCGTTCACCGCAAGGGGATTCCAATACTGCACTAATTGTATAGCATTACAATGCATGTTATATATATATATATATATGTGTGTGTGTACACACCTACATATACATATACATATACATATACATATGCATATACATATACATATACATATACATATACATATACATATACATATACATATACATATACACATACACATACACATACATATACATATACATATACATATACATATACATATACATATACAGATAGATGTTATGTCGCTGGGCTTCGCAAGGTCTGGCAGCGGTACTACAAAGCCTACAGCTCAACCCCTAAACCCGAATAGATGCCAAGGGTCGCTTCGCACCATCTCGCGCCCGAACTTATGTCACAACCATGGTCCGAATCCTGAAGACTTGGAGGATCATGGGACTTAGTAGTATAAGTAGGCTTCCTTGAAAGCTTCCTTAAAGGGATCGTAGTATTATAAGTAGGCTTCCTTGAAAGGTTCCTTAAAGGGATCGTAGTATTATAAGTAGGCTTCCTTAAACAGCTCCTTAAAGGGATCGAGACCCTAGTAATTACCTCTCATGTTAGTTAAGGTTGGTCTCCGTAACGGCTAACTATAAGTACAAGAGCTTCACATTCCCAGACCCCCGTGAGGATCCAGAAGGTATATTCCCTAATTTGGGACCCTATACTTTATAGGAACCCCAATTAAGGGATCTACTTTCTAGATCCTTTCGGGGGTCTGGGCCAGTAGGCTTCCCTAAAGGGCTCCTTAAAGGGATCCTTAAAGGGTTCTATAAGGGCCATGATCCTGTAAGGAGTGCAGGGTTCACTGGGTTCTTCAATGATTCATCAAAATTCCTAGAGGGGTAGAAACGCCTGAAAGATAAACCAGGAACAGTACCTATAGTCTCCATTTTTGGTTAACTAAATTCTCTATTATAGGATCTTAACCAAAAAACTGGTTAACAACAAAAAGAACTACAATGGAGTCTATAGGAAGTGTGTAATGCTGAGCTGGGGTCAGTAACCCCAGAAACCCTAGTACCTCTTATGTTAGTGAAGGTTGGTCTCCGTAACGGTTAATTAACTATAAGTACAAAAGCTTCCCATTGACAGGCCTCGCCATGCTTCCAGTAAGGTAATGAGTCACCGGAGCGAGTCTCTGTCCGGATCAAGCCAACTGCTGTTCTTGCCATGGAGAAGCAGGGTAATGTAGGAAACTGATCAAGAAACCTTGGGCCTTTATTAGGGTTCCTTATATTAATCCTAGTATATTGCCGGTTATAGGGCCAGGGTTTCTTAACCAGGTTCCTACATTAACCGATTTCGTGTTTTATGGTACTGTCGATCGTATTATCATGGTACTTACGACAGAACCCGTCTGTCTTACTCAGCAGCACGGGCCGAGAAGGGGTGTGCGGTTGTGCGTGTGCGCACTTCGTTCCGACCCAGATCGCAACCGAACACAAAAACCAATAAGTCCCCGCAGGCCGAAGCCTTGCAAAGGCTAAGCCCTGAACCCTTCAAATAACCTGAACCCACAAATAAATCCTAATTAAACTCTACACCCAAACCCTAAACCCGAAACTCAAACTACTAAACCCTCTAAACCCCCAATTAAATCCTAAACCCTAAACCTTAAACCCTAAACCCTAAACCCCAACTACTAAACCCTCTGAACCCTTGGCCTCCAAAAAGAGCGTCGAAGCCGCTGGAAGTGGTGCAAAGAGCCTCTGACCGGGAAGCGTTTAGGTTCTCTGGGGTTGAGGTGCTCAGGGGTTTAGGGGTTTAGGGGTTCAGGGGTTTAGGGGTTTAGGGGTTTGGGGGTTTAGGGGTTTAGGGGTTTGGGGTTTAGGGGTTTGGGGGTTTAGGGGTTCAGGGGTTCAGGGGTTTAGGGGTTTGGGGGTTAGGAGTTTAGGGGTTCAGGGGTTTAGGGGTTTAGGTGTTTAGGGGTTTGGGGGTTTAGGGGTTCAGGGGTTTAGGGGTTTGGGGGTTCAGGGGTTTAGGGGTTTGGGGGTTTAGGGTTTAGGGATGTCGGGGTTTAGGGAGTTACGGTGTATGGATTCAGGCATTTTGGCCTCGTAAAGAGTACCCAAAGACTCGACAAACTACAGACCCTAAGCCGCCTAAACCCAAAAACTCTAAACCCTCCACCGCCTAAACTCGAAACCGCCCATACCCTAAACTTTTAAACCGCCTCAAGCCTAAACTCCAAACCCCCCACCGCCCCAAACCCGAAACCCTAAACAAACCTCTACCGATTGCTTACCCAGAGGCCCCAAAGTTTAGTTCCTTTTTGGGATTACCTAATAGGAGTCTAAACATGAACCGCAGAAAGGAACTACTTTAGGGCCTTAGGGTACACCCTAAACCCTGTGCCCAGCAGCAGTATCAGGCCGAGCACAAGTGCCAGAAGCAAGGCCTGAAGTTGCAGGGCAGATACTGTTGATGCACAAAATCCTGCATGACCCCAAGGGCTCTAAACTGTGGGAACTATGGCATATTCCTTATAATGGGTAATGCAGGATTTTGTCCATCAACAGTATGCCGGAAAGGACGTATGGGACTACAGTACTACGAGGAACCTTAGATTAGGGTTCGTTTTAAAGGGGGTCTATCAGGGCTACGCGGCTACGATAAGGATCTATTAGGGTACTACGATATAGGGGGGCTTATAATAATTAGAATAGGGTTTTCAGGCCCATTATACTATTTTGACAATCAGGCACCCCCGAAACAGTCATTAATTACAGGCAACCACCGAGGCCCCTATACTACTAGGCTTAGGGTTTTGGGGTTTAGGGCCTGTTTAGGATTTAGACTTGGGCTCGTGCGGACTTACTGGCAGTTTTGTCGTGGCGTCGCTCTGCGTCTGGCTATCCATAACGTACCAAAACCTACTTTTTGTAGGGCTCCTACAAATTCCATACTTGGGTTTAGGATATAAGAACTCACAATGACAAGGTTATGGTAGTTGCAGGTAGATTGATACGAATATTATTGGCGACAAAGACTTGCGTTCTGCTGAGGCCACACTCCTGAAGGCTAACACATGCCTCAGCTCTCCCAACTGAGTTCCGGCCCTAAGCCCCAAGCCCCCGCAGTCCGTCAAACCTAAACCCTCTAAGCCCCAAAATAAACCCTACACCCCTAAAGTCTAAACCTCAAGCAATAATACCTATAAATTTCTGAACCCGTAAACCCTGAACTAAACCCGTAAACCTTAAACCATGAATCCTTCACCTCGTAAAGAGCCCCTAAAGAATCTTCTCTGAGACAAGAGGCCCCGTAGGCGAAGGTTCGCCGTCTGTAGGGGTCCTGCCGAAATGATCCTAAGTACCTTTATAGTGGAGTGGAGGGTTTTATATTCGGAATTACTGTTTCGATTTGGGGAAGTATCCCCCATGAGGTACCTAGGACTCCTTTCACACTACGATAGGAGACATTGCGAGACTCGTGATTCGGTTTTCGGGTTCAGTCCTATCTTGGGCTTAGGGCTACGGCTTAAGGGTGAGAATATTCCTCCATTAACACGATTGGCAGCCCAGATGCTGGAAATGTTGGCTCGAAAACGGCAGCCAAAACCCCAACTGCTTCAAGGGTTCCATGCTCTGACTATGGCATCATAACTTGATTACATATGATTACTGCCTCGTGCAGTTTGCGAGGGGTTACGGGTAGACCCTGAACCCAGGGCACCTGTGCTTGTCGATCCAACATGGTGTAGTCACCTCGGGCTCTAGTTTCGGGCAGAGGCTCTAGGGGAACTGGGTTTAGGGGTGGGGTTGACTAGCGGAAGTTTGGTTTCAACGGTGGGGCTTGACCAGCGGATGCGGGCTATAGAGGCAATAGTGAGAGGAGTCTATTCGCTTAGCAGTAAACGGTTGACCCGCGGAGGGTGTCACCTCCGGTCAATCAGGTCTCTTCCTACCAAAGTTTGTCAAAAACTTGCAAGGCTACATGATTTCAATTTTGCAGGATTGCAATTGTGCGTCACATCTTGGACATTGGAAGTGCCGTAGGAATGGCAATCAGGTGCCATCCTTTATCAATCCAGGTGCGGGCGCACCGTTCGGCAGTCTACATTACATAGTTTCTGCACTGGTGCAGGCTTTGTCAAGGCTTCTGTGTAACAAACCACAGCACTCTGCATCAAGCCCTAAAGGCCCGAACCATTAGAATTCTAATCCTAAGAGCTGCAGGACGACATCTGAAACCCTAAACAGGACGAAACACCAGGCGCAGAACGAGCCGCAAGGAATGTCACCTTACAGTGACTGCCAGAAGCTTCCGCTAAGGTTACCTACCTACCTTCCTACCTCAGTCCAATTCGTATCAGGGTGCAGGGCTTTGGGGCAAACGCTTTGGTGTTTTATAGAGCAATTAGGCTTTAGGGTCTAGGGTTAAGGACTTTAGGATTCAGAGTTGTGTGAACCTTGGACCCTGAACCGTTGAACTCGCAACTAGCAGCCGACAAATTGAGCCCTTTAAGTTTAGAAGACTTCTCTTGAGGCGCTTATGCAACAGAGGCTAAAGTTAGATGCTTATGTTCGTAGCTGGGAGTTTCCGAAAATAGGGGACCCTAATATGGTACCCTACATAGTAGGATCCTTATTATAAGGACCCCAAATAAGGTACCCCTAATTTTCGGAAACTCCTATACCCTAAACCCTTTATAGAACCCTTATAGTACCCTTATAGCAACCCTTTAAAGGAACCCTAAGGTACCCCTAATTCTCGGAAACTCCCAGATAGCCCTTTAGACCTCGAACAGCTGAACCCTGAGATCTTAAACTCTACCCTGTATCTCCTGATAAGCTGCAGACATAGAAGGATAAACTTTCCGAATACCAGTCAACTATAGGAATCCGAAAAGTCTGAAGGTTGGGTATTGTGGATCTAAGAATGCCCTAAACCCTAATTAAACCCCTGAACCCTAACCGCTGGCATTGGGGATCCGGGGATCCTTAAAGACCTTTACCCCTGGACCAAGGCAGTGGCTTGAACTACTCGCATTCTCCGCCGGCATGGCCGCTGCTGCGCAGGGCGCTTCTCCCAATAGGCCGCACCTCGACAGGGCTTAGGGTTTGGGTTTACGGAGGGTTGGGATCCTTAATGGCCCTAAGCCCAAAAGCCTAAACCATATGTTACGTAGACTGTAAGCCTGTAATCTCGACCTGGACCCTCAGAAACCTAAGGGATTCCTTCAATAAATCCTTAAACATGGTCGGCTATGAGGGATGAAGGGAGAGACTCTGAAGAAGGCGTCCGAAGAATGATCCTGCCCTGGACTTTGAAGTAGCCAGGGAGAAAAAAGTATAGACTTTTATTTCATAGTGGTTCCTTTAAGGAACACGTACCCCAAAAAGTATTCAAGTATGGTACTCCAAACCCAGTCAGAAGACTAGGTGGAGTCACAAATTCAAGCGACAGACTACAACGCCTGTGGAAGTAGCACAAACAAAGAAACAACTGCACTACAACCCAGGCTGCAGCCAGGCTGCACTGTACAATGGGCCGGGCCGTTGGATTTGAGCCGGTCTCTGCTGGCGGAAGTCACCCAGAGGGTCCATATGGGAGTTTCCGAAATTAGGGGACCCTAAAATAGTACCCTAAATAATAGGATCCTCATTATAAGGACCCCCTCACTTTCGGAAACACCCATGCACACTACTATCATGGAATTTTATAGGTCCCAAAACCATAATGGGGATGGTCTTTTAGGGCCTAATTCCATGATTGCAGTGTATATGGACCCTCTGGGTCAAGGGTCCCGATAGAGGCTCCCGTCAGGGTGCCGGTGTTTTTTTAGAGGATTGAGAAAACCCCTAAGGGTCCATGTACCCAAATAGTATATACTTTGGGCCCAATGTACCCATATAGGGAGTACTTTAAGGCCAATGTAATATACTATTTAGGTACGTGGACCCTTAGGGAAATGGTCTTGGGTTTGGAGCTCAAGGGCTCTTAAGGCTGTACGTTCCAGGTTTGTGGTGTGTGCAGAAGCGGTGTATACATACATCAGTCTCCACCTAGTCATCATCTACTGAAACTTCGGTCTGCTCTTGCTTTAAGTTGGTAACTCCAACATTACATAGTGCACCCGAAGCCCTACTACAACCCTAAACCTTCCGTGCCTGCGGTGAACAGCCTGCTTAGATCCTGAACCCTCCGTCCCTGGATGGTTCTGTACCCAGCAGCGAGTCGCTCGGCAACACATGCTTGTGTGACTCGCAGTTTTGACTTTAAGGCAAACCCTAAACTCTAAACCCTTACTCTACACCCTAAATTCTAAACCCTAATCTCTAAACCCTAAACTCTAAACCCTAATCTCTAAACCCTAAACTCTAAACCCTAATCTCTAAACCCTAAACTCTAAACCCTAATCTCTAAACCCTAAACTCCAGTGCTCAGTGCTCAGACCCGGGGATGTAGACCAGCTATCGAAGTGACGTCTGTGTGTTGAAAATGACAGATGCTCTTCTTCTAGACTACCTATAGTCTCCATTGTAGTTCCTTTTTGGTGTTACCTTTTAGGATCCTTAATATAAAACTGGTAAAACCAAAAAAAGGAACTACAATGGAGACTATAGGTAGACCCAAGAGTAGCCCAGGAATAAAAACGGTGCCCTTTTTGGGTTAAAGGGGGTTACCCTGGGCATCAAAATAGCCCAAAAGCTTTGAATAGTAATTCTGGTCTGTCTTTGGGCCCAAAAGCCTCAGATCCCTGGGGTCAGAAGAGAACCTACTTGGAGGGGCAGGGGACTTAGTAAGTATGGTTAGAAGTAGAGTTATAAGTACCCTAAATGGAATTACTTCAAATATAACCTTACTTATAACCCTACTTACTAAGTCCGCTGCCCCTCCAAGTATACCCTGAAAAAAGGGAAGAAGGGCCTACTCTGGGTCCGAGAAGATGCTCTTCTTCTAGACACTTTGACGGTTTAGGTTCACGCTTGACATGGAGGTCCCCGGTGGCTGAGCACGTGAGACAACCACAGACTTTGCATGCAGTTCGGGAGTCTTCTAAACTTCATCCATCACCAGTCGTAGAATTTGATTTGTTGATCTCGTTTCAGCTCTTCTTTCAGGTTGACACGGCAGTCGACAGTTTGACGGTTTAGGGTTTAGGGTTTATAAAGGTTTTTTGGATAATTAGTCCTCCTAAACACCCATATCAGCCAGTCAAGGTGGAGGGTTCAGGAGATTCGGGTTTTAAATGTACCGTAGGATCTTAGCAAATTCATAAACGATTGCGTAGATCGCAGCCGCAACATTGCTACTCTGTCTGTCTGCATAAAGTACCCTAAACCCAAACCCTCCAAACCCTAAACCAAAACACCTTCCTTTTCCAGGCCCGCAGAAAGCAATGTCCCGCGCAGTGGCCCCAGCACCATGCAGAAAGGACTGCTTGGCTACAAAATGTGGTAACTCCTAGGGTTTAGGGTTAAGACTTTATCTGCGAAGCTAGTACTTCTAGAACCTGCGGAATATACATCACGATATACAACCCTAAGGGTTCATGTACCTACCCTCAGCTCCAAACCCGTCTCTACCACCTAAACCCAAATAGTCCGATACTCGCAGGGCACTGGTGATAGGCGGCATTCCGAAGGCAGGGCACCGGAGGAAGTAGAGGGGAGAAAAGTCATGTCTGCATCACTTCCGAGAACAGGGGGGGGCCTTTTCCCAAAGAATTAAAAAGCTTGAGTGCAGAGGGCTTAGCTGGTAGTTCAGGATTGACTTGTCTTCGGATTTTCGAAACTTCTTGCAGCTTCGGAGTGGAATTCTAAGGTTTGACGATTGAGGGTTTAGGCTGCTTGTTAGGGTTTAGGGTTTAGGGTCCGGGACGTGGGGGTCGGGTTTACGGGTTTGTGAGATCAGGCGGACCGCCCACAGCCTGGACCAAGAAGAACCCATGCTCCTGTCGGTGCCCTTTCCTAACTCGTCGCCCAAGCAACTGCGCGTTATGTACAAGAGCCCTCCTAGCGTGGAGGCTCGCCCGAACAATTATGAGCATGAACTCGAAAGCCTCGCACCCGAACACTCCTAAACGCAAAATCATATATCCGAACCAAGTGCAAGAAAAGGGGGGTTTTGGGCCTCCTGACCCCCAGCTAAGACCCCAAGCCCTTCGTCCCTCAGAGCACAACTATGGCATTTCTACCTGAGAATGTAGTAGGCTACTGGGCAATACACTGTCAGTCTAAACCCGAATCTAAAGACTCATCCCTACCACGAACCACAGGAACCTCGCTAGGAGAACCCAGTCGCCTTCATGGTGGGTTCCTGTTCCTTTAACCTGTTCCCTTATCTAAGGGGCCTAAAGAATTGGAATACCCTTGGCAATACCATAGGCAATTATTGAGGCTCCTATATGTTGTAAATTCTAGTACACCTTGCCGCCCGCCTGCCTAAGCCCTAACTTAAAAACTGGCCCTAACTTATTTAAAGAGATTCAACGATGTTTGGGATTCTGAAACGACCCTGGAACCTAACCTAAGCCGAGGCTTGAACGACTGGGTCGGGTCTCTGCAGTCAAAGCGACACGGTATCAACTAAATACATGTATGGGCTCTGGAAGTTTATCACTTGGGCTCCGGCAACCTTAAATAGTAGGTTACTGGTCATGTACGGTGTAAAAACACGTAATGACACAATACTCAATTAACTGCAGCCCTACCTTCATCCCAAATAGCCTACATTTTTAAGGACTGACATAAGCAAAGGAACCCGAAACTTTTAAACATGTGGGTTGTTGTCGAAATTATGGTTCCTTTCTGGGCACCTTAAAAATTAGGTGCCGTATCAGAATAGGGACCCCAAAAGGGACCCTAATATTGACAACCACCCATGTAAAGTAAAAGCCAGAAAGTTGGAATATGATTATCCCAAACCCATTATGGTAAATTACAGGGTATCCTACCCTGAAACCATATTCCAACTTTCTGGAGTTCCCCTTAAACCAACTGTTGGAGAGTATCCCTCTGCTCTCTAGACCTCCCCGACTCTCACAGAAGCTGCTGATCCTGGAGAATATTTGGGAGTTTCCGAAAATGAAGGGGGGTACCTTATTTTGGGGTCCCTATATTAAGGATCCTACTATTTAGGGTATATACTATATTAGGGTCCCCTATTTTCGGTCACTCCCATTTATGAGTGACTACGGGCTACCACAAGGCGGTTTGGAGTTCGGGGTCCAGGGTGTAAGGGGGCGCCTACGAGTGCTGATACGTGATAGGGATACAGTGATAAAGCTTACTATCAGAGTTACTCTACTAGAAAGCCCGGTAACCTAGAAACAAAAAGGGCTCCTTTTTTTTGGACTTGGGTACCTTTATAAGGAACCTAGAACTGCAAAAAGGAAATAAGGGTACTACCAGGCATCCTAGTCTAGGAGTTCGCTGGTTGCTCTGCACGGGGATTCTTCCGGCGTCTTTAAGATTCGGGTTCAGGGTTTAGGGTTTAGGGTTTAGGGTTTAGGGTTTAGGGTTTAGGCGTTATAGGGCCCAAATGCCCAAATCCTAATTCAGGGTCGAACCACGGATTGCAACGCCGATGCCGAAACGCGAAACAAGGAACACTAAGCTCTACCGCTACCTGCACACTCGGCTCCGCAAAGCCGCCGATCCGGAAAGCCTTCAATGCCCCAAACCCCAAATCCGCAAAACACTGCGAAGGCCGAAAACCAACCGACATCCTAACATCCCACAACTCCCAAAACAGCCCTAAACATTTCCCTAAGAACCCTTAAGCCCAAACCCCACAATTCCACAATACTATAGTCATATTAAGGACCCCCCCCCCCAAAAAAAAAAAGTATAGGTATTTATTAAGGCCCCTAGAGTAAGAACCCTGAAGTCCTCATCAGCCACCTCGTCGAAGCGGCTCTGGTGGAGGAACATGGCCTTGTCCGACGGCTTTCTTTTTCCATAAACCCGACCTGGGATCCCAAAACCTGCTGTTTTCAGTGATATACTGCAAACTTTGTAACATTTGTTGAGCTCCTTTTTATGTGGTATACGATATACTTTGTAACGTTTATATATACGATATACTTTGTAACGTTTTTTTGGAGCTCCTCTTTTTATGTCTGCCCAATCGTGTGAGCCTGCATGAGGCCATTGGCCAGGATGAGAGGCTACAGGAGACTTTGGGATTAAAAACTTAGGGCTTTAGAATTTAAAAACTTAGGGCTTTAGGGCTTAAAAACTTAGGGCTTTAGGGTTTAAAAACTTAGGGCTTTAGGGCTTAAAAACTTAGGGCTTTAGGGTTTAAAAACTTAGGGCTTTTGGGTTTAAAAACTTAGGGCTTTAGGGTTTAAAACTTAGGGCTTTAGGGTTTAAGCCTAATAAAGGGCTTTAGGGCTCTAGGGCTTTAGGGTTTGAACTCAGGGCTTTAGGCCTTAGGGCTTTAGGGTTCAGTTTCGCTCGAGTCTTTGGCCGACTGTGTTTGCCATGGCAAACTAGCTTGCAGTTGCTCAAGGCGCTTCTTTCTTCCAAAGCGCCTCAGCCATAGAACCACACCGAAACTGTGACGAATGGAAACTACTGTACACTCCGAAAGCCTGGACTTGAACTCCCAACCCTAAACTCTAAACCCTTAAGTCATGAATCCGAAATCCTAAACCCTAAAGCCTAAATCTCCACCCCCTAGACCCTAAATCCTAAACCCCTAAGCCCGTACTTGAAGCCTACGAACCTAGGCCTTGATACTGCAAAACGACCCTCCTCCGCCCGCGCCTCCAAGTGTTTCCGAAGGTTGGCGAGGCGATCCTCATTGGGGCCTCTGCACGAGTCTATAAGGGTTCCTTTAAAGGGATCTTTAGGGGATCTCTATATGTATATACTATAAAGGGTACTATAAGGGGTTTAAGGTTAGGCCTTACTTGGAGGATCATGGGACTTAGTAAGCATGGTTATAAGTACCTTAAACTGAGGATATAAGTAATTATAATAAGTATAGTTACCCTAATAATAACCCTAGCTGCTGAGTCCCATGATCCTTTAAGAAGGCTCCTTTTTCAAACTTGTTGGGTCCTTTGAAAACGGGTGACGTACTACTTCGGCCAAACAGTACGGCGCCCTCGAAAAGGACCCTGATTTGAAGAGAGCCACCCGCGAGCTTTGGAGGCCGACATCCTGTATCCTCGTCATCGCCCCCATCGTCCATCGTCGTCAGCATCACCACCATCGCTACCATCACCATCGGAATCGCAGTCACCATCATATGTCATCACCAGCATCAGCATCAGCATCACCAGCACCACAACCGTCATCATCACCACCCCACCATCAGCGTCACGATCATGCTGTTCACCGTCATCACCACCATCAACAACAACCTCGTCATCATCAGCAGTGCCATCAGCGGACTCTGATCGTCATAGCTATCTACACATCAGCAAGGTGTTCACCATCAACACGGTGATGAGTGACATCACCACTGTCAGCAACATGATTGCGAACATTGTTTCCAGGAGCACCCTGGCCGTGCTCCTTCTGTTATGTCGTTTCCCACACTCAACGTACATGGCTCTTGTTGTGATTGCATGTGATTAGCAATCTTGCTGCTGCTTCTTCTTCATCTATACTCACTGCGGCTACCCAACAGGGCTCCTTTAAGGGTTCCTGTAGGGGTATCATAACGGTTCTATAACGGTTTGATATGCATCTCAGTTGCCATGCAGCCGGGCACTGTGAAGACTGAAGACGCCACCAGCACCACACACGTTGACAACAGCAGGCAAAAAAGGTTGACGTCCAACACCGAACCCTGACACCCAAAATGTTTTATCATAATGATAACTTACCATACGCTCAACACAAACCTGACCACCAACTCCTGTAGTCTTGTCACCACAAGACGTGAACTCTTTTCCTTTGACTGCTAAGCATCAACCTGCAGCCCTCAACCGAACCCTTGGAGAACGCTTATGGATCCCTTAAAGGAACCCTGAAACCCGAATCATCTCGGCCTTCGCCACCTGTCTCTGCCTTGGCCAAGTCAGGAAACTGGAAGCACCTCGGAGCCGCTTTCGAAGGGTTCCTTGAAAGGGTTCCTTCAATCAAAGGGGAAAGGGAGGGACCCTTAATGGGGTCCCCTACCCTATAATGGGCTATATAATGGGCTATATAATGGGTATATAACAGCTATATTAAGGGTATATACCTAGGGGTCCTTATTAAGGTCTCTCCTTTTGCCCTTGGATTGAAAGGGTTCCTTCACAGGCCCTAAGATGTACCCTTAGGGAGGGTTCCTATTTGGGATTTAGGGGCCTTTGTAATCAGAATATGGGTCTGGGGCATATAGTATTTTACTTTTAATGATGCAAAGGGCCGAAGAATTAGCTGGTCCTTTGAAAGATCCTTAAAGGGAGCTAGAAGGCTTCTATAAGGTTTGGGGCTTGTGAAGTATTAACACGCCGTTTCTCAGGGGTTCAAAGGGTTCGAAGTTTCCAAAGGACCCAGGAATTCGGTACTCGGAGAGGAGTTATGTGGGCGGTTGTCAACATTATGGTCCCTACCTTAACTTCGAGGTGCCGTATTATGACAAGGACCCAAATGGGACCCTAATATCGACAACCACCCATGCAGGATAGTCTTTGGAAGAGTCTATGACCATTAGGTACTCGGAGCTCATGGCTTGAAACTCGAAGTGTCAAGATGATTACGGGTTTAGGGTATTTGGGTATGTTTGGTCTGCTCTGCGTAGGGTGTAGGTTCGAGGTTTAGGGATTCTCAGTTTAGGGTATAGGTCTCATGAACATATTGAGTATTAAAGCTCGGATGTTGGGCTATGTGGTTATCAGTAGGGTTGTAATTGGGGTAACCCCATCTAGGGTACTTATAAATCTACTCATGACCCTACTTGCTAAGTCCCCTGCCGCTCCAAGTATAAGCCCCTTGCAAAATCACGAGCACTGCTTGCAGCAATGCAAGGCCCCCTGAACTGCTTCTGCAGCCATATAAATTCCTGTCACAGCTTGCCAACTTGTCTCTACAAAACCGTATAGATCCGTTTAGGCTTTGTGGGAAAACTATGAAAAACACACACACACACACACACACACACACACACACACACACACACACACACACACACACACACACACACACACACACACACACACACACACACACACACACACACACACACACACACACACACACACACACACACACACACACACACACTCTCTCTCTCTCTCTCTCTCTCTTTATATATATATATATATATATATTTGTGTCTACATATACATATAGCATATTTATTCCCCTATAGTTAAGGCATTTTGCAGCGTCGTGCTCCCTGAGATCCACACACACCCTGGGCATTCAGGTCACACTCCTCCGTGCCTGACGCTGCAGGGATCTCGTATGAGGGCTCTAGGGTTTAGGAACTAGGGATACTATAGGCATAGGACACCACCTATTCCTCAACGCCCAACACCCAGCCCAAAACCCTTACCCTCAAGCACCTTGAGAGTCAGCAAAGGCAGCTAAACTTGCGCACCGGTGGGAGGCACCATTAGGCTTAGGGTGTGCAGTAACTTCGGTTTCCGTGTTTGGGACGTGGCCCCAGTACGTCAGTACGTCCTCAAGCAACCATCACCATACTCAAACACCCTGATTCTGACCATCATTGCAACTGTAGTCACTGTAGTCGGTAAGGCATTCTAAAACACTGTCACTCTGAAGATTCTTCTGATTATGACCTTCGTCCCTCTGCGCTGCCTGCAGCACCGTCGTTTCCGCCCTGCAACGCAGGAGAAGATCTTACCAGGGCTTGGGCCAGGTTTCCTTGAGAGCACAAAGCCTCCGAGCATAGTCCTTAGCTAATGCCAGAATAGGACCCCATAATAAGGGACCCTCAATAGCGGGACGTGGGCATCCTGGTTTTCAGAAGAATACTTGCACTCCTAAGCTGTTCTGGATGTCCAAAACAGCCAAGTTACATGCAGGGAGCCACCGCCGTTCTTATGCCTTGAAGGTCAAAACAGCCCAAAAGCCCTACATAGTATGGTTTTTGGGCCCAAAAGCCTATATTTGAGTCCTTAGATCCCTAATCGCCCTAATCCCTATAGATCCCTTTAAAAGGAACGCTATATCAGTCCTTAGTGTCCTGGGGATTCTTCTGGCCGTCACCTTAAGGACGAAATGACCCTTAAAAGTAAGGGCCCTATACCCATATACTATGAATCCCTATATGGTATATGAACCTTAAACCCTTTTAGGGCTCATTTCGTCCTTCAGGCACTACGACCCATGCCCATGCGGAACTTTCCGCCCGGAAGCCATGAGACTCTCAGGTCCCCTACCCTGGCCTTCAAGTGGTCCCTATATAGGTACTTTCGGGCCAAAGTGTATGCTATTTCGGTACATGGACCCTTAGGGCTATTCCCTAGTGGTGTTGGACAAAATCCTGGGGTGCCCTTAGAGGGATCTGTAAGGGTACCTTTAAGGGGTTCCTTTAAGGGATCTATAGGGTTTAGGGTGTAGGGTTTAGGGATAGAAATCCTGCATTACCCATTATAAGGAATATGCCATTATTCCCATAGTTTAGAGTCCTAAGGGTCATGCAGAATTTTGTCCATCAGCAGTAGCTGCGTGCGGCTTTACTTTTGCCCTAAGAGTCCCTGTCCCCAAATGGTGGATACTTTGGCCCTAAAGTACCTAAATACGGACTGCTTTAATGTCGAAGTATATACTATTTGGGCACATGGACCCCTATAGGGTTAGGTTTGAAGGGTGTAGTTTAGGGGTTTACGTGGAGGGGCAGGGGACTTAGTAAGTAGGTTATAAGTAGGGCTATAATTGGGGTAACTCCATTTAGCGTACTTATAACTCTACTTATAACTTACTAAGTCCCCTGCCCCTCCAAGTAGGGTTTGGGGTTTAATACAAACCCCTGATTCTAAAACACCGAAGCCGCAAAAACCCGTAATCGCAAAACCCTTAACCATCAGAATCCTGAATCCTGAACCCCGGAACTATACTGAACTGAGAACCCTAGCAAAAAAAAAATAGCTGTTTCTTAGGGATTATAATTTTAGCCAAAAATTAAAAATTATATCTAAGTACCCCTAAATGAACCCCACACGCAAAACCCTTAAATTCAAAACCCTGAACATGCGAAAAGGCCTTGAGCTTTTATGGTTCATGACCATTTCTCAATCGGGCTCTCGCAGCCCCCCGAACCGAAACCCCACACCGTGGACACCCCGAACCCTGAACCCGACGTTAGGCTCCTAAAAAAAAGCCTACGAAATATGTAGAGTAATTAGGGTGTCGAGGTTTATGATTACATCCTTACAACAAGCAAGCCCGAGCAATAGAGCAATAGTAGTAGCTAACTGGTAACTCCCTGGTAGCTATGTATGGCACTCAGCCTCAACCCTGCACACGAACCCTGCAGTATGGGCATTTCGGCCCACGGAAGCACGTGCCTCGTCCACTTTTTGCCAGCGCGGGCAGCAAGCGATGAGGCCGTAGATTTCGGTCTCCTGCCAGCGTAGGATTTATAGGGTTTGGGGTTGCGACGGCGTAAATCTAACAGGCTGATGTGGACCGCTGATTAGTACCCAAAGGGTCCAAGGTATCTCCTTAGGAGGGTCCGGAATCTCCTAGGGAGAGCCCTTGGGTCTCTTTGGGGTCTCAGAAATCCTGCATTTTGAGGTTCCCTAAAGTGCTAGGACCCTTAGGGTAACCCACAGTTCTTTAGCTGCTTCTTTGAAGCTCCTTAACATAGGGGCCTTACTAATTAGACTAGGATTTTGTGGCCCACTATACCGTACTTGTACGAAGGAGCCCCAAAAAATAGTATAGGTAATTATTAAGAGCCACCAAAATAGTATAGGTAATTACTATAAGACTCCTACAGAATTCGGATTCTGATAGCAAGAGATGGTCTTCTTACGGTGTCAGCTCTGGGATTTCAGGTGCCAACAAGCCCTCGACCAACACCAAAAAACAAAAAAAAACACTTCAAATAGGGGTATATGGTCCCAAATAAGGGGCATTTAGGGTCTAATAGAGGGTAGATGGGGGGTCTAGATTATATCCACCCCCCACCTTCACCTGCCAAAAACCTACTTTTTAGTAGGGCCCCCTATAAATTCCACATTAGGGTTTATGGGTAGGGTTTAAGGCACGCCTTAGATTTCAAGCAGCATGTGGGATTCTTCTACACCCCCTTTATAAGCATGGTATATATACACCCAAAACAAGAAGCCCTAAACCGCAAAAACTACAGCCTATAGCGTATATACCTAAAATATGTAAGTCCAAACCCCACGTGTATGTATGCAGGAAAGACACCACAGGGTTAAACCTTGGGGGTTCGCGTGTAGACATATGTTAGGGTGTGGGCTTTCGGGTTTTTGAGGGTTTCGAGGTTTGGGCTTGAAACGACAAAAAGCTGAGCTGGACTACTGTATGTATCAGGACCCCCCAACGATTGTTTACTGGGTCAACATATCCCGTATCTAGGTGTCCATCTCCACAAATCATCCATAGTACGCTTGTCTTAGACCCCCCGAACTACCCTTGAATGTGCCCCGAATGCCCACTATTCAAAGCCATAATGACGACTCGATACCCAATCCTAGGGCCCCAAAAAAGCACATAAGCAAAAATTAGGATAGGGATATCCCATATAAACCCCGTTATGATGAAGCCCAATCCCCATCAAATGCTTATGCTTATGTGCTTTTTGGGCCCCTAAAATCTGTCGCAGCACGCAAAACCCGCTGGAGCCGAAACCTACTTAAAGGATCATGGGACGCAGTATAACTGGGGTTCCCTGAAGGGTTCCTTAAAAGGGATCTACAAGGGTTCTATACTACGTAGTATAAGAAGGATTGTAGGGTTTCTTAAGGGATCTTGGGACTTAGCAACTAACTAGGGTTATTAACTATTGCGGTAACTATACATATCGTCACTTATAACACCATTGTTACTAAGTCCCATGATCCTCCAAGTATAAGAACTGGCCTCCGTCTGTCTGTCCGGCAAGCCGGAAAAGCTCCGATTCGTGGCAAAGCGCTGCCTGGACATCAAGGGGGCTCCGGGGTAGCCTAAACGTTAAATCCCAAAAAACCCGCAGGCCTAAACCAACTTAACGGAACATCTCAAATTTCCCTACGGGTCCAAGTAATCCCTAGTTATGAGTTTTGGTACAGAATAAGGCCCCAAAGGCCCCAAAGAATAGGGAGTACTTGGACCCTCCGGGTTTGGGTTTGCTTGGAATCTCCTGGACTTGGATGTGTTTGGGGCTTCGGGTCCAGGGAGTGAGGGTACCTTGGAGGGGTCCTGGGGCTCTTGCAAAGTATCTATGCAATGAATGAGAAGATGAGAAGAGGGGCTTAGCGCCTGTATCCCTGAATCCGAAGCCCACGACCCCCCTTAGCCATAAACTCCTATGAGCCACCAAAGCCCCAGAACATTACTCATTACACCTGCTGAGCCGCTAAACTTGCGCCTCGGATCGAAGCAGTCCATCACATCCTCGGAGGTTCACCCGTTTGGCTCAAAAGTAAGCCTAGCCACCCTTGGAATACCCTTCACAGGAACCCTTGGAGTACCTTCTACAGGAACCTTTCACTTAGTTGCTGAGTTCATAAGCCCCCACAACGTGTACACTTTCAGTTTTATAGTGGGTAATATCATCACACAAAGTGTAAAGTGTATCCACTCAGCTACTAAGTTCAAGACCCAAGTACAGGAGCTTCAAGCGCTGTTAAGCACACACTAATTTCAGGCTGAGGCCACCCTCTGAACATAAGGTAGACTCCTCATACCCGAAGGCTCCTAATAGGCTTAGGGGCTTTGTGGGCGAGGGTTTGGGCTTTGGGGGCTAAGGTTTAGGATCTCACTACGAGGGTCCATGAGCACTAGGGTAATGCTCTTAATTTAAGGTTCTACGAGGATAAGCAGGGTTTAATGTCCAGGGTGTAGGGTTTCAGGGTTTAGGGTTGAGGGCTTTCAGGGATTTTGATTTGGAGTTTAGGGCCGGGCTCTTTATGGTCCAGGGGCGTGTGGTCTGATGTAGACCCCAACCCGCTTGCATCATTGGCCCTACTTGGGGGGTCGGGGAACTTAGTAAGTAGGTAACAAGTAAACGCATGAGTACCCTAAACGGATCCTAAGTGGGGGTATGATATACTTAAAAAGGTTTACAAAACAACTATAGTTATACTTAGTCCGCCGATCCTCCAGGTAACGCTAAACTGTTAGCACCCCTGCTGCTATCGTCCAAAAATCCAGGATAACTGCGATTGCAAGGGCATATTTATGCCAGAAACTTTACGCAAACCCTCTATCACCCTAAACCCCTATCTTATGTGCGTGCAGAGCCCCTTCGGGAAGAGCCTCATTTGTCAGCGTGTAACAGTCTATATTCCAGGTTGGGTTCACTATGTTGGAAACCCCAAAGGCTCCATGTACCTTTACAGTAGACACTTAAGCCTTAAAGAGGTTCCTTTATGGGTACTTTAAGGCCTAACTATATACTCTATGGGCACAGGGAGCCTTATAAAGGAAACATGATACAGCTTTTACAGAGTGGGGGCAACACTTGGGACGGGAGCTGGTCGGGACTGCGTAGCAGGGTTCTCCAGTATTATAGTGCAACATTGCCTCACAGGGTGACACAATGAAGCTTCCCTAAGGGTCCATGTATCCAAATAGTATATACTAAGGCCATCAAGTCCTCCCTATTCAGGTGCTTGAGGCACAAAGTATCTACTATCTGGGTACATGGACCCTTGGGGCTTCTTCGTGTCTTTCACGTGACAGAAAAGCCGGGCAAGTGGGTCATGGAGATCTTTTTGCGAAGCCCCATGAGGTAGCACGTGTCGCCTTGCAAAACATCTAGACGAAGCATTGGCCTGCAAGCAATCGGAGTTGTGAAGCACAGTGCAGTCCAGATCTAAATCCAACGTGATGGCCACTGGGACTGCCCACAGAAACACGGTGTACGTATAGACACCGGTGGTGGTCTCACCCAGCTACGCTGCTCCATGTTCGGCTGCAAAAGGGTGCGGTACCGCAGGATGTGCTCCCAGGACGTCAGGTTGTCCAAAACCTTGCGCCGTATGGAGATCCAGAGAAGCTGGAACTCGCAAGAAGCTCAGAATTTCAGCGCAGCCGGCCGGGAAAACCACGGTGGAAAACTGTGCGCAAGACGAGCCTGCACCCCGGTCGAGCTGAGATACACCCCAAATCCTCTCAAATAAACCCCGAGCAAAGCTCTTAAGCCCCCCAAAATCATTAGATGTTGAACCCAAATAAACCTGAACCCGACACCCATGGACACTCAACCCCCCAAATCCGCCAACACCTCAACCATCCTCGAGCCTAGCCCTAGTAGTCAGAACAGATTGTTGAATACGTTAGAGTAAACATACAAAAAAACAAGGAATCCTGCAGAATAGTATGGGCACAGCTTTTCCTCAAATTTCTTGTGCCCTCAACCTCTACTAAACCCTATAATCAAGCCCTAATCACACCTTAAACCCTAACCCCACCAGCCCCCAAACCCTAAAACCATACAAGCCCGTAACAAATTCCAAAACCTCTAAACCCTAAACCACTAAAACCCTCAAGCTCTGGGGATCACAATAGCCCAAAAGCCTTATGCATTATGGTCTTTGGGCCCAAAAGCCCTAATATATGAGTCCTTGGAGCCCGACTTAAATTTAACCCTACACCCCAAACCCTAACTTAAACCTCTCAAACGCTGCGTTGTTTAGCGAAGCGCCGGAGCCCGGCGCGGACGCGCTGCCAGAGCATCCAGGATGGCAGTGAAGGCATCCTCGTGGGGTGTTTACTTGGAGGATCATGGGACTTAGTAACTAGGATTATTATTGAGGTAACTAGACGTATTTTTATCCATAACCCCATGCCAATTAAGGTACTTATATCCATACTTACTAAGTCCCATGATCCTCCAAGTAGGGTTTTCCTAGGGTTCCTTTAAAGGGGTCTATGGGGTTCCTAGGGTTCCTTTAAAGGGATCTGCAAGGGGCTGTGAAGGAGTTTCGGCAACCACCTGCTGCTGGTGTTGATGCTGCTCCGCTGCTGTGTCGGATTCCTCCTCCTGTTCCGATTCATCATTCACGACATTCGCTGTGTTCGAGAACCCTGGCACATTATTAATTTGGGCATGCTTCTTTGTGTTGCCCTGCATCATTGCAGCCTGGCTGGGCATTCCCGGAGAGCCTTGCGTGGACATTGACTTGTTGTGCATGCCAGCACATGGGTGCATCATGGGCACGTTCATCTCCGGGTTCATGCCATCACTGTGCTGGGGTTCATGTCATGTAAGGATGCCGTGGCATCACCATTCCGGGCATGGTCGGCTGCATCTGGCCTGTCATGAGCATGTGCTGTCCCTTGCCATTCCTGGAATCAGCAAGACGGGCCCGCTTGTGGCGTCGGGGAAGAAGCCCCGCCACGGCTTCTGCAACTACAGGAAATTATTGTGTTCCTGCATCCCCGGCCCAACCAGCCCCATGTACAGCTTCCCAGCCCTCCTCCTCGATGCCAGGAGGGAGGCCGCGCCTGGTAGTGCACACGGTCCAGGCATCTGAAAACTAAGTTAGATTGCAAACTGAGGCCCCGCTCGAACCTGAAGGCATCAACTGCACCGTTGGTGCAGCCGCTGCGCTTCAGGATCTTCCGCTGGTGCTTGGCAACCTGCGACGGGCCTACTCCAGAACAGTCGCTCCTCAAGCCGATCCCGGCCTTTGGGCTCATGTCTGCAGCAAACTCTTCGAGGAAGTCTTCGCTGGGAAGCTGCTTGAATCAAAAATATTCAATCAGTCGGCTCTTTTTAGGCATGTGGAGGCCGGTTCAGATGAATGGTTCGCCGCAGCCATGCTGCGGTTGTTCCAGCCTTCTTTCCACAATCATTCGATGGCAGTTTCCCGCAATCTCCGGAGGCGACCGCGGGGCTCAAAAACGCATTGTGTGTGCACGAGCTCGGTCTGGGAATCTGGATTTGCATTTGAGCTGTCCGGAATGTGCTTTGGGGACTCGGAGGGGCTCCACTTTGTCACCGGCCGCCCCTGGATTAGGGTTACAGGGTTTTGCGGTTAAGGGGTTTGGAGTATATAGGGTTTAGGGCGTTCAGGGCTCCACGACCCCTTAGTAGTAGAGTAGGTGACCTTGAACCTTTTCGAAGTACTATAATCCCTAAATTAACACCCAAAACTTAACCTGTTAGTTCCCTTAAGTACTGGACAAGTAGTGAATTAAGGGATATACTATGCTTAGTATTACCTTAGGAACTCTGAAAAGAGTTACGGTAAGTCCCATAATCAAGGGGTTTTGGAGTCTCTGGGCTGCTGGGCTTAGAGTTTAAAGCTTACGGGACAAGGGTTTCGAGGTTAGGGCTCTGTAAAGGATTATGGGTGAAGGCCTTAGAGATGCTCAGAGTTTACAGTCTACAGGGTTTACCCCGAGGGTCCAAGTACCGAATTAATAACCATATATTCTCCAAAATCATAACCTACATAACTACCATCCTAAACCCAAGTACCTTATTATTGCGTCCCTTGGACCCTTGGGGTTAGGGCTGCCTAAGGAAATCCCTACAAGATTAGGGTTGGTTTAGGGGTTCCTGAAGGACGAAATGACCCTCAAAAGTAGGGGCCCTATAACCATATACTATGAATCCCTATATGGTATATGAAGCTTAAACCCTTTTAGGGCTCATTTCGTCCTTAAGGTTCTGTTTAGGGCTTAGCGTCTGGGGTGCAGGATTCCTCGAAGGGTTCTGCGCAGGCGTTTTGATACGGACTTTTGGGTTTCGAGTTGGGGTCTTGTGGATTTGGGGTATATAGCGAACCCCAGAAAGTTGGATCATGGTTTTAGGATGGTTAGGGCTAGGATTCCCTCTACTTTACCTCAGAGGATAATCATGTTCCGACTGTCTAGCTTCTACTAATTATAGGGCATTCGGGGTTTGGGGGTTTACGGCGTCGGGAATAGGATTCAGGGCTGAGGATCGTCCGGTATGATCTTCCTTAGGTGTTCTTGAATAATGTAAAGGATCAGGAAAGCTAGCAACAAGGGTCTGATGAGGGCTGCCTCTGCAATTCGTAGGTTTAGGTTTAGGCCTTTATGAGCCCTGAACCCTGAGCAAACCCCAAAGGTTTGGGATTTCGACGGGGCTCTCGTCTTCAGGGCAGGAAGCCTGAACACGCTGGTCGAGCGCTTCGGTTCGTGGATTCGCATGGTTGACCCAGAGTTTCCATTTTATTTCCTTTTTTGTGGTTCAGAGATTTTATTTTGTAGTATTCCGAAAGGTACGCCCCAGAAAGGATCTACAACGGAGACTACCGGAAGGCGGTACAGGGTTTCCCTGACAAATACTTATAAGAAGCCACATTGTATGACGTTAAGGCTTTAGAGCCCTAAAGTTATGCCAGTGGGAACCTAAAAAGCATTCTGAGGGGCGTTAATCACTCCGTTCCTGTTTAAAGCAACATGGGGTTGTAAGTGGTTTAGGTTTAGCGCTGTGGTGGATTCGTATATGCTCTATGGTTTAGGGCAGTGCTCGCTGATTGTTTCGTTCGCTTGATACCTCAGACGACCATCGTGAGTGAACATCATGGACGCTGCAGCAGTGTTCTCATCGTTCTTACTACTGGAGCCACTTCAGATTGCCTCCTAAACTCCAGTTACCCTAAATCCTAAACTCCTAAACTTGCCCAAACACCTCACAATCAGACCCTTGTTCGAAGTAGAAGCACATCGGACGCGCGAAGAACCAACAAACCACAAACTCGGGCGCGAAAGGCCAACCCTGAAAACCTGAAACCCAAAGGCCCAGGCCCCAAAAGCGGAAGATAAAACGCTTACCCTAAACTCGAGGCCCACAGGAACCTAAGGGCTAAATGCCGATGCCCAAACGGTAGACAAGGCTCCACACACCCGACAAACAAACAGAGATGGTGTCTAAATGATCAATATTCAGCGAACATATGTCACATATACACATGTACACATACGCTGTACGTACATACGTACATACGCACCATACCTACATACATACATACACACATGAGTCTGTGTATACATATATATATATATATGTATGTGCATGTCTTGCACACAGGCATGCACAGACACACATATTTTAGAACCAACCCAAGCCCCCACACCCCCTACAGCCCGAAACCCTAAACCCCAAACCTCAAAAGCCCCGAACCTCAAACCCCACGCACTCAAAAGCCCGAAAGACCTGGGATGCAGGCAGGCCGAGTGCCCTGGAAATCATATCGAAGAAGAAGCGCCTCGGAGGCACTACGTTAAGATCCAATGGGCCCTAGGTGCTGCTATGGGTTTCCTTTAAGGGATCTGTGATCTGTGTGGTCCCTTTAAGGGTTCCTTCAAGGGATCTTAAGGGGTACTGTAGTTATGGTGGATACCTTTCCAAATCGTAACAGATTTTCCTACTATAGAAACACTACATTCTACGATATAGGTAATTACTCGGGGCCATTTTGGGAGAAAGATGGGGGCCTTACAAGGGTAGAATAGGGTTCCTTTTGGGGTTTAGGGTTTTACGGGGTTTTTAGAGTTTAGGGACCTTTATATTCGACTGCACTAAGAGTTCGGAGTAGAATCTGGGCGTTAAGAGGCTCCAAGTTCACGAAGCTGGAGTGTCCCCGAAGGCTCAGCGTTTAGGAGTTAGGCTTTGGGCCTTGAAGGTTCGTGTGTTACCCTAAGGCTCAAAATGGCCCAAAAACCTTATATAATACTATGGTCTTTAGGCCCAAGAGCCTTAAACTATGAGTCCTTAGAGTTTTAGGGTTAGGTTTGGGTGATTTAAAATTTAGGACTTGCAGTTGGCATTCATGAGTTTGGGGTTTGGGGTCTTCCTGAACCTTGGTCTTTGAGCCACGCATCCATACAAGGCAAGATCGTTGAGGCTGAATAACATCGGTATCTTATAAAGCAGAACAGGGTCCTAGCACACAGCGACTAAGGGATATCAATTCAGCCTTCTACAGCAGCCGAAGCTACCAAAGCATCAGGCTGATATGGATATGGGGCCAAAAGGAATTGAACTACATTGGGGGCTTTATTTAATGTAGGCGATTCAAAAAGCGGCTTTCCAATCTTGATGATATTTTCGTGATGTTTTAGCAAGCCCAACATCATGATCAGGCTCAGGCTATGACTTGTGTTAACCTCAACAAACACAAAAAGGAACCCTAGGGACTAATGTGATTAACCGTTCAGAAGTTCATGAATGTATGTTGAGCATTCTTAGACTCAAAGGCCCTCAGCTGGTCCGACAGCCACGCCCAACAAACTTGCACCGAGGAGGGTTCGTTAGCTTCTTCCATCTACGGGTTGCAATGGCTGGACGTCCTGAATGAGCTTCATGTTGCAGAAGCTTGACCAGATGCATCCCCATCATTACGATTCTTTTTTAGTGGTTTCGGGCCTTGGCTTTCCACACTGTGAAATACAGGAACTACGGCCAGCAGGAGCTGTTTGCCGACATCTTCCGACGTCTAAGCAGTGCGTTGCTGCCAGGAGCGACAGACACAAACACTTTCTTGGCTGCCTTTCAACATGTAGGGAAACCAGAGAAGCAAACACAAAGACAACCTGATCCCCAACGTTCACCAAGTATGCAGTCTCCCACAAGCTGAACGCCACCAGACTGTAAACGCGAAAGCAAGCATCCCAACAACTGACAATCAACAGCTGCAGATCCTAAACTAGCGACCGCAAAAAACGCCTAAACAAACAACACATATATTTTGGGCTAATTATTCCATAACCCCCCGTTTAAGTACGCCAATGAAGCAGCAATATCCCACCACAAGCTTAGCCTTGTGTGCTTCTTTGGTTCCTGATCAATTTTCGGCCCTCCGAAGCCAAAATGCAAAGCTGAAGAGTTTCAAAACCTGGGCCCTACAAAATCTGCTTCAACCACCATGGGACATATTAACCTGCTTTCAATAACGAGCATAGTAGGATGGTACTTCTTGGCGCCAAATTGTAACCTACTTGTCTGCTAGGTTCGCTGGCAGACCCCGGACGTGGACTGTAAAAACCGAAGCCCTCACCTAAAAACGCACCTCAACGTCATCATTATCATTCTTTGTCGGTGTATTCCTCACCGAAAGCATTTGAGGTGATCAGGCGAGTGACAGCAGCGGCCAGCGCTTGCTGCCGCGCGCGGACATCTTCTGGGCTCATCCTTCCAATAGGTTCAACATGCTTCTTGCAGTCTTCACAACCCTAAACCCAGAACTCTTATCACAAGGGGGAGTTTCCGAAAATAGGGGACCCTAATATAGTAGCCTGAATAGTAGGATCCTTATTATAAGGACCCCAAAACAAGGTACCCCTAATTTTCGGAAACTTTTAAGGGTCTTAAAGGGGTTTGTAATCCAGGAGGGCCCAGTGCCCACGACGTGGGTCTTCAGATTGCCATCTCAAGCTTTTGGGCACCCTGACCCTAAGGCTCTAAGGACTCACACTTTAAGGCTTTTGGGCCCAAAGACCATAATATATAAGGTTTTTGGGCTATTTGAGCCTTAGGGTAAATGAATAAAAGTTGAGATTTGGGTACCTAAGACCTGAATATTTATTTGGAGTCGTTGAGATTTGCTGGAAAGTTCAAAGGCTCAGGGTCAGGGCTTAAGCATTCTACCACCATAAGGACTATATTTGTTATTTTTTGGGGGGCTCTTAAGCAAATAGTAGTAACCCTAAACCCATAGAACCTAAACCCCTAAACTTCCAAACCCCTAAACCCATAAGGGACAGGTTTGTGAGCGGTGCTCCAGCGTGGGACGGTCGAGCAGAGTGCCCACAAAACCCAGTTAACAGGGAATCGGGAAATACAGGGACTCAAATTGGAAGAGGGTCGTACTATGCTAGAAATATAATACGGAACACCAGAATAGTGTTGATGTATATTCAGGCCCCTACAACTCTTGACAGTCATGAGCTTTTTTTGCCTGGCAATTCTCAGCTCCCTTTGCTCCACCTCCCACTTTGCTCCACCTCCGAATGTGTGGAATTTTCTAGGTATTCGTTGGCTCATGTGAGGTTTTTGGCGCCCTCCTCGTCGATGTATCGCTTCACAAGCTGCGGGCATCTGGTGGTACTTCTGCACGAAGCAAGACGTTCGCATTCCGAATGGAACGGGACCGCCGTCATCGGCTGCCCAGCCACAGTTGAGGCTGTAGCTTTTATTTGCGCAAAAAAACACTACTGCCGAGAGTCTTCATCCGTCGAAGCTCTCGGCTGCGTCGGCGGAACCCTTGGCACACAGCTTCTGTCTGGTGCTTGGTAAGGAATGGGGGAATGGAGTATAGAGACCACTATTGGGGATTATATACGGGCTAGTATAGGGATCCATTTCCCCATTCCCTACTAAGCACCAGACAGACTTCTCGACAAGAAGGTGCGATGTCATGTCGAGTCTCTGAATCATCCGGGGACATTGATGCTCGGCTCGGAACAGGAACCCAGTATGTTTAGGGGTTTAGGGTAGCGGTTTAGGGTTTCGAGGTTTAGGGTTCCCGTCCTGAACCCTAAACCTTAAACCTTAAACCCAGTATATCACCAGACCCAGTAGTATCGCGCTCAAGTGCCCAATTCCCCAGGCCCTCTGAAACCGAAATCCGCAACCTGCTGCCTTAGTCTCACTGATATTGCTAATGCTATCAGCATCGCCCTTAGCTCGTAATGCTAACACAATTGCTTTTGATTAGTATTAAGTTACATGGTTATTATTCTCAACCTTATTGTGATGATGGTCATGAATATGTTTATGATGAGTAACATGTTTTTTCCATGTTCTTGCTGTTACACTATTGCTACTAGAAATGTTTTCATGCCGAACACCCAACCAAGTAAGACCCTACTAGGAGGATCATGGGACTTAGCAAGTATGGTTATAAGTACCTTGATTGGGGATAGAAGTAAACATAGCTATAGTTACCAACATACCCGCCCTTTGAAGGAGCCCTTTAACGAACCCTAGTCACTAAGCCCCATGATCCTTTAAGAAGCCTGCAGATCCCTTGTAGAACGCTTATAGGGAACCTATTTATAGAACCCTACAGTACCCTCCCGAGGAACGCCAAGTCACATGATCCTTAAATTAAGTAGATCCGAAGCCTGTAAAACCCCCCCAAACCCGAACCCGAAACAAAAAACCCTAAACTCTAAACCTATAACCCCTGTAACAAACCGAGATCCGACTTCCTAAACCGAAACTCCAGATCCAAAATGCATGAGCTCTGCTCCTCATCAGATGAGGAACCAGCGCTTTGGCCCAGGACCTGAGGCCCTGCGCCAGTGACAAAAGCGGTTCTTAGGGTTCCCGGGGTACCTTTAAAGGGTACTATAATGGTGCCTTGAAGGAATCTATAGGGTTTAGGGTTTAGGGTCTACTGTCTAGTGCTTAGTAGGGGTTGAGGGTCTACAATAGAGGCCCACAATAATTTGAATAGGGTTTCGGGGCCCATTATACCCCGGGGCTCTGGGTGTTTAAGGTGTTCTATAAGGGATCCTTGAAAAAGATCTAGAGGGGTTTAGGGTTTACTTTGTGCTTCATAAAGAACTGTCTGGTGCTTAGCAGGGGATGGGGGGGTCCCTATAATCCCCAATAGAAGTCTCCATAATCCATTCCCCCATTCCCTACTAAGCATCAGACAGACAAAGGCGGTTAAAGGTCTACCACAGGGGCCTTAGTAATTACAATAGGGTTTTGGGCCCGTTGTAATATAATTATAATACGAACCCCAAAATAGAGATGGTGATCATTAAGGCCTCTGTAATAGGCGGTTGAGGGTCTATGTAACTAGAGAGTGTATAAGTTGGCCTTAAAGTAGTCCCTTTCTAGGTACTTTGGGGCTCTGAGGGTTTGTCGTTTTGGGCTTAGCTGCACAGAAACCGGGTAATCTAGCTTTATCCCATGAAAGGGGAGTACGCTTCAATAGTTTGTTTCGGTTGGACTTCGGGTGTTTCCTGACAACATCGACTCTTAAGTAGGGAGGGCGACATTTGTCGTTTTGGGCTTAGCTGCACAGAAACCGGGTAATCTAGCTTTATCCCATGAAAGGGGAGTACGCTTCAATAGTTTGTTTCGGTTGGACTTCGGGTGTTTCCTGACAACATCGACTCTTAAGTAGGGAGGGCGACACAAATCGTAGAGGTATCCATGATTCAAGTTAGATTCCCACTAGCAGAACCTAACATGGGAGTTTCCGAAAATAGGTGACCCTAATTTAGTACCTTAAATAGTAGGATCTTTTTGGAAGTTTCCAAAAACAGGGGACCCTAATGGAGTACCTTAAATAGTAGGTTCCTTTTTAGAAGGACTCCAAAATAGGGTACCCCTAATTGTCGGAAACTCCCACATGTACCTGGGTTTGACCACCCCTATAAAACCTCGAACCCGCAGTTCCAACACTCTGCAGCCCTGCATTGCGCCCTAAACCCTCACACCCCTATGACTCTACTTAAAGGATCATGAGACTTCGTAACTACGGTTATTGACCCCAATTAAGGTATTTATAACCATACTTACTAAGTCCCATGATCCTCCAAGTAGGTTCCTGAGAAGCCCCTTTGTAAAAAAGGGTACCCTGGCTTTGTTCTACCATTCGGTAGTAGTACAGGGACCTCATCACGAAAAGGGCAAAAGGGTACTACTCAGGAACGTAAGACTCAAACACTCATCAAAACTTGACTGTCTGGTGCCTAGTAGGGAAAGGGGGAATGGCTTATGGAGACTATTGGGGACTGAAAAAGGGCTACTGTAATAAGGATCATGGGACTTAGTAACTAGGGTTATTATAGGGTAAGTATACCTAAAGTTTAAATTACTTATAACCCCAGTTAAGGTACTTATAACCATGCATAGATACCAAGTCCCACGATCCTCCAAGTACTATAGGGATCCGTTCCCCCATTCCCTCCTACGCACCAGACGGTTGAAGCCCTTGCGCCTTTGACAACCCACGGCCCTAGGCCCTACCCAGAGAGCCCAATACCCCCTAATTAAGGAATATAGCTTAAATCATAATATGAAGCCCTATATAATTTAAGCCATATTCCTTAATTAAGAGGTATTGGGCTCTCTGGGTACTAGCCCCCTCGAGCCGACAGACTCCGCGGGCCCTTACTTAAAGGATCATGGGACTTAGTAACTAGGGTTCCTTGAAGGGCTCCTTAAAAGGGATCTAAAGAGACTCTATAAGAGGGTTTAAGGGTTACTTCGAAGATCATGGGACTTAATAAGTACGGTTATTCTTAGAGTAATGGTCCTTAAAAGGGCTCAGGCCCGCCCGTTAAGATATTTATAACTGATAACCATACTCACCAAATCCCATGATGCTCTAATAACAAGGCCCTAAACCCTAAACCTCTAAACCGTAAACCCTAATGCCTCCTTCTTCTCAGGATCGTAGGCGAGCTCCACGACGAAACCGTGCCAATCTATCCGGCCTCGCGTTTTGTCAAAAGGGCTGAGGGCTTCTTGTAATAGGGTTTAGCGTGTAGGGCTCGTGGGGTTTATCAGTTAAGCTATGCGGTTTCGGGGTTTAGTGTTTTGAACGCTGAGGGGTTCCAGTTTAGGCCTTAACCTCAAAGCCTACTCTTGTGTAGGATCGCACTACATGTGATACAAGGGTTTATAATTAGTACGGACCTACGAACACGTCGGGCACGGTATTTTAACGGGGGTCTTTGGGAGCTTAGGACCTGGGTGTAGGAGGTTGGTTTCGCTAAGAGGACAGCTTCTGTCTGAAAGGGAAGCTATGGCAAAAGGGCTCTACAACGATGTCACGAGGATTTTGCAAGGTTCTTCAAGGGTGTAGAAGGGTTCGTCTCTGTCAAGGACGCTACGGTTGAGGCTGGGGATAAGGATTGGGGCTTTAGGGTTAGGGTTTCGGGTTCTGAAAGACGCCAGTACCTTTATCGTGCGTTTCTGGATTATGGGTACTCTTGGGTTGAAATGAAGGATCTAGGGCTGAAAAATGAGGCTAGAAGGCCTCAACTGCTAAGGCTCGTGGGATGAAGCTATATGAGGCTCTTCTGTCATTTTGAGCCTGAGGGGAATCTTAAACCAGTTGCTACGGACTTGCTTACAGCGCCTCAGCGAATCCCCAGTAAAATGACCACCACAGGTCAAGGCTAAGATACCCTCCGGCCTACTTTCCTTGCTGGGCTGAGGTTTATGATTTTGCCATGACCGAAGTTCCATCACAACTCGGGTTACGACATGTGCACAATCGCAAGTAAATAACGATAACGTCTACAAGAGACAGCCCTTAGCGCGCAATGCATACCGCCAGGTGCCTGGGAAAGGAACGCTCCAATCTGCCGGTGGGCCGTGCGCCCGGTACCTGGCAGTAAACAGTTTCAAGTTTACTCCTCTAGGCTGCTTTTATTTAATGCTTCAGTGTCCCTTCTCTTTAGTATTGCAAGGTTGGCGAAATAGGATTTCGGAGTTTTTTCTCCGTCTTGGTCTTCTGGCATTGAATCTGCGCAATACCTCTCAGCAGTCCCCCTAAGCGTCCATGTTCTAATTAGTAATTATTTGCTTTGGCTCCAATGTACCTATATAGCAACTACTTTAAGGCCAAAGTATATACGATCTGGGTACATGGACCCTCAGGGTCCACAGCAAGCAATGGTTGTCGGAGCAACCGCGTACTAGGCCTTATAGGGTTTAAGGCCTAAGTTTAGGATATACGACCGTGCGAAAGCTTATCGAATTTAAAATGAGGAGACAGAGAATCGCAAACCCAAGCCCCCGCATGAAAGCAAACCAAACGAAAACCCTCCAAACCTATTCCCGGCCCTCCTACTAAGCTCTTTCTACACCCAAACACCCTCATCTGAACATCCAAAATCCGAACTCCTCTTGAATGAAGGTCTGAATTTGTTTTGGGGGAAAGGCTTTGGGGCTCTTTTGGAGTTTGGAGTTCCGGGACAGAGCGAACCTAAGACCCTAAACTCTACTACGTACCAAAGCCCTCACGCATGCCTACAGGCTGATGTACCTAAGAATCACAATGCAACCTCCCAACACTTTACCTAAGAAACTACTACCAGAATCGCCGGTACCTGGCACAGGGTCCCTTAACCAACCTCTACTTGCATCTCGGTTTTCTCAAACACGAGCTTCCCTTACTGAACCCTGCCGGAACTGCTCAGGGTTTGTAGTGTTTCGGAGGTCTCACCCCGCAAAGCAAACAAACGCAACTTCCGGTATCAAAGCTCTCCGAAAGTCTGCCCACCCTAAACGGCAACCCTACAACATGCAGAGCTGCACCAGCCCCCTCCGGGGAAGAGGAGCACTACCGGGATGCATCCAGCAAGGATCTTGGTGATGAGTTGCACAGTTAGAGCACTTAGGGTTGAAGGTTTAGAGTTTAGAGGGAATGTTGGTGGTTTCGGACTCTAGTCCAGAGTTGAAAGTTCAGGGTCTTTGGTTCGGAGTTCAGAGTCCAGGGGTTCGTTTTGGCGAGATTCGCAATGACATTTCAGGATTCAGGGTCGGAGGACTGGGGTCGCCGGACAGCTTAACATGCATGGGGGGGTTGTTTCTTTTCTTGGGACTGACTGTACACGAGCTTAGTATACCTTGAGCTGCCAAAACCTACTTTGTTGTGCGGCTCACATAAATTCTAGGTTAGTGTTTCATGATCTCATAATCAGAACCTACAAAAATGGTTAGAGGCGTTCGCAATCAGCATAGAGCTTTGGGAGAAAATGGACTGCAAGCATGCTAGGGCACTCTAGCGAATGCTGTTACTTCCTCATTAGGCCTCTACTTGCAGGTTCATGGTCCTGAACTAGGATACCCAGTAACCTAGGAATAAAAAGGCCTCTCTTTTTGGTATTGGTAACTTTATAAGGAACCTAGGACTACAAAAAAGGAATAAGGGTACTACTGGGCATCCTAGTGAACATGAAGCACCCCGACAGAAACAACGAAGCTGCCTGAATGTGTGAAGAAGAGCACCCTGGACCCTGAAGCCAAGACGGATATGGCTGATGATATAAATCCTGCATTACCCGGAATAAGGAATATATGCCATAATTTCCATAGTTTAGGGTCCTTATGCAGGATTTATATCATCAACCGTACCACTACAATACACCAGGTTTGGGCGTCGAAGTTCGGGAACCTGTGCTGGGAGGATCGGGTGTCGCCAGTTTGTGGTTTAGTTGGGCTGCCTTTTTACAGTGTCTGACAACTCGAACCACACGCCGGAGAAAAGGATCCCCATAACCGCAAGGTCTAAATCCTCAACCCTGGCACAGGCGTATAGCATTAGATCTAGAAAGGAAACCCTGCTAGGGTCACGCAAAGCCGTCTCAGACCCGGCCGACCTTCCCCAATGCTCTTTCCACGCTTACCCGAAGGCTCCAGGTACAAACTTAGGCCTTAAGCATCGGCGGTATTAGGTACATGGAGCCTTAGGGTTCGGAGGAAAAAGCATCTTCATGTCTGGTCTCAAGTATATATGCAGGCGGTGAAGAGCTTGATCGGAAAGCGGGATGCAATGCCAACTAACGAAGCAGGTAGGATGCAAGACATGTCAAGCAGGAGTTTCACAGTGTGACTCTCGCCCGTAGGCCCTTACTATATTATGACGCTTAGTTACAATACTACTCTGTGCTCACAGCTTGAGTCTCATCTGGGCATGCGTACCTGCAGAGTAACAGCTCACAGCGTGCCCCTAATCCGTAAACCCCTAAACCCTACCCCAAAGGGTCCAAAGTACCTTGAGAGTAGAATGTAGGGTTTCTATATTAGGAGTTACCATAATGATTTGGGGAAGTATCCCCCGTAACAGCACCTAGGACCCTTTGGGTACAGCCTGTGACAGTCAGCTCAGGAAGGCGCAGCGTGGAACAGGCGTATGCGGAAGGTGTTGTCCTTGCCCGTGGCTTAAACAGCGGTTTAGGGTGTAAACCTTCAACCCGTCGAGCTCCGTCCAAAAGCCGTAATGGTACCCTATCGAACTTCGGGCACATGGACTCACGGTCAAAGTGTCTACTAACCCTAAACCCTAAAGCCGTAATGGTACCCTATCGAACTTCGGGCACATGGACTCTCAGGATGGACCCTCAAGGATACTTGTAGAGGTCGCTTAGCCTAGGGCTCGGTACCCAGGGGGCCCAAAGTAGTTCCTTTTTGGGTGTGTCCTCTTTTTTGATTAGGGATTCTAATATACTACCCAAGAAGGAACTATTTTGGGGCCTCTGGGTAAAGCCTTCTGGCTGCAGTGACCCGTTAGAGTCTCAGGTCCCTAGGAGTTTTGTCTAATCCTCCCGGTGCCCTACCTCCACCCTACCCAGGGGCTCCATAGTAGCTCCTTTTTGGGATTACCATATAGGATTCTAAACATGAACCCCAAAAAGGAACTACTATGGAGCCTTTGGGTAAAGACCTATCTTTTTAAGATAGGTAGGTTCTTTAGGGTCAACCCTAAAAGCCTGACGCATAAACCGTAAAGGTCGGATATTGAATACATGCTAAGCTCATGGCTCCCGGCAGCACCGGGCAGAAGAGCGCTCTTCGGATCCTCAACTTGGAACAGAGTTCGTGCGCAGATCTTGAGGAGCCGTTCGAGAATGCCATGTACGGAGTACTCTCTTGTTCAAAAGCCGAGACGGAAGAAGTTCAAGGACAACAAAGGCAAGGCCAACAACTGCAAAGCGCGACGTGAGATAATCTGCCTTCCCTGCAGAAGAAAGGCGTCAGACGAGCTCCGCGAATTTTCGAGTCAAGCTGGGAATTTTGGTGGGAAGCAAACAAACAACTTAGGCACGGCCCCCATACAGTAAGAGCCTATAATAGGGCTACTATTAAGGTCCTACTGTACTATATCTATATAACGAATAATATTCAACTATTACTGAGTGGGGGCCGTACCTAACAAACAACGGACGAGGTGTGGTTCAGGGGATGCGATAATGTTTCAGGACTCGGACACCCGGGACAACCAAAGATTCAAGGAGGTGGCGGACATGTAAGGTTATGCCACTGGCTAACTAAGGCAATAGTAGAAGTAAGACATCGAACACACAAAAATCGAATACTAAGATGCAACTATAAGAATTTCGATTCAAACTTTCAGACTATCGCCGAACATTTTCAGCAATCTGTTTAAACACTTCTAAGGGAATGACAACGATGTAATGCTTTAATATTTGTACTAATGACACTGGCAATGCTGACCCTCATCGGCATTCATCGCCCAGCCGCCACCAGTGGCCCGCATCCTAAACCCTAAGACCCCTGCAGTAAACCCCAAACCCCAACCCTAAAGCCCTGGTGCGGTTCGCGGACTTGGGTTGTCAAACTGCTTCTCTGGGCTCCACACTGGTAAGACCACTCCTGCAACGCCATGTTATGTCGCCTGAGGGCAGGGCTCTAAGGGGTTTCATAAGGGCTTCGTAGGGTGTTATAGGTCTTTCTGGCGAGGATCCTTGCCGGATAGGTTTTCATGGCGAGGATCGTTGTTTGCGGTTCACAGGCATCTCCAAATCCCAAAGACTCCCAAATTCTTAGGCTAGGGTTCTTGCCTAAACCCTAAACCCCTAAACCCTGAACCGAACCCTAAACCAAACCCTAAGCCCTAAACCCCAAAACCTCTAGATCCCTTATAGATTTAAGCCAAAAGACTTCATCCTCGGAGCCCTAAACCTCGAAACGCTGAACCCCTGCAGGCCCAACGGCCTTAACCCTTAAACCCTAGAACCCTGAACCCTAGAACCCTAGAACCCCTAAACCCAAGACCCGTAGTCTCAAAGCCCTAAAATCAGACCCTGAGGGCCTTAACTAAACGTGCAATGCGGGCCTGATATAGAACCCCAAATAAAGCCATCTACAAGAAAAAAACGCTCATTGAACCCTAAAAAATAACTACCCTTTAAAGGGTAGCCTGTCATAGGAACCCGAAATTGTACCGTAAATAGGGGACCCCATGCTAGAACCTTAAATAAACCGGTTACAAGGCCGGTGTGGTTCAGACCACCTATATGGGAGCTTCCGAACAATTCAGGGTACCTTATTTTGGGGTCCTCATAATAAAGGATACTACTATTTAAGGTATCATAAAAGGGTCCCCCATTTTCGGAAACTCCCATATAAGCGTTGCTACTATAGACGCCTAGCTTACATGGTGATTCGGGCCATGAGGGTAAAGGAGCCTTTAAAGGAACCCTTAACCCTGAACCCTGAAGGAACCCTTCAGACAAAATGCTTCCTAGAAGTTACCCCTATACTACCATTGTGGAACTATGGGAGTTTCCGAAAAAACAGGGGACCCTAATATGGTACCCTAAATAATAGGATCCTTCTTATAAGGACCCCCAAATAAAGTACCCCTATTTTCGGAAACTCCCCTATAGGTCCCTACAACCAGAACCAGGATGGCTGTTTTGGGAGGCTGTTTTGGGACGAAATTTCATAATCCCTAAGGCCCTAAGGGTCCATGTACCCAAATAGTATATACTTTGGGCCCAATGTATCTATATATGGAGTACTTTAAGGCCAAGGTATATACTAATTCTGTACATGGACCCTCCGGGAATGGTCGGATAGGAGGAGCCGCTAGGTTCCAAGAAGTTCCGACATCCAACCGACCCAAACGTGTCTGGGCCCAAGAGCTGGGAACCCGGCCCGATATCTTCTTTGCCTTCATTCAAAGGGGAAAAGGAGGGACCCTTAATAGGGACCCCTAGGTATATACGCTTAATATAGCTGTTATATACCCATTATACAGCCCCATTACAGGGTAGGGGTCCCCATTAAGGGTCCCTCCTTTTCCCCTCTGCCTTCATGCGGGCTTAGGCGTTGGGCATTAAGGCCTATAAGGTTTGATGCTTAGGCTGTCGGCTCTTGGGGTCCACTGGTTGCTAGGGGTTTAGTTCGAATTAACATGATAGGAGTATAAACATATACATACATACATACCTTCATAAATTCATTCATTCATTCATTCAACCATTCAATCATTCAATCCTTCAACTATTCAATCACGCGTCCGTTCATACATACCGCCCTCATACACATGTAGTAGCCAAGTAGCCTATTGCTTGAAGTGCTGTGGCATTCTCCACGGCTTCAGCTTGGCAGCACCATGACTTACCAATTCAGGAGCCTCCTCTGCCGGGATTAGACCCAAGAGTAACCTAGGAAAAAAAAAGGGTGCCCTTTCTTGTTTAAAGGGGCTTATAAGGGAATCTGAACCCTAAAAAAGGGAATAAGGGCCTACTCTAGGTCCTAGGGGATATTATGGTTTAGTGTGCTAAGTTCGCTGCTTTAGGGTGGCAAACTGCTTGAATTTAGGGTGGCAAACTGCTTGAAGGATCAGGGCCTAGTAAGTAAGAGCATAATTCTGCCGACCCTTTTGCTGTTCCCCGTATGCAGAATACATGAGACTCCACGACCGGCTATTCTAGATTCTAGGCTCCCTTAGTGAGTCCTCACACTACAATCTATGTAGTACTCCTCATTTCATTCAGTGGATTGTAACTCATAATATCACTAGATACCCTCACCCTTCATTATTTACTGGGACATGAGAATTTATCATTCCTAAATCATATGCCTGTGTAAAGCATGAACCTCTCAACCGTGAAACCAAAGCAGGCCTTTGTCCCTGCTGGCCACGTAGAAGAGGTGCGGCAACGCGCGCTGGCCGAAGGGATCGGAGAGTTTGGGTGTTATGAAGGTGGTGCGCGACCTAGATCCCAGAAATGAACGCCTTTCTTGGGATCACGTTTTGTTTGTGCAGTCCTATGGCGAGAAAGTATGAGAACAAAAAGAAGTAATCAACTAATACATTTTGGGGTCTAGGGTTCTGCCTTTGAGCAAACATCCGAATCTGCTTCAACCCTATTTTGAATAGTCAGATAGGTGGCAGAACAAACCGCACTGATTAACAGTGGCGCTCAGTCATTGAACTTGTAGGTCCTCCCTAAACCCTAAACCCTAAACCCTAAACCCTAACCGATTGTAGGTGATTGGAGCCCCTGCTTGATTTTGACCGAAGGTTCGTACGGTTTAGGGTTTAGGGTTTAGGGTTTAGGGCCCGAAGGGTCCTAAGTACCTCCATAGCAGGATGTAGTGTTTCTCTATTTGTAGTCACTGCTACGGTTTTAGAAAGTACTCAACTGGTAGTGGTCTCTTCCATCACACATGTATGTACTCTCTCGATATATACATGTATGCACGTTTATCTTAATATACAACTTACCATACACTCATTTTAAACTTTTGTATGTATATATGTATATACATATGTATATATGTATACATATATATATATACACATATAGTGCTGTCTAAGGGATTCATTGTGGGAGTTTAAGGGCTTGCGGAGGCTTTGAGCGGCTTGGAGGCCATAAATGCACTTTGGGATTTAAAAGGGCCTGTGGAGGGTGTGAAGGTCACAGCCCGAGACCCCAGACTTACTTAAAGAATCGTGGGACTTAGCAGTGACGGTTGGTAACTATACTTATATCTAATACTTAGAACGCAATAAGGTACCTGTAACCATACTTACTAAGTCCCACGATCCTCCAAGTAAGGGTTCAAGTACTCTTGGACTTACGGGGCCTTTTTGGGTACCCAAACTATGAATAGGCACTAATTACTTAGTTCAAGTATCTCGACGTTATAAGCTATAAAGGAATAAAGGAACTTGAACCCTAAACACTAGAACACATACGCAAATTGTGGGTGCTTGGAGTCACTGGTATGGTGTAGCGTCCATGCTTTCTAAGGCCAAACGATCGAGGTACGTACTTCGAACCGACTTTTTGTATCTGCGCAGGTAAGTACGCATGAACCAGTAAGCGGCTCCAACGATCGGATTTTCAAGTTTCAGAGTCCAGAGCTTTAGGAAATGATATCACAGGCTCGAAGGTCTACAACACAGCAACACAACTTTACAGTTGAGGCTGGAACATGGTACAGCCTGTCTATTCCACATGGTGGTTTTCGTCACAAATCGTGCTTACAGCATCGTCTTGGGGTCGCAAGGAATGTCCGAAATCCAAAGCCCTAAGCCCCAAACACTTAGCAATTAGGCCTAAGGCGTAAATTCCTAAACCTTCCAAAACCACACCCTAAACACCCTACCCCATAGGCCCCAAATCCTAAGCCCTACCTAGGGCTCATGCCGTACTCCTTTCTTAAGGTACCTAGTTTTCTATACAACAAGTCCTGACCATAAAACTAGGTATCCTAAACGCGAATGATGCGGCACCTGCCACTTCTCCAACTCTTCGATGACTTCCTTGCAAGCTGCGGCTCTAAGGAATTGTACCGCAAAAAATCAAAGGCTTAACGGTTCCCGAGGGCTCTAAGGACTCATATAGGGTTCCTTTAAAGGGAACTATAAGGGGTCCTTTAAAGGGATCTATAGGGATTAGGGATCTAAGGACTCAGATATCAAGGCTTTTGCTCCCAAAGACCATACTACATAAGGCTTTCGGGCTATTTTGATGTCCAGGGGTTTGCGTTTAGGGTTCATGGCTTAGGGTTTAGGAACATTAGGGATGGGATTCTACTTTGGGGATGGTTTGGGAGTCTGGCAGTACGGTTTGGGAGGGGTATCCTGACATGCGCTTTGCTGTGGTCCGTCAGATAACCCCAAAGCTGTTGTGTACTCATGTAAAAGGTTCAAAACACCCAATAATTAGTACTCGGTTTTTGGATAGTAGCTATGTAGGTTAGGACTTTGGAGAGTATATGATTATTAGGTACTTGGACCCTTGGGGTCATGGCAATCTTGTCGAAAGGGTTTTTCAGAGGCTGCAGCGGGGTCTTAGAGCTACAGGTGGTCCTCCTGAAGCTCAAAAGCCCCAAACCTAAAAACTCAAGCCTTGTAAACCCTAACCCTAAACCCCTAACCCACTACACCCTAAACCCTATCGTGCAGCCAGGCTTCTTTTCGGAAGGGACGTTCTGCGAGTCCTCCATCGGCCACAAAAAGGAAGAGATCCTGCAGAGGTAGAGAGGGTGTAGAGGTTTAGGCGTTGAGGCTTAGGGGTTCAGGGGTTTAGGGTTGGGGGGTAGGGGTGGGCATTGTGGATGGTAGATTGCCTATTGCACAGGTGCGAGGATTGAGTTTTGGGATGCTGGAATTGTAGCTTGAGTTTAAATAGGGGCCTCGATAAGTCGGGCCTTGATAAGTCAAACAAAGTTGTTAAAGACTATAACTATAGCTAGTTGTGATCTGGAACCCCCCAAACTTGTATTGGTAATTATTTAGGCCCCTATATTAGATGTTTAAGGCAAGCCATACATCCTGAACCCTACAGATCGGGGGTTGAGGCAGTGAGGCATAGCTTTCCCGAAGCCCCCAACCCTACAAATGGTAGCTCATGACCACCCTATTACAGCGTATGTCCCAAACATTGTCGAGTATTGAATCCGCATCTAGACTCCACCTAAACCACACAAGTATAGTATGTGGACTAACTGCCTTCTTTACAAAACCCAAGAGTAACCTAGGAATAAAAAGGGTGCCCTTTTTGGTTGAAAGGGGCTTACAAGGGAACCTGAACCCCCAAAAAGGGAATAAGGGCCTACTCTAGGTCCTAGTCTTTAGGTGGTGGCCATGATTTGCCTATTTGTCGGTTGGGAACACCGGGCAAAAGCTAAACCGCGCATTCGTCATCCGAACCTTGAACCCTCAACACCTCAACATCTTACCCCAAGGGTCCAAGTACCCAATAATCATATACTCTCCGAATTCCTAACCTACATATCTACTATCCTGAAACCGAGTACCTTATTATTGGGTTAGTTCTGCTCATGGCCTAGAGTAGCGGTGAATCAAAGGGGAAAAGGAAGGACCCTTAATGGGGACCCCTACCCAATAATGGGCTATATAATGGATATATAATAGCTATATTAACGGTATATACCTAGGGGTCCTTATTAAGGGTCCCTCCTTTTATCCCTTGGAGTGAAGAGCGGCTTCTGGTTTATAAGGACTCCTCAAGGCAACCTGAAGCTGGAGTCCTTCGTAGCAAACTCGAACCGGCCAGGTACCTGCACGACTTGAAGCGGGCAGACTTTCCCAAACGGTCCTAAGTAACTATCTACCAATACACATAGACATATGTGATACGACCATATGCAGGCTGCTTGCCAAAACCCATGATACTATTTTCTAGCATATACAGAAACCCAGCGTTGTGCTATGCAGGTACTTAGCACCGTTTGGGGTTTGCAGATTTTAATTCTGGTGTCGGGCGAGACCCTGGCCAAGACCCCTGCCCCGTATCAGGGTTCCTGGACTCTGTAGCACAGGAACACAGGATTTCGGGTACCCCGGCACACCTTCAAAAGGAACCTTGGTAGAATCTTCGAAGCCCTTAAAGGCGTCCTGAAAGGAACCATCGCACCCCTCGGAATCCCGACAACCCTGGACCCTAAACTCCTAAACCCCTTAACTTCTAAACCCTAAACCCCTCTACAGTAGAAGCCCAAAAGTTGGAAACCCCAGAGCCTCCATCCTTAAGACTCATGTATAGGGAATCCCAGCACTAGTTGGCCTTAATCCGGTTTCCAACTTTGTAGGGTTTACTGTAAACCCCTTATATAACTTCTAAACCCTAAACCCCTCTAAACCCTTCAACCCCAACCCTAAACCCTAAACCCTAAACCCTAAACCCCTCTAAACCCTTCAACCCCAACCCTAAACCCTAAACCCCTTAACTTCTAAACCCTAAACCCCTCTACACCTTCAACCCCTAAAGGCTGAACTAACGGCTCACGGGCAAGTGATCCGTCACCGGCGGAGGAACCACAATTGGGCCAGGCCTTTGCACTCGCTGCGCTGTTCAATTGGGACCCGTAGTGTTTACAGTAAACCCCATAAAGTTGGAAACCGGATTAAGGCCAAATAGTGCTGGGATTCCCTATACATTAATCTTAAGGATTGAGGCTATTGGGTTTCCAACTTTTGGGCTTCTACCATAGGATTTAGGGTTTAGGGTTCCTAGGCTTTTGGGTGCTTGGCCTAGGGTCTAGTACTTGGGATCCTTATCCTTGCCTTAGGAATTCAAGGTTTAGGGTTTAGGATTTAGGGTTTATGTTCTAGAGTTGTTAGGCTTTGTGGCAATTGGGGCTTATCCTTGCCTTAGGATTTGGGATTTAAGGTTTGGGGCTTTAGGATTGATGGTTCAGGTTTTCGGGTTGTGAGAATTCAGGGTTAATCAGGGTTTCAATTTCAAGGCTGGGGATGAAAAAACAATACGACTAAGGTGCTGTAAGGGTTCTATAATACTGTTCATGATATAAACCCTGCATTACCCATAATAGGGAATATACCATAATGTCCATAGTTTAGGGTCATTAAGGTAACGCAGGATTTATATCGTCAACCGTACGACTAAGGTGTTGTAAGGGTTTTATAATACTTTGGAGGTGTTGAACGGGGTATTGCGGAGTTGTAAGGTCTTTCGGAGAGGACTTCTTCAATGTTCTACAGGAGCTAGCCGGGTTTGAACAGGACATCTTCATGTTGTGTATTTTTGGGATGCAGAGTGGGTGTAATTGTTCCTTCGGGAGCATGTTGGCGGTTTACGAGCAGGTTTGTAGCTAATGTCCTTTAGCCCCCGGTCGAGGACACAGGCTTGTCAGGTTTGGAGTTGGGGATTTCTGGGGTTTATGGGTTTAGCGCTTTAGGGCTTCGGGCAATTAGAACAGGCGTTGGGGGCACGGTCTTATCGTCGTTCGTGAGGGCTCCATGAAAGCCACATGCTGAGATGCATCTGCAAACTTAAGCCCTAAACGACAAGAGCAATAAAACCCCTTCCAACGAGCTCTACTATTGTAGGCGGTTTTTCTTGCTCGTACACAGAAAACACCAACAAACATTTCACAATTACGAAATGTGTCGGAGCCCTGTGCAAGTTCGCTCGAGCCTCAACGCAAGTCTTGCGAAGAGTTTAGAGGGTTTAGGGTTTAGGGTATCGAACACTGTAAGAGCCCGGCAACAATCTTGAAGACCCAATTTATATGAACACTCTACCTCATACCTCAAAACCCAGAGGCTCCTCATATACTACCATTATGGAATTAGGTCCCAAAAGACCATCCTTAATCTGGTTTTAGGCCCCTAATTCCATAATGGTAGTATATGAGGAGCCTCTAGGACTCTAGGAAACGGTAGCAGGCTCCTCTGAAGCCACTTTTCTTCCCATGACTTTTCTCCGCATCTAGGCCCCTGAGCTCCATCCGGTCAGAGTCTGCGGCTTAGGTTTTGGCCATAAGGGTCCAAGCAGTCCTTATTTATGGTTTTTGGTGCCTAAAAGGCCCTACTTAATAGGGAGTACTTGGACTGGGTAGAGGTTTAGGGCTGCGGGGTCAGATCTCGAAGACCTGCAGCGATTAGGGCAGGGCTTTGTTTTGAATTATGTATGTGTTTTGCGGGTTCAGTGCATTCTTGCCCTTTGATTGCTTTCAGGTGGGGGCGCGAGGAGGAGGGGGAGGGGGTGACTCACCCTCAACGTCCAGCCAATTGAAGGCTTCAAGTGCAATAATTTGAGGGCCAAAGTATGCTTGAGACAATAAGTGCACAAAGATCCTTACGATTAGACTTTGAGTGGAAGCACTACACTAAACCGATTCCTTCACCCCAAGCCGTGAGAGCACCCAACAGTACCCAGAGTCTCCAATTTACTTCTTTTTTGGTTTTTCTGTGGTATCTTCTCAGGTAACCCCCCAAACAGGAACTACAATGGAGACTATATATAGGTAATAGGTTGACAGTCATCGACACTTGGGAGTTTCCGACAGGTAGGGGTACCTTATTTTGGGGCTTATAATAAGGATCCTACCCTAAATTACTACTTAGGGTACAAATATTTGGGTCCACTATTTTAGGAAAGCCCCACATTTCGTTTTAAAGCACAGAGACGGATTCAACTGCGTGCGTTCAGGCTCCGAGCGATTCTTTGCAGAATCGCACATTTTGGGGCTCAAGGTTTACTTAAGGTTTCGTTTAAAGTTTATAGGGTTTAGTTTAGGGTGTATTTAAGGTTTCGTTTAGGGTTTAGGGTTTAGCTTAGGCTTAGAGCTTATAACTTTCAACATTTCGTCAGACTGACTGACCGGTGTGGCACAGCCAGGGCCACCTAACACATGGAACGACAGAGTGGTCTGCACCTGCCATGAAACCCCCCTAATGGTCCACAGACTGCCCTAAGCCCTAAGGACCACCAAACCTCCATTTACGCAGGCTTCCCTAAGGCTCCAAGGAGGGTCTTGGGCTTTCTGGGGGAGGGTTTCGGCTTTGGGGGCTAGGGTTCGGGATCTCACTACGAGGGTCCAGGAGCCTTGGGGCTGGGTTTAAGGGTATAGTGGTTTAGGGTTTAGGATTTAGGGTTTAGTGGTTTAGGGTTTAGGGTTTAGTGGTTTAGGGAGGATTAAAGGCTAAGCCCTACGTGTAACCCAAACCCTGCAAATTCATGACCCTGACAGGTAGGGTCTAAATGCCACGAACAGTATAGATCATCGAAGCCAGTGGTAAACGTCAGGGCAGTAGGGCCGTAAAACTGCAGATAATAAGGCTTCGGGGCATGTTATACTAAGTTACTGCGACTATGCCTACAAAGTTTACAATTTTTCAACTGGTAACCACACGAGCGTACTATGACAACTTATTCCGACCCCCACAGTAAGCCGACGGACTAGAACTTAAACTGTGTGGCTCGAGGCGGACGACTGGGACCGCTGGGGGGTGCCTACAGTGTGGGCCTGCAGCCGATGCAAAATCTGACACATGCAAGAATGCCGTGTCTCAAGCACCAAGTCCTTCTCTGATCTGCTTTGTGGCTTAAACTTCTGCTTGGGGCTTAGGGTCTAAAGTGCTGTGTTTAGTTACAGTCTCGAGTGGACAATGCGGGCGAGAACGCGCCCGGAAGAATAAAGTTGGTTCTCTTTGTTCGCACCAAGATCTGGGTGATCAGAGAAGGGATGCAAATCCCCAAAAGCTGCGCAGAGAGTCACATATACCCGTGAGCTGCTGAAGGATGACATATATCATTTATCAGCACTAGTTATGCAACCAAAAGACGCACTAGTAGAAGTGGTCGTGGACCTGTTGAACCAAGAAAATGACACTACAGTTTCAATTTCTAATGGTGCTGTTGATGCTGCTACAGTGCTGCACCACCACGATGATGACTACTACTGCAGCCATGCCCGTAGCCAGTAATCCTCTCAGTGCAACTGTTGCTACTGCTGTTGCCACTGTTGTTGCCACCAACTGCTGCTGCTTCTGCTGCTGCTAGGTACTAAAGCAGGGACGGATTGCCGACGACTCCCGGCGCATGCGATGCGTCCGTCTTTACCAACCCCAGGTTCAGAACTAGCGCATACGTTTTCGTGAACACCCTCAACGACCGGGTGTTAGTCTTGAACCACTTGTATGTACACTGCACAGAAGTAAATGCTAGCTTGTGAACACCCGCCTGCGAACCCTAAAGTAATCAATCGTGTATGAAAACCAGTTCCTGCCAAGGTATGTGCTCCAACATGCTTTGTAACAGAGTGCTTCATCTATCTGAACCCGAATGTAAGCTTCAATTGAAACCCTGATTGAAAAACATCCTGCAGCTCAACCCTAAACCCAACTGTCCACGCTTCGAATGTCCAAATCCTACGCCCAAGTAGTTGCCAAGCCTGCTGCATGTGCTAGACGCCAGTTGAACTTTAGAAACAAGTTCATCATATCAAGTGATGGAACCCCCTGGAAATCCCCACCAGGCCAACGACACTACCGGGCTTGCTCGGGCTCACATGCCCATGCCATTTGGAGCCTGGATTTTGGGTGCAGCTTTGCCTGTCATTTTATGGTTGCAAAAACCGCAGGTTTTGTTGAATGAGGCGAAATGAGATGTGCAAAGCTGTACCACGCATGATGAGCATTTCTGGTGGACGGTGTGCGTCGAGCATTGTGCCTTGATTTCGCGAGCATTGCTGCCTTGATTTCGGCGGTGCTGCGGCGACTGCGTGCTGAGATTCATATATTGTTCCTTGCATGCCGATGTCGTCCCTGCGGTTCATAAGTACATGTGGAACAAATCCGAGATTGATTGCTGAAGCTTTGAAGCCCTAAGTAATTAAGCAGTTGATGTCTCAGTCCTATATCACATGACACGATGACCCTTTTGAATCTCCAAGAGTCGAAATGTGGACTGTGTAGAGCATGCGGAATCATGTTTACTTCTGCTTATGGAAGCTTGATGAGATGCGCCGACTCCGATGCAGGCATGGCAGAACCAACACAAAGTCCACTGATCATCCGCTGGTCGCTCTTTGGTGGTGTGTACGATGACGAAACGCTCATCTCGGTACTCGTGCACATTTTAAGATTTATTGCGGAGGCAAGATTTTCTTGTAAAGCATTGCCACAAAACTGACCGAAGGCAAAGGCGGAAACGGGCAAGAAGCCTTGATTCCATGCGGCGCAAAAACAGAAAGTTTGGCATAAAACCTCTAGACAGGTTACATAATCATCTTCCTACCTCGTGTACGAAGCTTGTAAACCCCTCCAGGCACGAAAGAACATGGAGCACATAGCTCTAATAATCATGCAGCCTATGCAACCCATGGTTGTGATGATCATTACGGTGATGGTGATGATGCTGCTGCTGATAAAGAAAAATCCTTTCAAAGGGGGTTCCTTTAAGGGTACCCTTTAAGGCTTTGGAGATATTTAGGGTGTACAAGGTAAGGCTCCATGTGCCTAAACAGAGTATACCTCGGATCTAAAGAGGGTCGTTTATAAGCTTTTGAGGGCCTAAGTATATAACATTAACATCGATACACGAAACCTATACAAAACCTAAAATATCCGCAACCCTGATAGATAAGTTACCCTTAACTTCAAATATTTAAGAGGCATAGCAGCAGCCCTATATGCGTACCTATACTAAACTTAGAACCCTAGCCAAAATTGCAGTTTGAACTGTTTCTTAGGGATTATAACAACTAAAAACTAAAAATTACTTCTAAGTACCCCTAAGGTACATGGAGCCTTTGGGATCCATTCTCTCCATTCTAAGCGAGATTCCTTCGACAGGCCTGACACTCTAGCGACAACTTTTTACGGTGCCCACAGTCCCCCGAAACCCCTCAGTTTATAAGGAATGTAGTTACGTTAAGATATGATAGGAACCATCATTAGATTTAGTATATTGTCCTGAACGGAGAGGTTTGGGAGGCTCTGGGTGGCATAGGCCAGCAGTACACAAAAACAAGAGGCTGTTCTGCACATGTAGTTGGGGCTGCCAGCTGTTGAAACACTGAGCCCTATGTCTTAAAACCTCATCACCAGACTTCAAACGTCAACGCAACCTGCACACAAAGACCCCGTGATTCCGGATTGCTACCCACATCCAACACAAAGGGTATGCTACCTAAACCCTACGCACAAGTTGCAGCACAGGGTTGCAGCACTGCAACAGCAGTGGGCGGGCACGACAAAATTGGGGTCTGGGTCATCCCGACTTTCACCCCCAAGCCCTATGCCTAACTAAACCCTAAACCCTAGACTTTAGGTCCTAGGCCTTAAACCCAAAACTTTACGCCCTAAACCCCAAAATGTACGCCCTAAGCCCGAAACTTTAGGCCCTAAGCTTTGCACCCTGAACCATGTACTCCCCCTTAGGCTCCATGCGCCGATATAGTGTCTACTTATATAGGCCTTAAAGTATGTATATAGGGACCCCTTTGAGGCTTAAGTATCTACTATCAAGGGACATGGGTAGTTGTCAAAATTATGGCCCCTGTTTGGGCACCCTAAAAATTAGGCGCCGTATTATAATAAGGACCCAAAAAGGGACCATACTGTTGATGATATAAATCCTGCATTACCCATAATAAGGAGTATACCATAATTCCCATAGTTTAGGGTCCTTAAGGTAATGCAGGATATATATATATATATATATATATATATATGGGAGTTTCCGAAAATAGGGGACCCGAAAATGGTACCCTAAATAGTAGGATCCTCATTATAAGGACCCCTAAAAAAGTACCCCCGATCTTCGGAAACTCCCACATTATATTATCAACCCTAGGCCCTAGACCCTATAGATCCCTTAAAGGAAGCCCTTAAAGGTACCCGCTATAGATCCGTTTAAAGGAACCCCAGGATTTTGTCCATCAATTTTGACAACCTTATAGTAACCCTTTGAAGGAACCCTTATAGTACCCTTATAGTACCCCTTTAAAGGAACCCCCTACAAAGGAACCCCTTTAAGGCTTAAGTATCTACTATAAAAGGGACATGGAGCCCTTGAGTTTCCCCCTCCCAGCGGCTTTCCGAGCCTCAGCTTTTGCTGGGCCTGGCCTTCTTGACGATGGTCTTTCGGACCTCCCCAGAGAGCCCAATACCCCTGAAATGAGGAATATGCCTAGGGTTCCTTTAAAGGGATCTATAGGGTTTAGGGATTCAACTACCCCTTAAATAAGGGATATGGCTTCAATTATATAGGGCTTCATCTTATGATTTAAGCCATATACCTTAACCCTAAGGCTCCAAATAGCCCAAAGTAGGTACCATTTATAGACTTTGGAGCCCAAAGTAGGTAGTATTTATGTGCTTGGAGTCTTAGGGTAATTAAGGGATGATGGTCTTTCTGACCTCTGCACTTGGACTACATGGGTTTGGGGTTTAGGGTTTAGGGTTTAGGGTTTAGAAGTTAAGGGGTTTAGGGTTTAGGGTTGGGGGTTGGTTTAGGGTTTAGGATTTTAGGCTTTAGAGTGGGTTTAGGGCTTATGGTTTAGGGTTGGTTTAGGTGTGCCTCACCCAAAGCTTTGACTATGTGTGTGCATACACATAGACAAGAATGTGTATACACATGCCAGGTGAATCTTTTTGTATGCGTTTACTTCCTATCTATAGATGGTCCTATGGTGGTATCAATGTATAGCCCACAAAGTCATAGTCAAGAGGGATTCACGAAGGCTTCGTGAGCGTCGCACAGCCCCTAGAAGCCAACTTACCCAGGTAGTGGGCTACTTGGCTTGTGGGCACTACCTTGTATTCTCAAGCATCGGTATACGGCCCAAGTCATGGGCAGGTAGGGCCTGGGAGAGAGCAGATGGAGGGTCTAGGTAGGGTTCCGGAAAGGGTGCTTATCTCGAAAGATACTGTTGATGGACAAAATCCTGCATGACCCTAAGGATTCTAAACTATGGGAACTATGGTATATTCCTTGTAATGGGTAATGCAGGATTTTGTCCATCAACAGTATTTAGTGCTTCCTCAGCTACAAGACTTCCTGACAATAGAAGCACTGCAAACAAACCTCTGCGCCAGAGGGTCCAAGTACCCAAATAGTAAGGTTTTCGGTCCCAAAATCCATACTCTGAATGGCTTTTGGACCTTGAAACACTACTATTTGGGCACTTGGACCCGTAGGGTGCGCCTTAACCCCAAATTGACCTCATGCGCTATCTCGTAGACCCTACGTATTCGGAGTTCGGAGTTGCAAACACGTTGTACTTGGCGCTACCCTTGCGTTGTGGGTACCCTTGATGGGTTTACATCAGTTGGAACCCCTCCGACCCGTACTACCACCCTAAACCGAAACCCGAAACCACTACTGAACCCGAAAGCCCTAAACCCTAACCCGAGACGGCTAACCCCGACACCCGAAAGCACTGACTAACTAAACCTTAATCCTAACCCATCAGTCTTCAACACTCATAGTATAAAACTCATAATGATGTATTGGAAGGGCCCCCACCCTGTAATAGTGGTATAATAGGAATAGAATAGGGCCCTAATATAATCCTTATAGTCACTATTACAGGGTGGGGGCAGCTTCTAAGTCATAGTATAAAACTCAGAATAATATAACGTACCCTGGGGATCAAAATGGCCCAAAAGCCTTACATAGCATGGTCTTTGGGCCCAAAAGCCTTAATATATGAGTCCTTATAGATCCCTAATCCCTATAGATCCCTTTAAAGGACCCCTTATAGATCCCTTTAAAGGATCCCTAGATGAGGCCTTAGAGCCCTAGGGATAAGCTCTCGGTCAAGAAGGCCTTCTTCGAATCTGTGGTCTCCTGCTCGGCTTTCTTCTTTGCGCGGCTCCACTTGAGAATGACCTCGTTGTTCCTGCAGAGGTGGGTGGTGGAGGCCTTTTTAGGGTTCCGTTAAAGGGATCCATAAGGGGTCCTTTAAACGGATCTATAGGGTTTTAGGGTTTAGGGGATGTTCGGGGTTTAGAGTTTAGGGGTTTCGGGTTTAGGGGCTTAGGGTTTAGGGGTAGGGGTTTCGGGTTAGGGGTTTAGGGTTTGTGGTGGAGGCGTATTTTGGGTTTTTCTTCGTTCATCGGGAGTTTAGGGCTTGCATTGGCTTGCTCGAGGGGAAGTTGTACTTATCGACCAATAAGCCACAGAACAAAAACTATGTTAAACTTTCCGAATTAATTACTGCTAAACCACAAGAGCCGAAAAACCTAAACCGTAATGCAAGTTTCCAAGGGTGAAAGGAGGGACCCTTAATGAGGACCCCTAGGTATATACCCTTAATGTAGCCATTATATACCCATTATATAGCCCATTATAGGGTAGGGGTCCCCGTTAAGGGTCCCTCCTTTTCCCCTAAACCCCCTAAACCCCCTAAACCCCTAAACCCTAAACCCTATACCCTTATAGAATCCCTATAGATCCCTTTAAAGGGTCCCCGTTAAGGGTCCCTCCTTTTCCCCTTTGAAAGCTTGAAGGTCGGGCATTGGGGATCTAAAGTTCCATATGGGCTTTCTCTGCAGCCGCGGTTTAGGGTTTAGGGGTTTAGGATTTAGGATTTCGGGTTTAGGGTTTAGGGGTTTAGGGTTTAGGGTTTAGGGCCCCCCCCCTGGGGCGCTGATACCTCCAAAACCTGAAGTCCGATCCTACGGTTGGTGATATAAATCCTGCATTACCCCAAATAAGGAAGATACGTTAATTCCCATTGTTTAGGGGCATTACATAAGGTAATGCAGGATTTATATCATCAACAGTATTGGTCCTAAGAGCAAGAAAAACAGGCAATGCACAAACAAACAAAAATCCCTTAGACACATAATCAAACATAACATCACTTTACTGAGCCCTTGCGTTTATGCTATTCGTAATCTCGATAAACGGCATTATGCTGTTGGTGGACAAAATCCTGCATGACCCTAAGGACTCTAAACTATGGGAACCATGGTATACTCCTTATAATGGGTAATGCAGAATTTTGTCCATCAGCAGTACCACCCATGGTGGGCATGGTAGATGTTTCATTCATATTTATGCCATTCACCCCAATCCGGTACGCTGGCTTCATAGGCTTCAGGGCAGGCATTCGCCTGCAGCATCGCAGTTCACAGGGCCTCCTTTAAAGCCTCCACGGATTAGAGTTTAATTCATGATTTAGGTTTACGGTTTAGGGCTTTAAGGCCTTTCTTTGGAGTTTCGATGAAGGTCCAAGGGAGTTTGCTTTTGAAGGCCTCCACAGAGCTATGTTTCTGCGTCTTCATAGGGCTTGGTGAGCTTTTACAGATTTGCAGGATTTAAGGGGACCGATGATGTTGGGGTTACAGGTGTTGCCTTCTGAGCCCTACACACCGTATACTGACAGGTAGTAAAAAATGCTGGGAAATTTGGCGGTGGTGCTTCGGGAGTCGAGCGGCTACCATCCAGAACTTGGCGTTGACCTAAACTAATTAACTATCTACTCCTACGGTTCCAAGTAACTGTTAGGTTAAGGGTTGCTGTTCAGGGTTACATATGTGCATTCACATATATTACATACATATGTCAATCTCTATGTACTGTGAATTTACATACACACCGGATTTTTCATATCTGTTGTGTGTATAAAAATATATATATATATATATATATATATACATATGTTTGTACGCTCAGGATTTAGGGTCTAGAGCTTTGGGCTCAGGAATTACATGCAGGGTTCGTGCAGGATGCCGAATCTGACTACTGCAACTAAGCTTAGGAGGAAGAATGGCCGAGGGTCCCTGCCTTCGGCCATTCATGTGGAACACCTGGCGGAAACATGAATGACAAAATAATCTGCGGAAAAAAATAAAGGCGCCATGACGGTTGGAATAGGGCTTGGTGTACACTATAGTATGATTGAAATACGGAATGCAAGTGAATAATGCCGATACTTATTTAAAGGCTTCTATACAGCACGGTGACAGTTGTGCAGAGGAAGTGCATGCTACATGGCCTGGCCAGTGCATGAACTTCTGCGGTGTTTTCAACATCTATTAGCTGTTTTGCCCACATGGAAGACTGTTTCAAAGCTGGGGCACGAAATCATTATTTCGTGCAGGAGTCTGTGGGGGAGGGGCCCTAAACCCTATAGACCCTAAACCGCAACCCTAAACCTAAATCCTAGCCCCAAGCCCAAACCCTAAACCCCTAAGGGGTTCACAAGCACATGCAGGCCGAACTGCCGGATGCGACGAACATTCGCCCTGGTGCAATATCCCCATATGGGCAGTTCGGCTTAGGGTTATGGGTTTACTGGGCTTATAGGGTTGTAGGGTTTATGGTTTCTAAGGTTTGTAGGCTTAGGGTTTATGGAGGTTAGGGTTGAAGATTCCCAGACCTTCCAAAACCCCTTAATTAAGGAATATACCTTAAATCATATTATAAGGACCCCATTATAATTTAAGGTATATTCCTTAATTAAGGGGTTTTGGAGGTTAGGGTTGAAGATTTCGGGCCCCGGACCAGACCCTGCTTCAGAAGAAGGGTCTGGAAGGTCTGTACAGTAGAAGCCAGAAAGTTGGAATATCATTATCGTAACCCCTTTAAGGTAAATTATAGGGGGTCCTAGCATTAGTCCATATTCCAACTTTCTGGAGTTCCCTTTAGGAGATTGCATCGATACTGAAACTAGCTGAATCAGACAGCTGCTCCGATCGCTGTGCAGGAAAACGGTTGCTGCATGGCCGGGAAGTTCTACTGGGTTTTCCTTTGGGAGCTAAGCTGAAGGTACTATAGAGAAACCCTAAGGGTCCATGTATCCATATAGAGATACATGGGCCCCAATGTACCTATATAGGGACTACATTAAGGTCAATGTTATACTATATGACTACATGGACCCTTAGGGAAACATACTTGATCTCCATTTCCTGCTGTAGTCCCTGAAGTATAATAAAGTACAACATAGTGAACAAGAGCCCAGTCAAGAGGGGTGCCAAGCAGACAGTCGGCACGTATCAACACGTACGCAACCCCTGAACCCGAACGGCAGCACTCACGACTTTGGATCACCACAGAGTAAAAGCAAAGCGGTAAGCACGAAGCCACAATTACGAATGCAATGTCCTAAACTCAAAGTCGCCATGCCCTAGACACGGCGCACTATAGCCAAACACTGCAACCCTAAACACACATATAGATGCCCCTTACGCCCAATGCTCTGAACCAGAAGACAGGATTGGCTGACCCCAGGCCACTTCTTCATGAGCACAGCGATGTTTTCGCGCTCCTGCGCTGGGGCTGTCGGGGCTGTCAAAGCTTGGCATTGCAGCTTTAGAGGTTTAGGATGGCTTTACCCGTAGGCTCCATAGTACTTCATTTTTGGGATTACCTTATAGAGTTCTAAACATGAAACCAAAAAAGAACTGCTATGGAGCCTATGGGTAATAGGGTTTAGACATGAAGGTTTTGCCTGAAACACAGCCTACGGCAAGAACAGTCATCTGAATGCCCGAAAGCGAAGGCCCAAAAAGCAGGGTGCTGATCAAATCCTCTGAAAAAGTGGGCACAGCTTTAAAGTGGCTGTTGATGTATCTGAGGCATGACTGACGGTGCCAAACCATGCATTTCCTCAGAGACGGACTGCGCCCTGTTCCTAAAGTTTAGTGGTACTTACAATAATGCGCGATAAACTTAAAAATCAGCATAGGGTTTTGGGGCTATAATTATGAGAAAGACCCCCCGCAATAGTATTGGTGATTATTCCGGCCCCGATATTTGGCTACCATTGTGTTGAAGGCTCTAGGCTGGGCTACCCTGCTTATGATGAGGTGCTGTTTGCTAGCTTCCCCGAGCCCGCAAGCAACCCAACACCCCAAATCCCCCAAGCTGGACACCGCCAGCCCAACCCTGAAACCTAACTTGGAGGATCATGGGGCTTAATTGGGGTTATGAGTAACTATACAAATAGTTACCCTCGTAATAACCCTAGTTGCTAAGTCCCATGACCCTTTAAGAAGACCTCAAAGTCAAGTGCTTCGGTCTCCTTCACGCCCTGGCTGTCCCTGACTGCCACAGCTCCGCCCTGGTGCAGCTCGCTTTATACAGCGACTTCAGGGCTACAGAAGGGTTCCTACTGTAGCTTACCTTAAGGCTCCTGGACCCTCGTAGTGAGATCCCAAACCTTAGCCCCCAAAGCCCAAACCCTCGCCCACAAAGCCCAGGACCCTCTTAGGAGCCTTACGGTAAGGTAAATATATGAGGGTTCCTGATGTAGATAAGGTACAGAATCCTATACTATATTTTGATATACATTAAGCTTGCTACCCTAGTTTTGAATACGTTGCAAAAAATCGGAATGAGCAATACGTGGCAGCATGGATATCATTGCCCATAGTTGCTGGCTCTTCTCAAACCGCCAGACGAAAGCGTTTTCCGCGTGTATGCCGAAAAACGCCCGAAGGCTCCATGTACCTTTATAGTAGGTGCGTAGGCATTAAAGTACCTATATAGGGATCCCTTTAGGGCTTAAGAATCTACTATAAAGGCACGGAGACTATTGGAGCCTTTGGGACGAGAAAAGAATGGTTCAAGCATCATAATCCAAGAACCCTAAACCCCAATCCTCTGCACCCTACACGCCTAAACCCTAAACCCCTTATGCCCTAAGTTAATTACTCTAAACCCTAAAACTCTCTAAGTACTTGAAGGGTTGGGATGGGTTGGGGGAGGCTCTGGGGTCCCTCATCAGCGTTTAGGGTTTAGGGTTTAGGGGTTAGGGGTTAAGGGTTTAGGGTTCAGGGTTCAGGGTTTAGGGTTTAGGGTTTAGGGTTTAGGGTTTAGGGTTTATAGAAGGTGTGTAGCCCCCTCCATGGTGGAATCATCCCACTGAGGTTTCGGGGCTAGTGCGACTTAAGGGTTTAGGAGTTTACTTGGAAGATCATGGGACCTGGGACCTAGTAAGTATGGTTATATGTACCTTGATTGGGGTTTTAAGTATAGTTAGGTTAATCATATCCGTATTTACTCAGTCCCACGATCCTTAAAGTACGGTTCATAGGGTATAGGGTGGGGGTTTATAGGGTCCAGGATCAGGTTCTAGGGCGCAGTGTCAGGGTTTTGAGAGCTTACCGCGCGCATGAGGTGCCCAGGTGTACAGCCGAAAGGCTGTCTCCTAAACCCTGAACCCCAACCCCCAAGCCCCTAAACCCTAAGCCCGAAACACAAAAGCCCCTAAGCAACCGATCGCAGAGGCTCCATGTCCCCATATATTTAAAGGATCGTGGGACTTTGTAGTTACGGGAATATTAGGGTAACTATACTTACAATTACTTGCATGTAACCCCAGCAAGTGCTTGTAATCATACTCACTCAGCCCCGTGAGGGTTCCTATTTAAGCGTGCTTATAAGGGTTTAGTGATATTTAAGGCGTAAAAGGTGTTCCTGTACCGGTATAGTGTATACTTTGGCTGCAAAGTACCTTTTTGCGGCCTCAGAGATATAGGATATTGGCACATGGACCCTTAAACCCGAAACCCTTGCGGTGCCCTGGTAGAACCCCTAGAGGAAGAAGGAAGCCATATTGGCGCATGGACCCTCAAGGATGGATGCAATGCCAGGTCCCGCGTGGGCCTTGTTGGTGGCATGTCGAGCAGCGATAAACAGCCCTTGGTGTCAAGCTTTGCGGTGTCTCGGCTTAGCTGGTAGCGTTTCATACAGCAGGGGCCATAACGATTCGGCTGGAGTTTGGGAGGGGGGACATATGCTAGCATATTTCCACATACTATAGAAATGAATGCCAACGAAATATGTTAGGGTTGACTGGAGAAGGGGGGGTGAATTCGGTGTCCCGTTTCAGGTACTTGTTTCTGAGAATAGCATGTGCGCCATACGAAACGAGCTTTTCTCTGCGACTCCTTGCCACGTATCCAGACTTTGCTCGTTGCTATACTTCCATACGTATAGTAACCTTCTAGATCCCCAAAAGAAACCCTGTACAAGCCCTGACAGGAACCCTTTCAAATGCCTTATTGCACTTATTCAGACCCCTTTCTTATGTCAAGACGAGACTCGGTCCCACATAAACCCAAATCGCCGCAAACACCAAACTACCCCTTTCAAACCAAACCCACCCTCATAAAACCTTCTAGAACTGTTCAAGAACCCGAAACCCTTACCCCTGAACCCAAAGGAACCCCTAAAGGACCCGTTGTAGATCCCTTTAAAGGAACCCTAAACCAAGTTAAGAAGAGACTCGGTTACAGCGGAGTACGCTGCCGTGGGCATGGCAATGGCCGCAGGTGTAGTCCTTGGCTTTGAGAACTTCAGGACAAGGTTTGGGGCTTAGGGTTTACATAGGGTTTTAGGGTTTAGCGCGTATAGGTGTACGGCGTAGGGTGCAGAGTTTACGGTTTAGGGCCCGGGTTTATGGTTTTTTCTTGAGCACCTTTTTCAATCCGGGTTTAAGGTTTTAGGGTTTAGGGCTTAGGGTCATAAACATTGTACCCCCAATTTCGAAACCCTGAACCCCAAACCCCGAAACTTAAACTCCAAGCAACTGCAGGGTTTGGGGTATAAACCCTAAACTAGCTGGGCTTTTGGCGCGCTGCGAAAAAACTTAGTGGGACAGGTCTTTTTGTCTTCACTTTGGCCGCTCGACAGAGAGGCCACTCAGATCCAGCGCAGTGCCGGCTCGACTCCGTCCGGCCTGTGCACATGCATATCAAGCAATGTAGAAGAACAAATGCAAACCCCTGCGGCTGCTCGCCTGCTGGCCGGCCGCCACATCAATGCTCCGGATGTAGGACAGGCCGCCACATCAATCCTCCGGATGTAGGACAGGACGAATAGCAAAGATGGAACTGCGGAGTTGATTGGAAACTGTTTTAGGCTGAATTTCCTTGTCTTAAGAACCCATGGTCAAAATTATTTCCTTGAGAACCAGCATGGTAAGACTGAGTTAAACAGTGACTTGGACGTCTACTAAATCCTAGACACTGTTGTCAAATACTGCCGACACCGACCTCGACATGAATTAAAAGCTGAATGGCCTCACAGGTTTCGGCAAGGTGAGCAGCAGAAACAGCCTACAGTACCAAGAGCTTTTTGGCGCCATGATGTCGTTGCCACAAGCTCTCTGCCAACTCGCCGTTGGCTTTGCAACATGCTGTTGCTGCCCCATCTCCCCAGTCCCCATATGCGCAACGGCATTGTCATGTCGACTCTGTTGTTGTAGTAACCCAAAATTGAACACTTAATTTCTAATTGTCGTCGACTCCGACTCATGCCCGTCTCGCCCGCAAGCATGGATTTTCCACGCCTGCTCCCCGCTCCAACCGGCGCAACTGTCGTGCGGCCTTATGCAAATCCGCCCTGGTCTGAATGTGCACCTCCGCGGTTTTCTTCTTCTTCTGCTCAGAGGTGTACCACTTGCTCCCTTCCCTCAGCTGCAGGACAATGACAATCAGAAACTCTAACTCGCTCTTGAATCTCGCCTGGAAATCCGGGCGGACAACGGTCATATAACCACAGCTCGAGACTAAAGCAAAAAAACTTGACAACATGGCTCAAGCAACTTGGAGCTGAGGTCGTCGATAAATTTTGCCATAGCCTTGTGCTTTCTTCTGAAGTCGTCGGAAACGCAAATGCGACAGGCGGCCACTAAGTGGGATGCACGGTGCAACACCGCAGGCCCATTCCTGTCCCAAGTCTTTGTGTCGACAGCCGACTTTCCGAGTGCCACGCATGCAAACATGATCTGCTCAGATCCAGGCCTCAGCAGCCGCCAGAAGCAGGACCAAAATTTTGTCAGTATTGTTTCCCAAAACTTGCTTGACAGCACCTTAATTATAATGGATAGACAGACGAATGAGGGGTCAAAACAACTCCGACTGAATGAAGCGTAGCAACATGGCTTGATGAGGTAATGTTTGGAAATGCGTGTCTTTCTCCACGAGAACCAGATGACAGTTTTGCACCTTTGCAAGCAGTTCTTGCGGTGAAGAATCGGCTGTCGGTCGCCAGACCTTCAACGACTGCCGGGAGTTTTTCTGTATCAAACGCCCTCCCTGTGGCCTGATGTCGACGATGTTCAACACTGACCTTTCCAGGTATGCCTTTGCGCGGCCGTCTAAGTTGATTCCGACTCCGCCAGGCTTGGTCAGGAGACATGCCTTGCGAACCTGGCCGACCGTGAAAGGGCTCCCACGCGGACGCTGCTTGCGGGCCTGCGCCAAAGCACGATGGTGCTCATTGCGTTGTGCGTCCTGGTCCCGAAGCTCAGCAAGTTTTTTGTTGAACTTTGGGTTCTGCTCGAGAGGGACCACGCTTGGAAGATGTTTCCTCTTCAGGCCTCTGAAGATCGTATCACTCTCACCACTCCGCTGCTCAGCTCGCTGAAGCAAACTGTTAGCGGCAGCTGTCTGGTCCCGTCGCAAAGATGCCAAAGTTTTCGGCTTCTTCGTCTTCTCAACACCGACGTCACATCGACGTTTGTATAATCGGAACCGGCTTCCGTGGCTTGTCTTCCAGATTTTGCCACAACCGAGCAAGAACTCTGTTGCCTCGAGATCGACAACATCACTGCGACCGAAGGGGTCTGGAACCAGACTCCGACAAATGAGATCTGTTTCAGCTTGTGGGCCATCCTCCTTCAACTCGAGAAACATTGTCAAGGACATGCCATTTTCCTCCAATGGGCCGAGGTGTTGCAGCCTTTGCCTCGACATCCGACCCAAACTCCGCTCGCAAACGTTGGAACCATCCAAAAAGCCCAAGTAAAAATTGACGAGGCTTGTCAACTCCGACGGCGACTTCAGGATACTGCGCCACGCTGCCCGGTTGTCAAACTTGGGGTTGGCCCCCAGCTCAGGCGCATGCACCTCCAGCAATTCATAAGCTGCAGCCCAAAAGGCCCGGAGCACTGCATCAGGGTCGCCGCAGCGCACGCCCTGCTTTAGCAGACGTCGGACTCGAGTGTTTGTGAGGATTTCATACGTCTGCATGTCCCCCTCCAGGAGGTGCTGGTTCATGGCGTAGAGGTCAAACGCCGCCATATCAAACTGCAGGCCCTTAAACTCCGAGTTCAAGCGGGATAAAGACGTCTGCACAACTGCAAACAGGCTGAGGCAGCTTTCTTTCATCTCGCTCTTCGACACCGACGTCCACAAATAATGGACGTTGCTTCCGTACCGAATCGGGCCACATGCCATGCTTTGTTCAAGAATGAGTTGTGTAACCGTCTTGCCAGTGTCAACAGCATTCTCATCGAGAATATGGAGCTGCAGAAAAAGAGATTTCATCCTGTGAAGACACATGCAGGGATGGCAAAGGCAAGGATTTCAAGAACCGAAGCCCCGAGTAATTAATCACTAACGATGAATATTCATCATCATGCTCCAACACATTATGCTACTGATTCTGATTCACGCTCTGATGGGGGCTCCTGCTTTCGAACTCCGACTTCTCTCGCAAAGTCACAGCTGCATCATGAATGTCGACATCGTAAATTCGCAGAAAACCCAGCAATTCGTTCGAGTAGTCAGAGCTGAGGCCAAGGTCGATTAAGAACTTCGGCACCAGTCTCTGCAGAGTTTCTCGACACCGCTCACGGAACAGGAGAGACTGCCGAGTGTCTTCGGACTGGATCGCAAGCAAGAGTGCTATTGGGACAATCATGGCTGCGAACCGACGCCGTGGCTCGTCTTCGCTGTTCCATCTCTGTTTGGCAAAGGACATGTGCTTCACAGCCTTCTCGACAGGCCCGTCCCACCTCGACCCCGCAAGGTCCTTTTGCAGTGCCAGGAAACGTGCTTGCCATTCTGCGCTGTGTTGCAGGTTAGGTACGACACCCTTCTTGCCGAAGAGGCTCTCCTGGACGAAGGCCCAATCGTCCTCGGCGAGCAATGGCTTCTGCCCAGCGAGCCTCAGGCTAACCACTTAGGTTTTGCAAAATGCATGCTTGTCTTGCGTAATTGCTTCATTGTGGTTTATAGAAGTCCGGGCTCTACATTTCTCATGTTCATCTTCACTCATTGGCACCGCAGCACGTGTCCGCAGCTTTCGGTTCTAACAATAGTTTTGGTTCACCGGTTAGTCTCTTGATTCTGCTCCCCTGCTGTTTGGATGGGGAACAAATTGCAATTGCAGTATAGTTGAAACCACCTTTGCTTCCTAGCTCTGGGTACGCACCATGTTATGTTTTCAAGAGTCTTTGGCCAAGATTGAGTTCAACATGCGGCTCTGCATACTCAGGGCTTTTGCCTGTTATAAACTGGATTGTCAAAACGTAGGCCAAGACCTATTCCCAAAGATCTCATTGGAAATTGCCCCAAACCCTAAGGGTTTCCCAACCCCAAAGCTCGACAATGACAAGGACACATCAGACATGACGTTGAAAGATCCGGAACCGTTGCTAGACTGCATTGATGAAAAATCCTGAGACTTCATGTGAGGTCCAGAAGTTGTTAGGAAAAATAGATGAGAATAGACACACACATCTATATATATAGATATACATATATGTCTTTTTTTCATGTAGATAGATAGAGACATACAAACATATATATATAGGTACATATATATATATCTGTCATTTACATCATCTGTATATGTATATACATATATGTGAATAGGTAGAGAGATACATATACATACATATATATATATATATAGCTATACATAGTGTGGCATCGAAAAGATAATGTAGCCATCGCAGCTGCAGCCACGCCAAAAGCCCACGAAAACAACATTCCCCGCTGAGTACATTCTCTTACTACTACCACAGTACTCTTTAACTCTTTCCTTTCCACAATTGACAAAGACTACTTGACCTCTTTGCAACCAGTGGCCTGATTGCGTGGCTCAGGTCTCGATGGATCACGGTCAGGTTGCGAAAGTGCTGCGACAAACACCGACCAGCCTTCAATGCAGCGGGACACGCGTCGGAGGTGAAACAGCGCGTGATTTCTTGCATGTGGTCCCAGACCTCGGGGTTACCTTTGCAGAAGGTCTGCAAGGCCTCGACCACCGAGTCTGCTACTCGCTGGGAGTAATCCTCCTCAAACTCGGTGATCGACGCCGAAGTTGCTCGACCACCGTGGCGGAGCACAGCAATGACACCACTGCCGTACCGTTCCTGTCCCCCAAGATTGGTGAAATACCGGATCACTCCTGAGTATTTAGCATTTACACAACAGAATGTTTTAGCTGTGAGACTTATTGAGGTATGTCCAGCTACATTTATTCCTCATTACATACACCGTAAAACTGCTTCGAGATACAGACAGGAAACTGTGCTCTCCTTTGTCGTCGAAAAGCAACGTGGCACTTGAGGATCTCAGGAGGCAGTCGAGCTTGCGACGCCGCACGTTCTCTTGCATTACCTGGAGGATTTGAGAAGCTGCTCGCCTTTTCACGGACTCAACTTCCGACCGTGAGCAGTTTAGAAACGACTCCGTGAACGTCAGCTGCTCTGTCGACCGCAGCGACGAACCATTTACCAGGCAGCGCCAAACGCGTACATAATCGTCGACCTGTGGAACCGCGCCTCGAAAGATGTCTCCTTGGATGCACACACGTGGCCAGCAAGTGCGTGCCTTTCAATTTTCAATTTCGATTAAGTGAATCGGTCTATGCTCGTTATGCTTCAAAGTTCATGCAAGTAGGCGGTGGGGCCAGCAACGACAAAGAGGGGAAACGTTAGTGCAAGTAGGGCCACAGGTCCATTAACACACAAGCAAGATATTCGCGCAACTAGGCGACAGAGCCAAGAAGCCAAACATTCGTGCAAGTAGGCAAGACGGCCAGCAACAAAGAGGCGAAATGTTCGTGCAAGTAGGCGACAGGGCCAGCAACAAGAGGCGGATCGTTCGTGCAAGTAGCAAACAGGGCCAGCAAAACAACAGGCGAAACGTTCGCGCACGTAGACCACAGGGCCAGAGAGGCGAAACATTCGTGCAAGTAAGCGACAGGGCCAGCAAGAAAGAGGCGAAACATGCATGCAAGTAGGCGACGGGGCCAGCAATAAAGAGGCGAAACTTTCGTGCAAATAGGCAAGAGGCCTAGCAAAAAAACAGTCCAAATGTTTGCGCAAGTAGGACACAGGGCCAGACAGGCGAAACATTCGTGCAAGTAAGCGACAGGGCCACCAACAAAGAGGCGACACGTTCGTGCACGGCCACATGCAGGGCCAGCAACAAACAGGTGAAACGTTCGCGCAAGTAGGCCACCGGAAAACAAGCGCAACGTCCACGCAAGTAGGCGACAGGGCCAACCACAAAGAGGCAAAACGATCGTGCAACTAGGCGACAGGGCCAGCAACAAAGAGGCGAAACATTCGTGCAGCTCGGGGACAGGGCCAGCAACAAAGAGGCGAAACATGCGTGCAAGCAGCCAATTGCAAGGGCCAGCAAAAAAGGCGAAACGTTCGCGCAAGTAGGCCACAGGGCCAACAACAGGCGACACCTTCGCGCAACTAGGCGACGGGGCCAGCAACACAGGCGAAACATTCGTGCAAGTAGGCAAGACGGCCAGCAACAAAGAGACGAAACATTTGCGCCAGTAAGCAACAGGGCCAGCAACAAAGAGGCAAACCGTTCACACAAGTACGCGACAGGGGCAGCAACAAAGAGGCCAAACGTTGCAACTAGGCAACAGGGCCAGCAACAAAGAGGCGAAGTCGTGCAAGTAGCCAACACGGCCAGCCCCAAAGAGGGGAAACTTCGTGCATTTTGACCCCACAGGGTCCACCAAAAAACAGGCGAAACGTTTGCGCAAGTAGGCCACAGGGCCAACAACAAACAGGGGAAACGTTCACGCAAGTAGGCGACGGGGCCAGCAACAGAGGTAAAACGTTCACACAAGTAGACGACAAGGCCAGCAACAAAGAGGTCACAGAAGTAGGCGACGGGGCCAGCAACAAAGAGGCGAAACATTCGTGCAAGCAGGCGACGGGGGCAGCAACAAAGAGGCGGAACACTCGTGCAAGTAGGCCTAAGACCCAGCAACAAAGAGGCGAAACTTTCGTGCAAGTACACGGCCAGCAACAAAGAGGCGAAACATTCGCAGAAGTACGCGACAGGGCCAGCAACGAAGAGGCGAAACATTCGCAAGTGGGCAACACGGGCAGCAACAAACAGGCAAAACACTCGTGCAAGTTGGCGATAGGGCCAGCAAGAAAGAGGGGAAACGTTCATGCAAGTGGGCCAGATAAACATGAGTATTATAAATTATATATCTTATATTACTAATTACTGTTTGAATACTTCCCATTTTCTACAGTAAACCTCGTCATAATAATCAAAGTTTTTGAGGTCCAACAGTCAGCCTCGTAGACCGCAAACTTCAGGAACCGCGACAGCGTAGGGACAACTGGTAGACTCAAGCAAATACCCTGGGGCCCTTTGTGCATCGAGGCGTCGAGCTTCTGACGAAGGTGCACATACGGCTTGTGGAAGCCCTGGATGCTGCCAGCACCGCAGCGCGGTCTTGTGGATCTCTGATCTGGCATGCTTCCTGACTGAAAAATCATTCTTGCGCTTCAAATGAAGAATAATGCCTTGAACCACGAAACCACAAAGTTGCCAAACTGCAAGCACAAAAGCTTGATCGACTCCGCCTGCATGTTGCTCCAGCTTCTGACGCTGAAGGTGGCCCATTTCGTGCCGACACGGAGTTTCGTGCCTTTGGTCTCGCCACCCAGTCTCGACATCAAGTTTGCGCAGGCCAAGCACCCAATGCCCCAGTTCGACGCCGACGTGGAGGCCAAATGGCGTGGACGCTCTGCCAGCCAGCGCAACTTGACTTTTTCAGATTGCCCAGGCAGACGGCTCGACCCGATGTCCTCCCAGAGATGCCTTCGCGCCAGGAATCTGCATCGTGCGCAGCTGTCCTGGTGTTGGCGCGGGTCCGGGTGCAGCTCCGCGTGCTGCCGCGCATCCATGGCCCCCACGTCACCATCATCGCAACTCTGCAACCTGGAAAAAACATCCGTCAAACACTTTGTTTTCTTGCCGGACTGCTTCCTCTTGGCCTCCGTCTTGCCTGACTTGCACAACAGAGGCTTCCGCCTCGACCCCGTTGAGACACTCAGCGTCTTCGACGCCGGGCTTTGTACGGGCTTTCGGCGCTTACTGACTGATCCGGGCTTCGACAACTGTGCTGGGGCACATACCGGCTTCTTGCGCTCGGTCTTAGATGCCCGGGCAAGCTTCGGCTGCAAAGGACTCTGGCCAAAAACATCTTCGAGGGACCGCTTGGGCATTCAATTTATTAGGACGCACGACTCCGATACTAAGTGGAATCTGCGATGCTTCACAACTCCTTAGCGTGGGATGTGCGTAGTCACGGTTATTCATGCTGTTGGTTGTATCGACTTGCGAATAAGGCATGCATGCTGTTCATCTTAAATAAGCCGGCGGAGCTGCGAAGGCACAGTATTCGCAAATAGGCAACTTCACGCCCGATGCAACTATGCAAGAATTCCTTGTCCTGCAGCGGGTCCTGCTGCAGCAGCAGCTTCGCACACAACCTCACGCGATGCTGGCTAAAAGAAGACAGTCACAGGTATTTCTGGGTGCCAGGCGCTGTTCGGCATCCATCACCATGACCTGAATTTAGTGCAACACAGTCTCAATCAAGATGTGTGCACCGAGGCTACAAACGCAATGTTGCGAACTGACGCCCCTCCTTTCTGGTTCTGCCTTTTTTTGCGCGCAACATTGCACGACGCTGTGGTGAGAGCAGCCTGAACTTAACACAACCGCAGCTGTGCAGAACGCAGATGGGACAGGTTGAAGTCAGAATGCAATCTTATTCTTATAGTGCTTCTAATCATTGGCCTTCGTCTGAGTGGTCATTTTTTTCTGAGTATGATTGGAATATATTGTAGGCTGCATGCTGCAAGGCAATGACAAAAAGTAAAATTTACAGCGACGCCGCCACTTCACGCGACATCTACGCCTTTATAGCGTCGTCTTCGCCGCGCAGGCCCTTGCACTCATCCTCTGTGAGCTCGAATGTGCGGTCCATCATCTCGTCTTGAAAATGCTGCTCAATGCACTCTTTCAAGGATTGCTGATAGAGCGGGTGCTCTGACTCCGACAATATCCTAAGTTGTGGTTATAGCAATATTTACTGGGCAGCGTCATTACCTGGAATAGTCAGACACCACGTACAAAGGATTTCCTGAGCAACCTGGCATCTTCAAGGCTGCCAAATCGAGAACGTTCGACACCCACGCCAAGTGGGTGCTGCCCTTGACCAGCCCGTAGTACGGAATGTTGTCCTCGAGACACTGCGTTGCTAGCATGCCCGACCCCGGCGTGCAGTCGACCACCGACTTGCAGCATGTGTACTCGAGGATGGCCGACCAGAAGTCGCGGTTCCTGAGCACGGACCACAACGATGACAGAAAGGAGGAAAACTTCAAACAAGCAACACCGACTATAATAGTAAGCCCCTCACTTCGACTCGTTCCAGAACAACGGAAAGCCTTGCCTCCCCCAGCCCGCGGGCTGGGGGGGCGTGGTGCTCAGGGACAAGACCTTCTTCTTGTCCGACCCCGTGATCATTGGGAGAGAGCCAAGAGCTGGGAGACCGACGCCGACGAACCCACTTTCGTAACTCGACCCCGCGCCCTGCTCTGTGGGGATAAAGTCGTCCTGGCAAAGGGCAAGGGCTTGACTTGTGATCACACCAATCCTAGCTGCCTGGAGCTGCTACATCTCACGTGACTTAAAACGAATCAGAGCCGTCGCCTGGCGATCCTTCGTCGTGAGTCGAACACGCGCCACCATGCCCTTCAAGAACCCGACCTCCCGATGGGGCGCGCCCCCGAACACCTTTCGACCGGGCCGCTCGTCGTCCTTGCCTTATATTTGGCTGCAAGAACTCCTGCATGCTTTAATTGACATGAGCTGAAGCCAGCTAAGTTGCCATAGTATGCGACCCACATCTCCGTGACGGTCGAAGGGCAATTGAGCACGTTGAGGGAGTCCTCCAAGATTCGTCGGTTCGACGCCGACCTGCCGCAGAATGCAAGGATGAAGTCCGACTCCCGTGTCGCATGCTTCTCCATGAACTTGTAGAGTCTCTGCACCTCAGCCTTGTCGACTGCACTGGGCGTGCTCCACGGGGTGGCACTCGACTCCGACACCAAGTCGAGCGACATGACAAACAACCTGTGGCTTTCATTCAGTTTGCCAGTCATGGACCGAACCGACTCCGCCTGAGGCTTGTCCATTGCCGTTGCCAAATCTGACGCAACAGCGAAGTTCACGAGCTTCCTCCGCTGCGCCTGGGCCTTGGCCCAAATAGCCTGGCGCTCCATCTTCTGGGCGTCCTGGGACTCCTCGTCTTTCAACCTGGCCAAGGACTTCACACTCAAGCTAGGAGCGCTCGACTCCGACGTCGCGGCATGGACCTTCACGGCACTCAGGCCTTTCAACACCGTGTTGAACTCCGTGAAAACCTCCAACTTCTTGTGTGGGGTAGCCTCCTTGTAAATCTCGTCGACCATCTTGAAGTTCTTGCCGCCACAGACGCCGTTCATGTCCTCGTTGAAGTCTCCCTCCAGGATGCTTCTCACAAAGCTGAAGAAGCTTTTCTGCTCCTCCGTCAACTTGGCCAGGCGGGCGATGGCCTCAGGGCCCCCTTTGCTGGTCTCCTCCGACTCCGCATCCTCCGTCTCGACCTTGGGGAAGTTGAGGTCCCACGCCGACGGTGTGGACACCATTTCCAACGCATCGGACAGCAGCGGAAGTTCCAACTTGGCCGGTAGCGTCAGGAGATGGTGAACGAGCATGAACTTCTGCAAGGTCACCACAAACCAGCCAGCCTGAGACTTGTCCTTGGAGGACTCCAGGTGCTGCGTTTTGAAGAAGTCGACCTTGCAGTCCGCACGCGACAAAGCGACGTAGGCCGACTCCACGGTCCACTCAATGGCTTCCGTGACAAGGTCGTCCTGCAATCTATGTAAGCAAGCAAACGGCACACTTGCGCGAACGTTTAAACTCGCTACTACCACATGACAAGCTGGCCTCGCAGGTCGTGCTCGCAGTTTGGGATAATCGGACCAGTTTGACGTACCCGTCCGTCAACACCGCGTTCCCATGCTCATGGGAGATCTTGCGCAAAGTGGCCAAGGCCTTTGGTGAGAATCTCCGCATTGCTATGCAGGCATTGAGCAAGCCCTTGTTGAAAACGTTGCCCCTGTGTTTGACATTCTTCTCGTTCAAGTAGTCGACTCGGTCATCCAACTTCGACGCCGACTTGCCGCCCTCAGCAAGCAAGGCGTCGACGCGCTGGGCAAACACCGGGAATGTTTCCACTAGGTCTTCCGCGCTCCCATAGTTCTCAGACGCCGACAAAGCCACCATCAAAATCTGCCGTGGCACGCTTGTCCAGTGGAGGGTGATCGAGGCGCTCAGGCCGCAGCGCCAGAGCTGGCGAATGTATCCCAAGTCTGCAGCCTCCAAGGCCTTGAACATGGCAACATACCAAGCGAAAACCAAGCCATGACCACTGATGCAAAACATGGTCATCGGATAGGCATCGACGTCCGGGGGCGTGGACATGAGGCAGTAGACGGTGAGGGGCCACAGGATCTCGTTGTTGAGGTCGGCTTTGCTGTGAGCAAAGCGTGCACTCAGTTTGCAAACTTGACCCCAGCTAGGAAGGTCCTGAGGAATAGCCAGCTTGTGCAAAGGGTTGATCCAGCACACGTTTCCGCTTGCGGAATAAACCTTGTGTCGATTGAGTGCAAAAGAGCAATTATCCGGACGCCACGGCTCGGAGTACCTCGGTTGTGCAGACATGGGTTTCCTGCTCTTTCAACTGCAATGTTCAGGCTACATGGCCTTAATTTGAAATCTGGTTCTGCGCAAGCGGCCCGGAATCATCGTCCTCCCTTTTGATCATAAGTGGGACGTGGGACCTCACTGCCGTGGTCGACTCCGTAGCCAGCTTCAGCTTGAAGAGCATTGCTGGCAGGTTGTCATTGACCTGAGCTGCATCATTCTACTTAGGACTTCGACTCCGCCACTCAAGGTCCACGGTCAGTCATGGACTATCCAGCTCAGGAAATGCAACTGCCGAAATAAAACTGCAGGCAGAAAACCCATGGAATCACAGACTTCATGATCTCAAAACTGTCGTAAGCTTTGCCCTCTTCGCTGTCAGGAATGGTAGGACGCTGGGCAGGCGCAGCAGTAGCTGCAGGAGGAGCCTGGACAGCTTTGGCCGGCTCAGCCGGAACAGGAGCTGCAGGTTCTGGATCCTGCCGTGCGCCCTTCTTGGCGGGACCGGCTTTCGGCTGGTTGGTGACTTCCTCCGGGGCCTTCCGCTTGGACGCCGCCGTCATAGCGAAGCTACGACTTCAGAGCAGAAGTACTAGAGGACAGAGGGGGCCTCAATCGACTGATCCTTAAAATCTGCAAGAGCAACTGTGATGCAACATGCTCCAATGCAAACGCGTGCAACTTGCTCTGGAGATGATGTTTTGCACAATTGGGCCCGGGCTTTGTCCAGTGATAGGTCAGCCTGACAGGGTGTCGTGTGATGTTGCTGCCATGATGCCATGATGCACACAAGTACTAATTCACAACGTGTCTCAAACACTACGCTCGTCAGTTTTCTGCTGCACAGACGCCGGCCAGCAGAGCCAGGGACATACGAGGCGGCACATCACAATGCACCCGACAGTCCGCACAGAGAAAGAAGGAAACTACGAAAATATATGGGATAGTCGACGCCGCGGCTGCTTTCTGCAAGCTGCCGACTTTGCTGCCGACTTTGCGCCCGACTTTGCGGCCGACGTTGCTGCGACGCCGGTCTTGCTGCTGCCCGCTTTCTGGGAAAAAACCTGACTTAGTCGACGCTTCATTCCCGCTGCTGCCGGCTTCTTCTTCATCTCCTTTGAAGGCTTCCTTCTTGCTGCCGCCGCCTTATTCTTTCTGTTCTGCGAGTAGCTCTGAGAATCTGGCACCAGTTTGTTTTTATTCGTCCACTTGAACATAATGACAATCTCTTTTCCATCTTCTGTCGACCCCTCCTTGGAGCTCGCAGGGCCCCAATTGATCAAGGCAAGACACAGGAGCAGAGCCATGCCAACCGCCCTGACATGCATCGTGTTTCCAGCTAAGAAGCAAAGCTGTCTGGCTGACAGGCTTGCAGGAGGCTTCAAAGTGTCCATAGGGAAGCCTTGCAGGCTCAAGACCTCGTTTGGCAGCAGCCGCCTGCGCGACTCCGGTGTTTCCAAGAGAACAAGGTCCGACGACGTCGTCATGCAAGGACACTGGTCGTGAGCTGTGGGAAGTCGGTACAAACTTTGAGATACGTCCACCAAAGCTGGAAACTCGCAAACTGCGGCGGCATACTCCAGAGAGCTGAAGGCCCTGGCCGTGAAGTCACTGTCGCCCTCAATAGCTGGAGGACCCAGCCCCACCTTTTTTCGCATGGCTGTGTGAGCAGCCACCCATTTCGGAGTAGATTTGGAGTTGGACCCCCACCTCGCTCGGGCGATGCTGCCGACGTTGCCTTGCAAAAACGGCTTCAGCCCCACTGGTGGCATACCGTCTTTAGCTGCAGAGCATAGTGTCGACACCAAGTCTTGCAAATCCTCAAACTTCGACACCAACGCCACATCCTTTCGCACCAGCAGAATGTAGAGTCGAGGACGGGCAGTAGGCTCATTCAGGGACTTGCGCGGACACAGCGGAACCATGATCATCTGGTAGGATGACAAGAGGCCATACTTCCGAGCAAGTTGCAGGAAGCGTCCCAAATATGGGCGAAGACCAAGCACGTTCTCATAAATGATGAACCGCGGCCTCATGGTCTGAGCCGTCTGCAAGCAGCAATTGAGAACCCTTGTCCGAGAATCCTTGAATCCTGCTGCGCGGCAATTCTGCCGGGAGAACGGTTGGCAAGGGAAGCCCGCAATATAACCATCGACACCGTCTGGCAGCATCGAGACAGGCCTTTCCAGAATGTCTCCGTGAAGGCGTTCGGCGTGGCCCAGAGCCTGTAGCCATTCCATGGCACTCGGATTGATGTCCGACGCAAACACTTGGCGAAAATCGACACCGACCAAACCAGCTGCTACAACCGGGGCATCCAGGCCAGCACAGTCGCACGCAAGAACTTGTTGTCGACACCGAAAATCCGTGCTCAGGCCTTTGCCCTTCAGCCACTTTCCCCGAGCATGGAGCACGGCTTTTCGAAGGAGGCCGCACCGACGTTCTTGTATCCCCATGGTTTCTCGCGGGGGAGCTGAGTCCACAACGCACGGGACCCAGCGGAAGCTGACAGCTTGAGAAAAAAAGTTTATTCCGACAAGAGCAGCGCAACGAACTTGCAGCGACCGGACTCAGCCTGCAGAGACAAGAGAATTAAACCAGCAAACAACCGGCAAACCTGTGGCTGCTCAAGCGCCGGGCGTTCGGGCAGGATCACGACGCCGCGCAAGAGTTGGAATGGCCTCTGGTTGACAGCAGCACAAATCACTGGCTGTGTTGCTCGGTGTGAAGGCTCAATGCAGCACTCTGTTCTAGAGCATTCTCAAATCCTGCTGTGTGACCGCACGAACTTGCAGCAACCAGACTCAGCCTGCAGAGAGAGAATTAAACCAGCAAACAACCGGCAAAACTATGGCTGTTCAAGCGCCAGGCGACGCCGTGCAAGAGCTGGAATTTAATGGCCTCGGGTTGAGAGCAGCACAAATCACCGGCTGTGTTGCTCGGTGTGATGGCTCACTGCAGCGCTCTGTTTTAAAGCATTCTCACATCCTGCTGTGCGACCGCTCGCCGCCCTCTGCACTACGCTGCAGCTGCGACTGCAGGATCAAAAGCCCAGAGCCTGTAGCCATTCCATGGCACTCGGATTGATGTCCGACGCAAAAACTTGGCGAAATCGTCACCGACCAAACCAGCTGCCACAACCGGGGCATCCAGGCCAGCACAGTCGCGCGCAAGAACTTCTTGTCGACACCGAAAATCCGCGTTGAAGTTGCCAATCTTCCAAGGCCTTCCACGCGTCACCGAGGAAGCTGTCGCAAAGCTGTCGCTCTGCGACAACTTCCTCGGGGACGCATGGAAGGCCCTTGCCTTTGCAACAGAGCTCGCCTCTCGGACTCAGGCCTTTGCCCTTCAGCCACTTTAGCCACTTTCCCCGAGCATGGAGCTCGGCTGTTCGAAGGATGCCTCACGGACGTTCTTGTACCCCCATGGTTTCTCGCGGGGGAGGGGGGAGCTGAGTCCACAATGCACGGGGCCCAGCGGAAGGTGACAGCTTGAGAAAAAAATCTATTCCGACACGAGCATGCACAACGAACTTGCAGCGACCAGACTCAGCGTATTGACCAGCAAACAACCGGCAAAACTGTGGCTGTTCAAGCGCCGGGCGTTCGGGCAGGATCACGACGCCGCGCAAGAGTTGGAATGGCCTCTGGTTGACAGCAGCACAAATCACTGGCTGTGTTGCTCGGTGTGAAGGCTCAATGCAGCACTCTGTTCTAAAGCATTCTCAAATCCTGCTGTGTGACCCCGCGAACTTGCAGCAACCAGACGCAGCCTGCAGAGACAAGAGAAGTAAACCAGCAAACAACCGGCAAAGCTGTGGCTGTTCAAGCGCCAGGCGACGCCGTGCAAGAGCTGGAATGGCCTCTAGTTGAGAGCAGCTCAAATCACCGGCTGTGTTGCTCGGTGTGAAGGCTCACTGCAACGCTCTGTTTTAAAGCATTCTCACATCCTGCTGCGTGACCGCGCGCCGCCCTCTCTGTCACGACATGATTGTCTCGCGCAGCGTCTCGTGCGAGACTGCCGTCTCGCACGAGACTCCCGTCTCTTGCGATCCACAACCTAGCAACAGAGCCCACGATCTCTCGCGAGATCCAGAGGTAATTCAAAGAGCGTAAGCATAACAAATTACCCCACGATATCTTGAGATATTGCTGGGTAATTCGTACAAGGAATATTCTGTATTACCTCACAAAAACAACTGATGTAATGTCAGGGGACCCAAACTGCAGATTATCCAGCAATATCTCAAGATATTCTGAGGTAATCTAGTCTTTGGAAATCACTACTCTGGTGAAATGTTGCTGGTGGTCTCTGGCGAGAGATTGCTGGGTGTCTCGTGAAAGATTGCTGGTTGATGTCTCTTGACAGGATGGGTGTCGTCTCGTGAGAGATTGTTGGGAGCATCCTGAAAGATTGGTCTAGCCAAGCTAAAACCCCGAAGCGAGAGCCATGTCCTTTCTGCAGGTCTGCGCTACTTTCCTGAGTCCTGAGCAGGAAAGCCTCCGCATGGGCGCTGGGAAACAATCAGAATGTGTGCTCCGGGCACAACTCAGGCCTTGATGGAAGCAGGAATCACACGAATAGTATAATAATTTAGACACCTTTAGCAGAAGCAACAAAACCTGCGGCCATTGTGCCCCAAGCGCCCGCTCCCCGTAGCAATCACAGAATCACGTGTCGACTCCGTTGTGATTACCAAGAAACCCCGTGAAACTTGGACTGACGACTCGACGGCCGTTGACTTTGATGAAGATGCTCGAGCTGAAGTTGTTAGCACACTTTGCTGACTGTTGCTGTCTGTCGAGAATGCTGGGCTGCGTTGGTTCGACTACCGTTCGGACAGCTTACGTTTCGTCAGTGTCAGAACCAGAAGCTCTTTGCTTCTTCTCTTTCATGATCAAACTGAGGCTCTTCGAGCCGATGCGCAGCCAGTCTGGCAACCCTTCTGTGTTGATCCCAACAGCATACCGTGTATAGTTGGCCACCCAATCCCTCACGTCTTCGTACCATTGACATCGACCCCGCATGATCTCAAGCTCTCCCCGGACCTCTTGCAGCTCACTGCGCAGAATCTCCAGCTCTTTGTGGTCTTTGCGTAGATTCTCGAGCTCTTGCTGGTCGACTCCGCAACCTCAGAGATGAGGCCGAGAAGCTAAGTAAAAACCCGCCAGCAGGTACAAGCAACCGATCTGAATAAGCTTCATGCATATTTGGAGTGGCAAAGCCCCGGAAAAGTTGGCGGTCGACTCCTCCGGTTCCTGTTTGATCACGACCTGCTTCCTGTGCTCCTCCTTCAGGCTCTGTCCTGCCGGGCAAATTGTGCAAACTACAGAAAGGCATGCGGGCAGGCCAAACATAGACATACAGAGTCCTCCGTGGGCGGACGGAATCGACACCAGCTTGTGCTCCACACCTGGCGATGCAATACTGAACCTTCAAAACCTGTCAGAGTGCTCAAACATTGAAGCCATTGAGGCCCTCGCGGGGCCGGGAAATCTTGACGCCCGACTTCTTGAGCTTCTCTTGACGTGTCTTCTCATAGCCCCGTTGAAGCTCTCTTCTGCGCTCCTTCTTAGCCTCGGCCGCAGATTGCTTCTCCTTCTTCACCTTCGACGCCGCCGCCTCAGCCGCGGATCTCTCGACCTTGGGCTGCTTCCGGCTCAGCTTCGACTTCACGCGCCAAACGCCGGATTTGTCGAGAGCACAAAGCTGCACGCATCGGGTCATGTCTGTCCACAGTGGAACTGGGCCCTTCTACTTCTAAAGCTGAGCCTCTGGAGCCTTCGACTAAAGCAAGGACGTGTGGGACCTCCTGTGTCTTTGTGCTAGCAAGACCTGGTGCAAGCTGGCAGAGGTATCAGCAAGCGCAGCAAAACTAAGTTTGCCCACAAGTCAAAGTTTTCAATCTTTCTCGCACTCTGCAGCGAGCAGCCCAGTGTCGGGCAATGCAAGCGTGTATGTTCGACACCGGCACAGGACCATGCACAAGCATATTTTCCAAGACATCATCGTTGAATAACTATCATATAGTGATAATAGCTGGTATCATCGACGGCCCTGTGCATGTCTCAAAAATCCGAGCTCATGCGCTCTGGCTGTCAGCCGGTGGCAACGGAGCCTCAGTGCCCTCAGTCTCTGGGCCATCCATCTCCCGGACCAGTTGTTTCAGTTCTTCAATTCGACGCCGCTTCCTGGCAGGCAAGTTTGTCTCCTCTTGAAAGCAGCACAACCGCTAACCTAACAACCACCACACAGGGCCTGCCTCTTGTCGGCGCGATCCTTGAGGCTCTGAAGAACATCGGTGTAGGGGCTGTCCACGGCCACAAGATCCGACTTCCCGACCACTGCTTTGATCACGAACTTGCGGATGTGTCCCAGGACTGTTTTCGCATCCGACCCCGTGAACAGCCAGTGACCTGCGAGAGAAGCCTTCTCAGGGATGCATCGAACATCTACGCCGACGCCGGGCGCTGGCATCATCACCTCCTGCTTGACCTGTAAGTCCAGGACGACGGCCGACGGAGCGACGCCGTGCGTGAGGAAGTGGTGTACGGCTGTCGTTTCCAGTTCGCTTGGGAAGACGACTAGGGACCACGACTCCGACGGCAAGCTCGGACGACTATGCGCCTTGGTGTTCTTGGACATATAGTGCTGAAGGTTGACGACGCCGACCTCATCCTCTGGAAATTTTTCCGTCGACGCCGACGCCGACAACAAGATGCAAATCTTGAAGGCCGACGCCGCCGTTGCCTCATCAGCTTTCTCGTCGACCACCGTGCTCTTCGAGTGAACCTCGCAGCGAAGTTTGGCCTCCGCATGCTTGACAGATGAGAACATGCTGATGTTCTCGACTCCGACGGAGAAGTCGAGCGGCTTGTTGAGCGACAAGCCGCCATCGGGAGTAAAGGACAATGTCCCGTTAGCAAAGTCCTCTTGCGACGCCGCACTGAAGGTCACCCGCAAAATGTGGTTGTTTTGCTTCAGGAGCAACATACGTCCCAGCTTGTCGACGCCGGGCCTTGGGGTTTCATTGGATGGACTGTACCCCAACTTCCGGGCCTCGCTGTGCACCAGCTCCTGCACAAACAGATGCAATGCACTGGAAAATTGCTCGTTCACAGTACTATCACAACACGTTGACGTGCGTTAATTGGAAGCAAGGAACCATTACTGCTTGCAACTCACTGCCGTAGAACACGAGCTTGCGCAAGGGCTTCTCAAGCGACCACGACGCCGTAGCTGCAAAGCGCTCCATGTTCAGAGAGGCTAAGACAGAAAGAGCGAGTCGATCGGGGCAAAAACACAAATGAGGGAAGCCCAGGCCTCCGCTCGAGCAGTCAATCTGATGGCCGCACACAATGTTGCAACGCAAGCATCAATCTTCTGACGGTGAGAACGGAAAATGAGTCAAGACTGGGACCTGCGCAGAGCGGCTGCAGTCGGCAGCCAGCACCTGGTGTGGCAAAACTGTAGAATCCCGCAAAGTAATGCTCACGTAAAAGCATCCACTGGAAAGCAGTAAGCAACTGCGTGAAACCAAAGAACCACGGCGTGGGGAGCAGCGCACACCAAACAAGCATAATAAACACATAGCACTGGATTCCACCCGAATGCAGTGCCGGCTGTTGATTATGTGGGTGCCCTGTCCTGCACGTTTCACCTCTGCTGATATACTTTTGAGAGAAGCAGCTTGGCAACTTAAACTAAACAAAAGTCTTCTAATATGAACGTATCTTATGCATACAGCAACACGGCCTATTTTAAATGCAATGTAGGTGTCTATGTACACATATACGAATTTTACAAGAGAGAATGAAGTATTCATAATCCCAAGACTATTGTATTCCTAGGATTCACAATTACACACACACACACACACAGAAGGAAATATCAACCTTAAACCCTAACGCCGGGAACCCGGCACCACCGCTTCCCCGGGAAGCCCACGCCGGGAACCCAGCAGCATCTGCTACTTGGCAAAACACACACACACACACACACACACATACCATACATACACATAAGCTGTATTCCGGAATTTTAAACCTGAAACCCTAACGCCGGGAACCCGGCACCACCGATCCCCCGGGAAACCCACGCCGGGAACCCACCAGCATTTGCTACTTGGCAAAACACACACACACACACACACCATACATACACCTACAAATAATATATATATATATATATATATATATATATATTTGTATAACTATGGAAGATTACTTTATTGAAAGACAGGAAAAAGTTTTATCCTGTGTTTCAATAATTATGTTGATGGAATCCATTTATTCGAGTGCTTTACATGCCCTGCCGGTGCCGGGAACCCGGCGCCGTAATGATCCATTCTACCATTTTCATATTAGTGAAACAAACTATTAGCACTTGACCAAACGTAGTTCTGATTTGCATGCAGCCACTAGCCGATGCCGGGTTCCCGGCATCGGTTTTCGCTATATACACATATATTGCATTTCTATAAGTATATATTAAAAATATTTATATTTATATTTATACTTCTAAAAAATTAAACTAGAAAAATATGTTTTCATGTTTCTACTTTTTTTGGTTTTGTTTACATACACACACAAAAAGCCAGGAGGTGTATTCTGGAAATCTAAACCTTAAACCCTAACGCCGGGAACCCGGCACCCCTTCCCCGGGAAGCCTACGCTGGGAACCCAGAATCTGCTATTTGGCAAACTATACACACCATACATACACATAAGCTGTATTCCGGAATTTTAAACCTGAAACCCTAACGCCGGGAACCCGGCACCACCGATCCCCCGGGAAACCCACGCCGGGAACCCACCAGCATCTGCTACTTGGCAAAACACACACACACACACACCATACATACACATACAAATCCATATATATATATATATATACTGTGTCTCAATAATGTGAATCAGTTCTCGTTTGCTTTGCATGCCCCGCCCATGCCGGGAACCCGGCGCCATAATGATCATTCCAACTTTTTCTATATTGGTACAACATACTATTATTAAATGTAGTAATACGATTCATTTTCGATTTTCTTATTATTACTGTATATGTTTGTGTAATAATAAAGTGGTTTAGATTTTCTTTGATTTACGGATTTAGTCGACGTTGTCAAATTGCAGCCACTACCCGATGCCGGGTTCCCGGCGTCGTTAGATTAGTGCTTTATATTGTTTCATTATATATATATATATTGCATTATCTATCTATATCTTGAATGTTTGTTAAATGCACTGCGCGGAACCGGGTTGCCAAAAGCAAGCCCTAGGTACAATTTGATGGTTTTGGGGCGCCGGAAACCCGGCACCGGTTTCCTGGCTTTGGAATCCCGGCGAAGAAGAGCAAAAGCCGGGAACCCGGCATCTACTTCATAGACACACACACACACGCACAGGTAAGCAAATACTGGCCGTTATATGTATGTAAGCAAAATATAATGTGGTGTACTATGCTTCATAATATATTGATTCCAGTAAACTGTTTGTAACATGAAACATACACATATTATGTTTCAAGTATACATAGATACACATTATATACATACATACATGATATGATTCTTCATGGAAAGAAAAGAGTTCCATGTTAGTTTGTACATGTATGTCTGTGTGCGTTTGTTTCAGTACCACATGCCGGGTGCCCGGTGTCGGGTTCCCGGCCCCGGGTTAAATGGGTTCACTCATAATTACATGGGTTCGTGAAACCAAAGCAACGATGTTCACAAACTGGTGAATGCTCGACTCATACCCTTCACTTCTGTTAAAGATGCCACAGCCCAGGTTTGTGCAGGACAGGGTGCCTGAATAATCACGAAAACGCGATACAGTTGGTGTATAATTCTCAGTGCTGCACACCCACACGCTTCCTCGCCAAGATGAAGCATGTTGCTTGCTCTGCCTGCCGGGCTGCAGGAGCTTCATGACAGTTTAAACCCAACCCCCTAAAGCCCTCCTTAAACCCCAGACCCTAGACGGCTTAGCAGTGGCAGGTTCGCAAGCGACAGTATGAGAAGCATGATTATGGCGATAATGACGATGATGGTCATTGTGACGATGTGTATATATGTGTCTGGGATGTGGTATGATATGACCGGCCAACCGGCCAAGCTGCAAGCAGCACAAGTAGCTTTTCCTGCATTCTTAAGCGCTAAGAACCTACCTGTTTACGGGCTCATGTGACAAGGAAGCCTGAACAGCCAGGTTTTATAGCATTCGGATACATGGTCGTTGCACTATCGGCTACCAAGCTCAATGGGAAGTACGTGAGCCCGGAAAGCCCTGAGCCCCCAAAGTCTATTCAGTTCTGAGTTGTTGGGAATCCTGTGATAACGTTGTGGTGCCGCATCAACCCGCGAAAAGGGCCCTACAAATCCAAGAGCCTATTACTAAGCAACCAGGCCTAGGGAGGGCTTCAGGGGGTTGGGGTTTAGGGGTTTAGGGGTTTAGCGGTTTATGGTTGTAAGCTTTAGTAGGGGTTTACAAGCCAGGCGTTCAAGCATACCTGGCCTGATAGCTCGGGTTGAGCCTTGCATGTAGAACGACCCCTAAACCCTGGACGCCGCACTAAAATCCTAAACCATCTGGATGCAGAAGACACAGATCCTTTGCAGCAGAAGCACAGTTAAACTCACGCTGCAGCACAGCACAGTTCGGACCTTGGAGGAATAGGGCTTTCTCAGCAACTGTAAACAAAGAGAATCCCAAATCAAACCCGGAATCCCGACAACTTGTCGTCTAAGCCGGCAAGCAAAGCAACGACAACAACTAGACCGCCAACTGCGAAGGACCTGCTCAAAATCTGCCTTGGAGCGCGGCCCCCGGCCCTGCGACTGTTGCGCTGAGAGTTGAGACAAGCACCTGTTGAAAACATGGCTTGCAGTCTGGGCCTCTGAAGGTCTAAGGGGTTAAGGGTTCTAGTCGGGGGTTTAGGGCTTAGCGGTTATAGGGGTCTTGGGCTAGCAGCGGCAGCAGATTACACTGTTTGTTCAGGGGCCGCAAAGAAGATTTAAGGCCCTAAAACCCGAAACTGCCACCTGTTTTGTGGACTTATCTCAAAACCCCGAAACCCTGAAGCCACAACCCCCTGATGCTCATTATGCTCGTTTCTCAAGAGCTTAGGGCCATAGCTTACGGTGCAAGGTTCAGGGGAGTGGCACATGAGGACGTGGGTCTGGTGAGGAACTTTAGGGGTTCTAAGGAGTTCAAACTGAAAGCCCTGGGCCCTGAAAGTACACACGTAAACCAAGACACCCACAAAAGTCGACTCCGAATTCAGTGTTTGAGGTGTAAGCTTTTAGGGGTTAGGGCGTAGCCCTTACTAAGATGATGTTGGAATAGGGGTTCAGGGTTTACGGGTTTAGGGGTTTGTCGCTTCTGTGGGCATCACATGAGGGATCCAAAGCCCACTTTTCCGCGGCTGCTGCAGACTTCAGGCTTAGGGCTTATAAATGAGGGCCTAGGGCCTTAGTAGAGTTTCTAGAGCTATTGCCTCTTCAGGGCTCAGAGTTTAGTCGGGTTTAGCTAGAGTTCGGGGTTTAGGTTTTACAACCACTATGGAGCTCCAGAGCCATCCTGTCCCCAACCCTAAACATTGAAACCCTACAAGAACACAGCACAAGTTCCTGCTGGGCTTTCGGCATTCTCGGGGTACCCACTGTGCAAATATGCAATGTGTGGGAATTCTTAACAGTTTCAAAGTGCAGGGTAAAGGGTTTGCGGTGTACGCTTTCAGTTTGATGCTTGCGGTTTAGCCTGTTTTTGCTTCTGTCTGGAATTATCTAAAGCTTCCGTTCGGGAATGGCCTTCGGGTGGATGAGCCCCCAAAACCCTAAAACCGTCAATCACCTACTAAACACTAAATCTCCGCTGGAAGAAACGCCGGGCCAGGTCCATGCCTCGCCGAAGCTTGTCAGCAGCAATCACCTGCAACAGGGACCAGGCAACAAAGCTAGACCCAAGAACCATACTAAGTTAAGCATGTCCGCTGAGAGAGCCAGCCACTTTATTGCATGCGGCTGCCGCGCACTCGAAGTGAAAAGAGGCAGCGCACGAGCTCAGAGTGAAACAGGCAACCTGACAACAAAGGGTTGAAAGTTTTGAAGTCAACTCCGACTCCGAAAGTTATATGTTAGAGGGAACCAAGACAGGTCAGCCTGTTGGATCAAAAAATCAACTGGCAGGCCAGGCCGGGATCGATGAGCTGCCAGGAATTCTCGAAATGACGCTCTAGACCGCTAGAGTGATCTAGAATGCTCGCTCTAGAATAGAAAACTCCTCATCAACCTGCTGGCCTTGCCGGGCGCTGCTCAGTCGTGGATCTCGACGCCGACGCCGACGCCGACGAGGTCCGGTCGAGGACGGCTCGGTCTTTGTAGACGCTTCTCAAAAGCCACGCGTCCAAGCACTGGTCGTCGGCACAGAGCGCTTCGACCCTAAGTCCAAATCAGAACTGCAGCAAACAAGAGAAATACCAGAGTATCATTTTAGAAAAAGAAACCAATCAGAGAAGACCCTTAGCAAGATTGATTCCGAGGATCAGATGCAAAGACTGCCGCAGTCGACCATCGACCCCGACGCCGCGGTCTTCCAAGGAGCGCATCGCGTGCTGGACCAGGGGATCGGTCTTGATGTCGTCGAAGATCTCCTGCCTGAGCAAGACCGATAGGCCAAAACAATGCTAACCACCTGTTCCAAATTTATTAGTCGGAACAACTGCTATTAATTTTCACCCAGGCTGCACAATGCGCTGGCGCTTCTCCGACGGGTCAAGTCCAGATTGGCGCTGAGTCGACTGATTGTCATTGTGGACATCGACTCCGCCCCAATCTTCCCACTGGCCTCTCTGCCACTGGCTCCATGTCCAATCGCTGCGATCGCTCCAGTCGCTCCAGGCCCACCCCCAATTCCAATTTGAATCCGACTCCGGGCTCCACCTCGACGCCGACGGATCAGCGTTCGTCGACATATGCCGAGAGCCTTTCATTCGACAGCCTGGGTGAGACGCGAGACTATTATTATTATTATTATTATTATTATTATTATTATTATTCTTTATTATTATTACTACTAGTATTATTATTACTATTATTATTAATATTATGATTATTGTTATTAATATTATTATTATTATTATTATTATTATTACTATTATTATTAGTATTATTATTATTATTAGTATTATTAGTATTAGTATATGAAAACAGTTGACAGTAATAAGCCTCGGAACCGCCTCAGGTGGCGGACAGCCGAACTCAGCACCCAGCCTGTCGGATTCTCCTTGTCCGACTTATCCAGGTGGCGGGAAATGTCCAGAGCAGCCGACTCCGCCTCAACCCACAAAAGATAGAGCGCCTGCCAGGGCGACCAACAATTTATTCTGTGTATGCAGCCTGCAGGAAAAAGGTATTTAGAATTAAGAGTTTCGTGAGATCCCAGCCTGCTGCCCCTCTCTCCTTACACCCTTGCGCCGGCACACCTCAGAGATCTCTTCGGGCAGAAAGTCAAGGGCTTCGGACTCAGGCCGCCGGGGCATCAAAATCGACACCGAAAACAAAAGTTTGATTAGAACTGAGAACCTCTGCACGACAGTGACAAAGAGTAGTTGAAGACACTGTGCAAGCACCTTTCGACTCCGCCTATCTGTGCCCCTGACTCCCTGAAAGTGCACACGTGGCAGGATTCATCCAAGTTATCCTTGCAAGCTCAGCTCGTTTGGCTTCGCTTTCTTGGAGCCAAAATAACCGCAGGGTCCATGCTGAGGTCCTACAGGAGACCAATGGGTCTAGCAACCAGCCGGCCTTAAACCCTAGAGGCTAAGTAAGAAAGGAAATCATCAGTTGCGTTTGAGAAGCAAAATTTAATTAGGATGCCTCTACTCCCAAATCCTTTTTGAGTCACGGGCCGGACGTTGGAATCAAGCATCATACTCCCAAATCCTAAACCTCTGAACCCTTAACTTGAAATTGGCACAGAGTTGGAGCTTCGAGCTGCGTGTGGATTTCACGGTGGAAGTTTCAGGTGTGTGTGTGCGTGTGTGCATGTGTGCGTGTGTGTCTGTTTGTCTCTGTGTGCCAATTGTTAACAAGGTTTAGGGTTTTAGGGTTCAGCTTCTAGGGTTTACGCTCTCGGATCTGAAGCTGCAAGCCGGCCTGTCTCCCGGCAAGTGGATTCTGCCGCTGCCGCCGCCGTCGCCGATGTCCTGGAAAGCATGGTTTTGGAGGGTTTAGGTTCTAGGGTTTACGCTCTCACAACTCGGACGCAGCCAGGTGCACAGTCGGTGTGATGCATTGCACAATGGATCTGAAGCTGCAAGCCGGCCTGGCTCCCGGCAAGTGGACTCTCGGCCGCTGCCGCCGCCGTCGCCGATGTCCTGGAAAGCGTGGTTTTGGGTTTCTTGGGGTCGTTCGGCCCAATCTTGAGCTGATTGCAAAGGCAGGTGAAAGGGGGTTTGGGGACGGGGGGGCCCTGGACCCCAGTGCCTCATTAATATACCCTTGCAGTAAAAACACGAAACAAACCCACAACCAAAGAACCATAATCTTACCTACCTACATGTGGGTAAGCTTGAAAGCCCTCTGCCCTGGATCCCGATCCCAAACTGCAGCTGCATGCCACCCCTTTTCAATGCGCCTGGCTCGAGTGGCTCGGGCAAAAAGGACCGAGGGGGACTTCGGGCGTCTCCAGCTGCAGGAAATTGCAGGAATCAGTGATTTTGGCCTTAGGGTTTCGGGCGGCTCGGAGAAAAATGGAAGCCCCCCTGGCCCTTCGAATGCACTCACCTCTGATGGGGCCATCCTCAGATGCCAAGTCAAAGTGAAAAGGCCTGGCACTGTCTATTGCTGATGCCAGGGCACTTTTTTCGGGCGAGGTGGGAATCTCGCCGACGCCGACGCCGCAGAGTCCTGAGATGGCAGCCGAAGCCAACTCCAGCCGAGAAAAACCCAAAGCTTCTAAGTGTGAGAATGCAGCCAGGAAACCTTCGTGAACCGGCGTGCCGGCTTTCGAAGTTGAACCAGCCTGCGTGGAAGAAGCTGTTACAGACGTCTAGAAGTAATGCAAAAAGCCGACAACCCATCCTAGAAACCATCTACCTTGGCAGGGCTGCCGGCAGCATCGGACGAAGACGACGAAGGAGCTGCCACCTGCATGTGCCAAAGAAATCGGTATTAGAGTTTCGAATAACAATCAATTTGCTTCGCGAAGCCTGCCTTGGGTGCAGGTGGTGGCGCCGGCAAGCGATGCATGTAGAGCTCTTGTTCTCTCATGACGCGATTCACCATCTCCTTAGTAGAGGATCATAACTTAGTAAGTAGGTTATAACTGGGGTTATAAGTCCCCTAAGTGGGGTTATCCTAATTATAACCTACTTATAACCTTACTTACTAAGTCCCATGGTCCTTTAAGTAACCCAGGCAAGCGTCGGGGTATCTGTGATACCACCATTGTTCCTGCGTCCTCCCCAATCGTATGTTCGTGGCCACTTCCTTGGTAGTGGTAGTAGTAGTAGTAGTAGTAGTAGTAGTAGCAGCAGTAGTAGTAGTAGTAGTAGTCGTAGCAGTAGTACTGGTAGTCAGGAGGAGTAGTAGTAGTAGTAGTAGTAGTAGTAGTAGTAGTAGTAGTAGTAGTAGTAGTAGTAGTAGTAGTCGTAGCAGTAGTACTGGTAGTCAGGAGGAGGAGTAGTAGTAGTAGTAGTAGTAGCAGTAGCAGTAGCAGTAGCAGCAGCAGTAGTGGTAGTGCTGGCGCCAGTGATAATGTGCGGACCAGCATCTCCGAGGTAAACATCCGGCGGAATGTCGCAGCGGTGCCTGGGGTCGAACGAGATCGGCGAGAAGGGCAGATAAATGTCCTGAGAGCAAGTGAATACTGTAGGGGTTCGATGGTCATACTCGGACGGGTTTCAGGCTTTCAGGGTTCTGGGTTTAAGTTATTTTGTTTACAAATGCAGAAAGGCCACCGGGTACGTCTGGCGGTAGATCGCCAGACGTGTCCTCATCGTGCCGTAGGTTTCGATGGCATCCTGAAGGCGCTCCTCCGCGGGAGATGGAACTCGACGCCAGTAGGGATCGGGCGGCGGAGCCAAAGTCGACGCCGCCTTTGGTCGGATGGCAGGCGGGGGCCTGGGAGGCAGTATCGGGCGATCTTTCGGTGCTGGTGCCGTTTTGGGCGGAATAGTCGACGCCGCTGGTGGCCCTTTGGGCGGAATAGTCGACGCCGCTGGTGGCCTTTTGGGCGGAGGAGTCGACGCCGGTGGTGGCGCTTTGGGCGGAGGAGTCGACGCCGGCTCGTTGAAAACCGGCACAGCTGGCAGCGCCTCTCGGGCGCGTCGATTCCTTTCAGCCTGCCGCTTCTTCTTGCTCATCTTCTTCTTCTTCTTGACGCCCACTTCCTTGGCTGTGTATCTTTGATTGAACGTGAAACCAAGCACAATTTATAATGCTGCCAGAGATTCGGGCGTTTCCGACGCCGACGCCGCTGCTTCAACCTAGCAACGGATCGGATGCGGCTGCTGGGAGAGGGAAGCATCACAGGCCCGAGGAATGAATGCTGTCCGAGATTCCACTCCAGCAGCAGGTGCTGGTCGGGCGGCTGGCTCCTGGACAAGCACGTGCAACGTCATGGCAGGTTTGGGTCACAAAAGATTACCCTGCAGGCCTCGTCTGCGGACGATGTCTCCTCGTCGTCCGACGGAGCAATCGAGGTCGGAACCTCCGTCAGCACCACCTCAGGTTGATGTCTCGACACAATCGGGATGTGATGCCTAGCCCCTGGCTGCTGTCCGAGAATCGCTAATAGCCGGCGAGGTCGGAGAGTATTGCTCAGGTGGAACCTCGGCTGGCATTTCAGTTCATAGGGGGAGGCGCACGAGGATGTCTCTATAATAATAAATGATGCCGTGCCACCGTTGATGGAGCCTCGGTCACCGAAGATTCGGCTGGCGAAGCAACCTCAATCAGACCGAGTCAAACAGAATCATGTGCACATATTTGATTGACATGGCTTCCTGCATGCTGTCGAGATTCCACATTAGCCGACTCCGCCTCTCGCCTTGAAGGGGATCGGGAACGGTCGGCCATGGCACCGAAAATGGACTAATGCTCGGGCACTAATCTGGCCAATCTAAGTGAGCTCAGGGTTTCGGCGCTCACGCTCGGACAAAGGGTTTAGTTAGGGTCTGTGACATCGGGCGCTCGGGCGCCCTCGAAATCCAATCTGCCCAATCTGAGCTGCTACTATACTACTACTGCTACGTCCCAACTGCTTCACTCCAAACTGTGCATATGTTAGTGGATATGCTACTGCTACCATGGCTGCTGCCGCATTGAACACTCACACCTGCACACGCACATGCACACACACACACACACACAAGGGGACCCTAATATTATACCCTAATTTCGGAAACTCCCATGTGCCGGGTTTAGGGTCTAGGGCTTTGGGTGTAGGGTTTAGGGATGAGACTCCCAGTTCATGTAAACCCTCAGTCCCTAAACCTTGCAATACAAGCTCTAAAGCCACGAACCCTGATCGATAAACCAAGACCCTTAAACCCTAAACCAGTAAGCAGATGCCTGAACTGCTCCAAACCCTACAACCTTAACCCTGAACTGCAAAGCCTTTTCCCTTTCAAGCCCTTGAGTTCCGAAGCTCGAAGACCCTAGAAGCCAAAATCCTAAAGCCCAAGCCATAAACGCCCTCCCAAGCTGTAGACACCCCAAAACCTAGTAGCAAAAACAGTAGCAGTAGGAGCAGCAAAAGCAGTAGCACCAGCAGTAGCAGCAGCAGTAGCAGTAGCACTAGAGTAGCAGTAGCAGGAGTAGACGTAGAAGCAGCAGTAGTAGTAGTAGTAGTAGTAGTAGTAGTAGTAGTAGTAGTAGTAGTAGTAGTAGTAGTAGGAGGGTCTAGGGTTCAGGGTTTAGGGTTTAGGGTTTAGGGTTTAGGGTAGTAGCAGTAGCAGTAGCAGTAGCAGAAGCAGTAGCAGTAGCAGTAGTAGTAGTAGTAGTAGTAGTAGTAGTAGTAGTAGTAGTAGTAGTAGTAGTAGTAGTAGTAGTAGCACAACGTCAACCTAAAACCCCGTACCAAATCGCCCATCCGGTCCTGGACCAGGCGGCCATGGAGTCGCCACATGAGCAGCCTGTGGCAAGCGGAAGTGAGGAGACAAAAGAGAGAAAGGAAGGCAGGAAGTGCGAGAAATGTGGATGCAGATGATGTGAGGGAGTATACACGAGATGGAGATGGCCATGGAAACAGGAAGAATCAAAGAGATGGATGAGGAAAGAACATGACGAACATGGTGGAGTGGTGGACTGAACGTGGAGAGATAAGAACAGTGAGGGAGTGAGGGAGGGAGGGAGGGAGGGAGGGACAGGGGTTGAGGGAGGGTAAACCCTGAACCTGAACCCTGAAAGTGAATGTCGTGCGCGACCATGCATGCAAGATCAAGCCAAGCCTTGCCAGCCTCTGGGCCGGGCAACGGTCCGGAGACCGCCGCCGTCCCCAAGTCCGGCAAAGCGTGTGAGGCTTGCCAGCCTCGAGGCCAGCCAGAGGCCGACCCCAAGTCTGCAAGCCAGACTTTGCCAGCCTCTGGGCCGGGCAGCGGTCCGGAGACCGCCGCCGTCCCCAAGTCCGGCAAAGCGTGTGAGGCTTGCCAGCCTCGAGGCCAGCCAGAGGCCGACCCCAAGTCTGCAAGCCATGACTTTGCCAGCCTCTGGGCCGGGCAGCGGTCCGGAGACCGCCGCCGTCCCCAAGTCCGGCAAAGCGTGTGAGGCTTGCCAGCCTCGAGGCCAGCCAGAGGCCGACCCCAAGTCTGCAAGCCATGACTTTGCCAGCCTCTGGGCCGGGCAGCGGTCCGGAGACCGCCGCCGTCCCCAAGTCCGGCAAAGCGTGTTGAGGCTTGCCAGCCTCGAGGCCAGCCAGAGGCTGGCCCCAAGTCCGGCAAGCCATGACATGCATGCAACGTGGCAAGAAAGAACGCTAAACCACTTAGGGCAGCTAGGCCTCCGGGCCAGGCCGAAGCCTGACCCAGAGTCCCAACTGCCAACCCCCAGGCAGCAGCCAGGCCTCCGGGCCAAGCCGAAGCCTGACCCAGAGTCCCAGCAACTGCAAACCCCAAAACCCAAAAACTCAGGCCCCGGCCGCGGAGGGTTTAGGGTTTAAGGGTTTAGGGTTTTTTAGGGTTAGGGTTTAGGGTTTAGGTTTAAGGTCTAGGGTTTAAGTTGAGGGCTTAGGGTTTAAGGGTTTAGGGTTTTTTAGGGTTTGGATTTAGGGTTTAGGTTCAGGGTCTAGGGTTTAAGTTGAGGGTTTAGGGTGTAAGGTTTCGGTTCTTTTAGGTTTTGGGTTTTGGGTTTAGGGTAGCGCCCGAATCAAGCCCTAAACCTAACCCTAAACCTTAAGCCCTGAACTTAACCCTAGAACCTAAACCCTAAACCCAAACCCTAAAAAACCCGAAACCCTAAACCCTCAACGAAAACGGGCGAGCCTCGTCGGTCGCATCGGCCGCCGATGGAAAAAGCTGATCAATCGTCTAGGGTTTAGGGTTTAGGTTTTATGGTTGAGGGTCAAGGTTTGGGGTCACCCCCTTTAGGGTTTAGGGTTTATTACTTAGAGTTCAGGGTCTAGGTTCCAGGGACACCTCTTTAGTGTTTAGGGTATTAGGGTTTCAATTGGAGGTTGAAGGTTTTATTGAAAGTGTGGCTGAACTTACGACTTAGGATTTTATGTCTTGGGCCCGAAACGCCTCCTACTGCATGCAGCCCAGAAAAAGTATCAAAGTGCTGCGTTGTAAGACATACGAACAAGGGTTTGTAAGGATCCTATTAAATATAGGGTGACTAATAATCATACAGGGTATATGAAATCACAACAAAGGCACGGAAAACTTAAAAACCCCGAAAGGACCAGCGAGTAAACGAAACCGTTCCAACAGAAACTTAGAACCCAAAACCTAAACCCCACCCCATTCAACTTAACATTGGAGCCTTGATGATTAGAGTAGGGTTCCTTCGGGACGGTTCCTGTTTGCCTTTGCACTAGAGACCTTTCCAGGTACTGAAGTATAGGAGCCTTACTTAATCGTCAGAACAGGTATTGTGGTGTGTGATACTGCAACTATGCGGTTATATTATCAGATCTTCAGTGATCAGATTTTTGCTTGTTCTTGAAATGTGAGTATACTTCTCCCAGAGGGTCCAAGTACCCAAATAGTAGGGTTTCAGGTCCCAAAATCCATACTCTGAATGGTTTTTGGAGTTTAAAACCCTACTATTTGGGTACTCGGACCCTTAGGGGTTCTTGACATGTGAGTATACTTATACCATGAGCCCCAAACCCGAACCGCCCTGTGCCAGGAGCACGTGCTTGATTGATTGAGCACTTAGTTATCCATGCAAACTAGCATTTGGAAGTTTCCAAAAATAAGGGACCCTAATATAGTACCCTAAATAATAGGATCCCAATATTATAAGAACCCCACATAAGTCACAAAGTACCCCTAATTTTCGGAAACTCCTATTCGGGAGGATACACTGTTGTGAAGTACTTGGGCACTTCGGGTTAAACCCTAAACCCTAAACCCCAAAATCTTGCAGTCAAGCAGCATAGTCCTCTTTCAGAGTCATGGACTCGTCGAAGCGCACCTACTGCAATTGACACTTACAACTCCACCGAGTTTTGGGTTTAGAAATTCGGGTTCGGGGCTTCGCCTTTCAGGTTTGGGATGCCAGTACCCTTGGTAGCCGGAGAGCCCGCATACCCATCATTCCATAACTTGAGGTGTACTCCTTATCTTTAATTACGAGGTATCGAGCTGTCTGGATACGACAATCACCTGAAACCTAAAGCCCTAAACCGCCTAGATAACCTATGAAGTTACCCCTTGCTTGCAAACAATTGCCTGACATCCTTGACCCCGGTAGCCACCGTGCAGAGAAGTTGAGTAACCCCTTAGCCTAAGGGCCCAAGTATCCTTATGGTGGGTGTGCGTGTGTATAATACATGCATACATACATACATACATACATACACACATACATACATACATACATAGATATGTATATATATATATGCATCCATGAGGTCTCACATATACATACATACATACATACATACATATATATATATATATATATATTATGTATGGGCACTAAAGTACCTACATAGGGACGATTATATACAAGCACATGGACCGCGTGGGTTAGCTATCCGAGTGACCGGACTCACACTCATAAACCACAGCCACAACTCCAAACAAACACAGGCAATTAAACAGCTGTTGTGAGTCCTGGCAAGGTCTGTTGCCAGGGCTCACAACATCAACTGCGACCAAAGTTGCAGCAAATCCCTGGCCCTCACTGCCAGAACTAGAGCAGAGGGCCCACTAGAACGAGACTCGCGCCTTGATAAGCAGAGCTGGGTCTGGGAGGCATTTCATATTACGGTTATAATCAGGAGCCCCCCGAAATAGTATTTAAATCACTTAAATCCCTATATTATGTGGGTTCAGGTGTTTAGTCGTTTTGCGGGCTGTCAGCGGTCTTTGGAATTGTCATTTTCTTCTTCTTGTCACTCATGTAGTTGCCGTCCTCAACAAGGTCCTTCACGTCGTTGGGAAGCATGTAGTCGTCACTGGTGTTTTGCAGAAACTTCGCATTCTTGTCCTCCCAATGTCAATCTTGAAGGAGAAGGTGGCCTTGTAGCGGACGTCTTCCTCTTCCATGTCGCCAATTTGCTTCTTTCCAAATTCTTGTGGATGACCTGACGCGTTGTCATCCTCTCGGAACTTTTCACATCAACAAGCTTGTTGAGCTCGTCTTTGTTCCATCCCAACTTTGAAACCACGAAGGAGAGTTTTTTGGAGCTGCCGAAGAGGAGAACTACAGGGACCTTAATAATTATGTTAGAATAGGGTTTCGGGTCACAGCACGAGCAAGTTGAAACGTTCTTGAAACTTTATTGGATGACCACAAATAAAGGCACAGGGGCTTTCAATCATTAGGCAAGTGTTTGGATGCATATTGTAAACCTAGAACATGCACAGCAATGTGCTTACTGATTCTGCCGACCTCTATTGATGATTTGAACTGACCCGCTATCCAGTCGGCACTGCGCCAACTCCTAACAAGACTCTGGGCTTAGCCACGTAGCACCTTCGACTTGTCCGCGACGAAGAAGTCGCCCAAGATGAAGTTGTACTTGGAATATTCCTGTCATGGAACTGATACTGAAGCACTGGGTTCCAAAGGTTCGCCAACACCAAACTGAGGGGCACACAAATGGCTAGACCTAAGAGTATATAACCTAGGAATAAAAAGGGTGCCCTTTTTGGGTTAAAGGGGCTTATAAGGAACCTGAACCCTAAAATAAGGGAATAAGGGCCTACTCTAGGTCCTAGATGGTAAAGAAACTCTCTCTCCCTCCCTCCCGGCCTCGATCTCTGTTTCTCTGTCTCTCTCTCTGTCTGTCTGCCCCGGTTGGTGACATAAACCATGCATAACACATAATAAGGAATATATCATAGTTCCCAAAGTTTGGGGTCCTTAAGGTAATGCAGGATGTATGTCATCAGCCTAACCCCTAAACCCTAAAAACCTAAAGCTCCCTTTAAGGAACAATTAAAGGGACCCTTATAGATCCCTTTAAAGGAACCCCAGGATTCATATCATCAACACTATTGTTCAAGGCCCTGTCGGAGGCCTCAAAAGGTGGGATGAAGGTAGGTAGGTTTAAGGATCCCTTATATAAGGACTCGTATTTGGGACTATCCCACCTACCTTCATCCCACCTTTTGAGGCCTCCGAGTTGTTACATGGGAGTTTCCGAAAATAGGGGACCCTAGTATAGTACCCTAAATAGTAGGATCCTGATTATAAGGACCCCAAAATAAGGTATCATCAAGGCCCTAAGCTTCGCTTCCGCTCCCAAAGCTCCTCCGCTCCAAGAGCCAACGCGTGGTTGCGAGTCGGGAAGACACCGCCCAACCTGAGCTCCACTTGGAGACTCCAATATCCCTTAATTAAGGAATACCTAGGGTTCCTTTAAAGGGATCCTTATAACAGGATCTATAAGGGATCTAATTAAGGAATATACCTTAAATTGTAGTAGGATCCCTAATATGATTTAAGGTATATTCCTTAATTAAGGGATATTGAAGTCTCTGGGTACCTGGAGGAGCATGGGACTAGACTTACTGTTGATGGACAAAATCCTGCGTGACCCGTAGGACTGAACAACTATGGGAACTATGGTATATTCCTCATAATGGGTAATGCAGGATTTTGTCCGTCAACAGTAGTAACTTACAGGGTTCCTTAGAGGGTTCTCTAAGGGTTTAGGATTCTAATGGTACTTAGTCAGTTTGGTGACAAATACTTCAGGGGCCATAACTAAGTTATTGGGTAACTATAGTTATATTTACTTATATCCCAATTAAGCTACTTATAACCATGTTTACTAAGTCCCATGATCCTCCAAGTAGTGGACGACAGGCAAGCTGCAGAATCTGTTTTCAATACCTGGACACAGACTCTCGATCATGCTGGCCAAACCCACGTGAAATAAAGGCATTCCTTTTTGCAACAACTTGGGGCCAAAGTCTACCTCAAGCATCAGGATAGTGGGTTGGAGCTTTCCTGTTTGCACGTGGGGCTGTTACATGCAGGTTTACGGTTTTCGGAGCCTGCAAAGCTCAAAGTTTATGGAAGAGGGGGGCATCGGGTGAGGATGCTTAAGGCTTGAAGGTCTCTGTGCACTCGAGAATTGGTTTGCGTCTCATTGGAGTGTGTGTCAGTTTAGGGCTTGTGCAGGGTTAGTTTCCCAGCATTTCCGGACTCCCAGGGGCCTTAACAATTACTCCCTTACTCCTCGAACACCCCTTATAAAAAAAAAAAAAACAAAAAACAAATCTTTAAATCCCTTTCAATCCGAAGTTAACCCCGAAGGCCAAACTCCACAATTCCGAACACCAACTTTTGATTGCCTCAAACCTACAAACTATAAACCCCCAAAGTCCCAGAAGTCCGTAAAACCTACTATCTTTGAACCGCATCAAGCCTTGAATCCTCGACCCACGAACCTCAAACTCGAAACCCTAAATCCCAAAAGCCTTCACCAAAAACATCAAGAGCCTAAACTCGTATATATAACCACCTTACTTTGAGCCCTTGATGGAACCCTTAAACAAAACATGGACCCATGAACTACATAGTATACCTTTTGGTGGTTTAACCAAGTAAATGTTAAAAAACCCTACAAGGCAACCCCCAAACGGAACTACACTGGAGACTCTAGGTATCTCTGAATCCAACTTCGAAGCGAGCTATCCATGAATCTTAAGGGCTGACTATCCTGGGCCCAAAAATGCTAAACTGTCAGTTATAGTAGGATTATATAAGCCCCCAACAGATTAAGATTACCTACCCAGCCCCTCAGAACCCGAAACCCTAAACCCTTTCTAAACCCTAAACCCCAAGCCCCTAAACCACTAAAACCCTAAACTCCTAACCCTAAACACTCATAGCCATAGTAGCAATAGTAGCAATAGTAGCAATAGTAGAGCAAGAGCAACAATAGTAGTAATAGTAGCATCTAATACTAAAAAACAGTAGTAATAGTAGTAATGGCCAGCCCCTGAGGAATCCCAATTCGAAGCCCTAAACCCTAAACCCCTAACCCTAAACACTGATAGTCATAGTAGTCATAACTTCGAAGCCTAAACCCTAAGACAAGGAATCCCACGTCGAAGCGAGTTGCTTCGGCTTGTCCGGGCTGGACCTCATCTTGGCGAGCAGAAACTGTGCGGCTGCCAGCGGGGAGATCGTGTAGGTCCGCACTCCTCTTATAGGGTTCCTTTAAGGGTTCCTTTAAGGGCTTCCTCTTAGGGTTCCCTTGAGGGTTTAGGGTTTAGGGTTCCTTTCAGGGTCTAGGGTTCCTTCAATGGTTTAGGGTTTAAGGTTCCTTCAATGGTTTAGGGTTTAGGGTACCTTCAATGGTTTAGGGTTTAAGGTTCCTTCAATGGTTTAGGGTTTAGGGTACCTTCAATGGTTTAGGGTTTAGGGTTCCTTCAATGGTTTAGGGTTTAGGGTTCCTTCAATGGTTTAGGGTTTAGGGTTCCTCTAAGGGTTTAGGGTTGAGGGTTCTTTTAAGGGTTTAGGGTATAGGATTCCTTTCAGGGTTGAGGGTTTACGGTCCGTCTTAAGGTTTAGGGTCTAGGGGCTTTGATAAGCTTCCTGTAAAGGCTTCTTCGTTGAGGGTTTAGGGTTCATAAGGGCTTCCTTGGGGTTCCTTTCAGGGCTGCAATAAGTTTCCTTTAAGGGTTTCCATTGACGGCTTTATACAGGTTTCTATAGAACTTTCAAGGGGGTCCTATTTGGAGCTATGGCCCACAACAGGGGCTGCTTATTAGGATTCTTAAGGTTTGGAGTAAAGGGTCTGGGAAGGTTCTGAGCTGAGGGTTCGGTGTTATACGGTTGAGCTACTTAAAGGATCATGGGACTTAGTAACTAGGGTTATGATGAGGGTAACTGTGCTTGTAATTCCTTGTTATATACGCCAATTAAGGTACTTATAACTCTTACTAAGTCCCATGATCCTGCATTATAGAAGCCAGATAAATCCTTTCAAGGAGCCCTTTAAGGAAACCTTGAAGGAACCCTTTAAAGGAACCCCAGTTACTAAGTCCCATGATCATCCAAGTAGGATCACTTGAGGGCGCCTTTTAAAGACTTCTAGGGTTTAGGGCTGATCGGTTTAACGAGAGAACCATTGAAAACCATAAGGGCAACATTGAACAAAAGGGGTCCTTTAAAGGGTACTTTAATTTAGGGTTTAGGGCTTAGGGTAAGGGCAACATTAATGAACAACGGGTCCTTGAAAGGGGTACTTTAAGGGATCTATAAGGGTACTACACTATAGGTGCCTGAATAATTATCAGAACAAGGTTTCGGGGAGCTCCTTATTCACAACCTCCAAAGAATAGAAGCAAACTCAAAACACTTGGTGTCGGCTTCGAGGGAAAGTCGACAGTCTCACTTAAGCAATATAGCTCCAGACATAATATGAAGCCCTATATAGTTTAAGCCTTTTTCCTCAACTTAAGGAGTGCTGGGCTCTCTGGGTAGTCACTTAAGGGTTGAGGGTTCAGCAGTTTGAGACAAGACCCTAAGCTCCTTCAATCAAAAACATGCCATGCCTCTTTTATACGATTCTTTTGCACCCTAAACCCCTATAGATCCCTTTAAGGACCCCTTCTAGAACCTCTTAAGGAAGCCTTAAATAATCGTACCGCCCGAAACCCCAAACCCTATATCTGACGCCCCAAAGCACTGCATGCATCCGTCCTTTGACGGCCTGGTTGGCCTTCGTGAAGGTGGTCTGGCCACGGTAGTTCTGCCTAGCTGTCTGGTTCTTAGTAGGGAATGGGGCAATGGATTGTGGGCACCATTAGTGGGGAGTATACAGGGACTACTATAGGGGTCCATTTTTCCATTCCTTACTAAGCACCAGGGAGCAAATACAGTGTTAAAACAGGCCGGTGGTCTCTTTATCCGTTCCTAATACTGCCTAATATAGTCTTAATAAGGATCCCTATATACAGCCCCTCAAAACAGAAACCCAAGTAAAGAGACCACCGGCCTGTATAATACAGGGGCCTGAATAAATAGAATGGGGTGCCTGTGACAGGGTCGATAAGGGTTACTGTAAGGGATCTGTAAGGGTACTATAATGTAGGGGCCTTGGTAGAATAGGGTTTATGGGGGTATAGTATACTATAGTTAGAATAAGGCTGCGCCGAAACCCCATTCTAGCTGTTCACACCCCCACATAAGAGGTGCTTGCGGTTGACAGTTTCATGCTATGTTTTGGACGCTTGAATACGTTCAGGATTAGAGGGCCTACTTTTTGGTTTAGGGCACACTGTGTCGACTTCAACGGCGGGCTTTGGGTTGCGGATTCTGGCTTTCCGGTCTACCTATAGTCTCCATTGTAGTTCCGGTTTTGTAACCAAGTTTACATTGTAGGATTCTAAGCATGAAACCCGTTAACCAACAAATGATGATACAAAAATGAGACTATAGGTAGGGAGTGGGTTTCGTCATCCGGGTATCGGCTTCGCGCTTGGGGTTTACGAGCTGATAGGTTCAGACGAAAAGGACAGGGTCTCAATGTGAAAGAAACATCGCCGTTGTAGGAGCGAGGTTCGGAATCTTGGATTTCAGCAACCGTTTCGGCAGTCAGAGCTGTAGAAAATGAGTCTCCCTGTCTTGTCTTCTCTATCACCTGCATTTCTCACAAAAACCGCACAAAGCAACGCCGAGAAACTTCTCGCAGTCGTAGTACTCCCACTTGGAGATGTCGTCGCTCACCTGCGAAGCTCGCCAGCATGCATTTTCCCAAAGGACCCATGTACCCAAATAGTATATACTTTGCCCCCAAAGTACCAATATAGAGACTACCTTAAGGCTTAAGTATCTACTATATGGATACATGGAGCCTTTGGGTTTGGAATACACCATACGCCGTTTAGGGTTTAGTATGCAGGATCTTAGTAAACCTTACGTATCCCTAAACCCTAGGCCCTGAACCCGGGGAAGTTCACGCGTGTCAAACCCCAAACAAAAAGAACAGTGTGAGGCTTGGGGCATTGGGTTTGAGGGTTCAAGGGCTCCAGGGTTGAAGGGCTTCATTGGGATGTTTCAGGGGTTTTGTGTTCGGGATTAAGGGTTAAGTAAGGGCTTAAGGCTTAAGGGCATTGGTTTTAGCAATAAGGATCAGACGGCAGAGGGCTTAACGACTAAGCCTGGCTTCTTTTGACACTGCCGCACCCTGACATATCCCGAGAGGCTAAGAGTTCATGTACCTCCATAGAACATATTTACACATCACAGGCCTCACACGGATTCCCGTACAGCAACTCCAGGGGAGAACGTATATACACTATGGGTCATGGCCTGGGCCTGCACAGAAAACCCGTACATACATACATACATACATACAAACATACATACATCAATCCATCAATGCATGCATGCATACATAGACATATACATAAACACTTACATGTATATGTGCATGTTTCTGTGTACATCTTTATATGCATATGTAAACGTGCTTATATACGCACATACAAGAGTCAGTTTAAATAACAATACAGAATAGTGAAATGAACAACACAGTAAACATACAAAATGAAAACATAAAAACTAGTACACAATATCTGTATGTCTCTATGCGTATGTAGATGCATGTGTCTATGTCTGTGTCGATGTACATGCACATGCACATGTACATGTGTGTATATATATATATATATATACATGTGTGTGTATATATACCCTACAATCTGTTAGCTGCTACCCTGGCAGAGTCACCCGGACAAGCCTGCAATTAATGGCCTGCTGCGTAAGGACGGAATGCATGCTAAAAGTGGATCCGGCTGTGAGATAAAGCCTGGTTGGGGTAGTATGGCGGGCCTCAATGATTAGACTCGGGTGCGTTAAAGTGCCATAGTGCTCATAGTTGGCTTTGCAGACCTGTTTAAACCGAAGCCCTGTATTGTCCCTCCAGTAATTCTACACCCCCTAGACCTAAGAGTAACCTAGGAATAAAAAGGGTGCCCTTTTTGGTTTAAAGGGGGTCATAAGGGAACCTAAACCCTAAAAAAGGGAATAAGGGCCTACTCTGGGTCCTAGCCCCTATAGTACTTCAGAGCAACCCCGCAGCTCACTGCCTGCACACAGATGAGACCCTTTGACTGGGCATCATCGAGCGCCATGTTCCTCCCCGAACGGTCTTAGTATAGCGGCCTTAGGAATTAAAGTAAAGTGGGGTTCCTGAGAGAGTTCGTTTAAAAGATGCCTATAAGGGTTACATCAGGGAACTATAGCTTTGGGGGCTTGTATATTTTGGATAGGGTTCCTTAACGGGTTGCTTTTAACGAGGTCGACAAAGTTACCATAAGGGACGATAGTGTAGGTGCTGATAAATTAGGATAGGGTTTCGGGGTACGCACCTTGATTTTCGTTGTATAAACTTGTTAAGGCATCAACAACTCAAGATCCTATAAGAAACCTAAGTCCATGGAATGCAGGCATGTATCGCAGAAGCACAGCAGTTTAGGCATCTGGTGTACAGGCGTCGTCACTCGGTGTGCTCTTGAACGAGGTTGTCATGGATGCTCTTGCCATTGTCGGCGCTCTCAGCAGTCTTGCACCAGTCTTTGACTATGATGAAGACGAAGATGCATAGTCTGTCGTTGTTGGCATTTATGACAGTGACGGTGGTGATGCTGATGAACAGGAAAAGGATGATGATGATGATGATGATGATGATGATGATCGAATTGAAGAACACTGAGAAGCGCAGTTAACGTATTTCGATGATGCTGATGCTCATGATGCTGACCACACAGACGATGCACATGACCGTGGTGATGATGCTGATACTGCTGCTGCTGCTGCTGCTGCTGCTGCTGCTGCTTCCGGTTATGATGATGATTATGATGATGATGATGATGTGGATGCTATCGTCCTTCTGAGGAATTATCAACCCCCACTCCCAAGGCAGTCGGCTTTAGGGCGCCCTTGCAAACCCTGTAATCTGCCAGCCCTACATTCGAAACCCCAAGTCCTGAAATCCCATAGCTAGCAACCCCAGCAAGCCGGCACTACAACGTTCAACCCAAATCCTAAACCCTAAGCCCAAACCTGAAGCCTAAACCCTTAATCCAACGCCTAAACTTGAAACCCTAACCAGCCTTAAAAACCCTAAACTCAAAGCTTCAACCCTAAAACCTCAACTCTACAAAGCCTTAAGCTTAAACCCTAGACCCAAAGCCTAAAACCCTAAACTCTATAAGCCCTTAACCTTCAACTCTCGACCCCCCACAAACCCTCAACCACAATCCCTAAACCTGAAGCCTAAACCCTGAACGCTACCAGCCCTAAACCTTGAATCCTCGACCCAAAGCCTAATTACTAAGCCTACTATAGGATCCTTAATGCAAATTAGAGTATAATGGCCCCCAAAACCCCAGTCTAATTATGAAGGCCCCTATATTACAGACTATTACTTAACGAAATCGTTCGTCATAGCATAATGGGCCCCAATACCCTATTCCAATTATGAAGGCCCCTATATTGCAGACTATTACTTAACGAAATCTTTAGTCATAGCATAATGGGCCCCAATACCCTAGCTTCAAGAGCCTAAAAATAAAACCCCTTATGGCACCTTTTTAAGGGATCTTTAAGGGTTCCTTTAATGTCCCTTTAAAGGATCTTTAAGGGCTCTATTCTATATTACAGGCTCCTTGCGGGCGTCAGCTTCCCGCCGACTTTCACCTTCAAGCCCAGCTTCTTGTAGGCCTCCTGAGGGGCCGGGGGCTTACTTGGAGGGGCAGGGGACTTAGTAAGGGCTCCTTAAGGGATCTATAGGGATCCTTAAAGGGATCTATGGGGTTTAGGGTTTAGGGTCTACTTGGAGGGGCAGGGGACTTAGTAAATAGGTTATAAGTAGAGTTGTAAGTACCCTAAATGGAGTTACCCCAATTATAACCCTACTCATAACCATACTTACTAAGTCCCCTGCCCCTGCAGGTAGTTGTCGGGTCTTACGGTTTGGGGTTTGGGAGGGTGTAGGAGTTCAGGGGGTTTGGGGTGTAGGGTTTAGGGCTAGGGGTTTAGGAGTTCAGGGGTTTGGGGTTTAAGATTTATGGTTCGGGAGTTCAGGGGCTGAGGATTTAGGGTTTACGGGTTAAGGAGTTCAGAGGTTTAGGGCTTAAGGCTTAGAGGTTTAAGGGTTAAGGTTCAGGGCCTCGGGTTTAGGTTTAGGGTTGCGGGGACACCCAGAACACGGCATTATAAAGAGCCGGAATATGTTCTTAGACCGGGTTGAAGCGGTTCGGGCCAAAGGACCAATCTCTTGAACCTTACAGTAGGGACGAATAATTCGAGTATCCAAGGGCTGTAGGAGGATTTTGGATTGTACTGACATGTCAGACCTTTTTAGGGCAGTTGTCAAAATTATGGTCCCTTTGTGGGTCCCTAATATTGTACGGCACCTCATATTTAGGTTACCCCAAAAAGGGACCCTAATTTCGACAACCACCCATTACTTGGGTACGGCCCCCTTACAGTAAGAGTCTATAATAGGGCTACTATTAAGGTCCTAATATATCTATATTATGAATATTATTCAACCATTACTGAGTGGGGGCCGTACCCAACCAATTACCGTCGACCCTAAACCCTAAACCCTAAATCCTAAACCCTAAAACCCCAAATCCTAATTACTGTTCGACCAGGCCCCCGAACTATGAAGCCAGAGTCTTCTTCTCCCATCCCCTGGGAGAGCTTAAGGCGATCAGGCTTAGGGTTCAGGAGGTTTTAGGGGTTCAGGGGTGTAGGGGTTTAGGGTTTAGGGTGTAGGGTATAGGGTGTAGGGGTTAAGGGTTTAGGGGTCGAGGGTGCCTGACACCCTAAAGTTCGGCACCAGCATCCCAAAAGTACGCAAGGCAAGTCGGGCAAACAAGGCAGGATCGGTAGACAATCGCGGCCGCGGACGCCCGGCCCAAAGCAACAGCAGAGTTGTTGCCGCCCCTTCGGGCAGCAAGCTGGGCGGCTTCGCCACCGAAGTCTTCGTCACGATACGTCCGCGATGTGGGCGGGCAGGCTGCGGCTGCATAGGCCAGCTCGCAGAACATATGGAGCTTCGGTTTGATGCGAAACAGTTTCCGACCATTCCTTACGGGGCTACTCTGTTGAGGAGTTGTGTATTGCAGCCCAGGATCTCCCTCAGCGATCGTTTCGCTGAGCCTACCAACCATGCGGTTGGGGAGTTTTTGAACTCCAGCTGCTTCGAAAAGTCCTCCGCTACCGCGGGTTGTAAGGTGTAGAGCAACACCAAGGCCTTCAGCTTCTGATTTTGCAACGGTATCGCAACATCTGAACGGCTTCCGAGCGAGCTGACGGCTCATGCTCTGTTACCGAGCCAGACAGGCCTGTTGGCAAACTCGGCCCTGCATTTGCAAGGTCCTGCTTGCTGAAGACTGATGTGCTGAGTTGCCTATAACAAAGATTTCATCCAGGCTGCCTTCAATAAGTTCCTCTCGAACTCATCCCCGGGATTTAAAAAGGCCTGGCACAGAACCACTACTTGGAGGATCATGGGACGTTGTAAGTATGGTTATTAGTACCTTAATTGGGGTTATAAGGAGTTTTAAGTATAGTTACCCCAATACTAACCCTAGTTACTAATCCCAATGATCCTTTAAGTAGACCCTAAAACCCCTCTTCTTGAACCCCTATAGATCCCTTTAAAGGAGCCCTTTAAAGGAACCCTATAAAGTTACTAAGTCCCAATGATCCTTTAAGAAACCCTACAACCCCTCTTATGGACCCCCTATAGATCCCTTTAAAGGACCCCTTTTAAAGGAACCCGAAGTTACTAAGTCCCAATGATCCTTTAAGAAACCCTACAACCCCTCTTATGGACCCCCTATAGATCCCTTTAAAGGAGCCCTTTTAAAGGAACCCTATACAGTTACTAAGTCCCAATGATCCTTTAAGAAACCCTACAACCCCTCTTATGGACCCCCTATAGATCCCTTTAAAGGACCCCTTTTAAAGGAACCCTATAAAGTTACTAAGTCCCAATGATCCTTTAAGAAACCCTACAACCCCTCTTATGGACCCCTTATAGATCCTTTAAAGGAGCCCTTTTGAAGGAACCCTATAAAGTTACTAAGCCCCAATGATCCTTTAAGAAACCCTACAACCCCTCTTATGGACCCCCTATAGATCCCTTTAAAGGAGCCCTTTTAAAGGAACCCTATAAAGTTACTAAGTCCCAATGATCCTTTAAGAAACCCTACAACCCCTCTTATGGACCCCCTATAGATCCCTTTAAAGGAGCCCTTTAAGGAACCCTATAAAGTTACTAAGTCCCAATGATCCTTTAAGTAGGAAGGGGACAAGGCAGCTTTATCTCGGAGCTTCGGGTACGGCTTCGTTTCCCTTCTTGATCATGCTCGGCTTCAGTTCTGCCCCCTGTTTGGGTTACAACTTTTTTCCTTAAAAGGTACTACGTTACAGGGTCTAGTACTTTATAGAGACCTTATGGAAGCCGTTGTAAACAACGCTTGGAGGCCGTTTTTGCATAAGCCTCAGAGGACGTACAGTAGGGGCTCGAAGTTGGGTATTTGAGAATTTAGGGTTTAGGGTTGCGAAGTTGACGAGGCTTGCTGCACAAGGATCCATGCACGGTAACCTTTTCTGCTCTTAGGTGTTCCAACGCTCTGCGCCTAAACACCAGATCCTATACCCTTAACCCTAAACCTCTCCCAGAGACAGATTCATGGACAGAAGCAAATCAAAAGCGGCGGAACTCCTCACTCGCTGCGTCCACATACCAGGTGGGTCGGATACCTGCTGTTCTTCGGAGCACGAATGGGTGGTTGTCAAAATTAGGGTCCCTTTTTGGGTACCTAGTTAGTAGGTGCCGTATTATATGAGGGACCCACAAGGGTAGCATAATTTTGACAACCACCCAAATGTGTGTTGTGTTTAAGGTCTAAAGGGTTGGGGATGGGGATTTGGGTTGTAGGTATGCGTGTCGAGCTTGGGGGATGGAGGTTGACTACTTCCCTTTGGAGGGCCAAACGCTTTTTTGTTGCGGTCAACCTGTTCTGTAGTCAACCTATTTTGCTCAGGGTTGTGGGTTCGGGGTTTGTGATTGCGTGGGTTTGCTGTGGGCACCTACCTTGCGAGTGGATTATTGCATTTCAACCGTCCTTGACCAGCAACTTGAGCTTCGTGTGGTTGGTTGATGCAACAGGAAGTACATAATGTAGGGGCCTCAATAATTAGAATCCGGCTGGGGGGGGGGGGTGGGACAACAGGCTTGTAAACCCGAAACCCTTGAGCCCAAACACTACACACTGTATAATTAGTGCAATACAAGCCTTTAAACTGTCCCATGACTGCATGCATAACCCCAAGGGTCGAAGTCCCTAGTAATCGTATACTCTCCAAAATCCTAACCTACATAGCTACCATCCTAAAACCGAGTACTTGCCGAACCCCTAAAACCCAACACCCTGTAAATCATAAACCCTGGAACCCCTGACACCCTCGTTTTTGTTTAGAGGCGCGCCTACCAGCCTGAAGTGCGCTTCCACGTGCATGATGCTGAGGATACCTGAGATCAAGCCCGCTCCGAGACGTCCCATGAAGGGCTGTTAGGGTCAGGGTTTTCGGGATGTCTTACTGAGTGTCAGGGCTTATAGGGAGTGAAATTTCAGGATTTAAGGTCTACCAGGTCGCATAGACCTAAACTGCCACACCATGCACGTCCTGAGGGACTTGGTGTTCCCAACACAGTGCTCGGGCACTGCCTGCAGCTCATCATCCATCACGCCTTCGGTACCTCAGCAGCTGCTGGAGGAAAAACTTCGGCGAAGGGCTGGGCATTTGCCTGCTGCTCCACCGGAGGGGTCGCCCCTGCAACCAGAGGCTTCTTCCTCTTCAAAGGAGGCTGCCTCAGAGCCCTAAACCCCTAAACCCCTAAAACCCCAAAAAACTCAAACCCTAAATCCCTAAACCCTAAACCCCTCAGCCCTAAAACCCTCAACCCTAAAACCCCAAAACCCTAGAACCCTAAAGCCCTAAAACCCTAAAACCCGAAAGCCCTAAAACCCTAAAGCCCTAAAGCCCTAAACAGCTTCAGCATGGCCCTCCCAAGGCCAGCGACCAGCTTGGATCTCTCTGCCGGTTCTGCGCTGCCGTGCTGCTCACTCTGGTCACCATACGGGACCTGTATCGGAACCCCTATATGCCAAGGGTCCAAGAACCTAATAATCATATACTCTCCAAAATCCTAACCTACATAACTACCATCCTAAAACCGAGTACTTAATTATTGGTCCTTTGGACCCTTGGGATATGCCAAAGAATGCAATTACTACAGAAATTAAGGTACCTTAACCCTTGGTGTAGGGCTCTTGTAGTATCGGGATAAGGGTTCTAGCCACGTCCCTGGATTATCCAGAAATCCCAAATTAAACCCAACAACCCCAAAATAGTCCCAAAGCCATCAACACCCGAAAGCCCCAAAGACCTGACACCCTCAACTTACAAAGGACCCATCCCCATAAGCCCTAAACGCTGGGAGAACAAACGCGCAACACTTTTCTCTTGCACTTTAGGCAACTACTATAGCACAATTCTGATGCCCCAGTGCCCTAAATACCTGACTCGTAAACCCCCCAGACCTTCCAAAACCCCTTAATTAAGGAATATACCTTAAATTATAACAGGGTCCCTAATATGATTTAACGTATATTCCTTAATTAAAGGATGTTGGAAGGTCTGCGGCCTAACAATCCTGGAAAGCTGGAGGCCTAGCACTCCTGGAAAACCTTACATCCATAAGCAATAACCCTTTACGGCTCCTGAACCGAGTGAAATCCCAAACCATAGCCCCCGAAGTCCAAACACTCCCCGGAAAGTGACTTAGAGAGATGGGCCTTAATAATCCGAATGCGATTCAGGGTATAATGTAGTAAGAAAGATGCACCGTTCAAAAGACAAGAACGAAACTACAAAGCACAGCACCAATGATAGCAAGCTAAAGTAAACTATTTAGAGTACAATACTACTAGTAGTATTGCCAACAATATCACCGCTAGTAAAACAGCTATGTATGGATAACGGCCAGAAGAACAAGAGTTGAACACAAGCAATGGCTACACGCACACTGAAGGGAGCCTTACCAACAACAAAAACCTCAAAGAAAGCTGATATACAGGCCTTGGTAATCAGAAGAGGGTTTTGGCGTATATTCTAGTATATGTATAATCAGGAAGAAGGAATCCTAAGGAAACCCTGACCCCTGAAGCCTAAACCGGCTTCAATAGTACTATTTAGGGTCCCATATTAGGGTCCCCTATTTTCGGAAACTCTGAACCCCTATAGAGCCCTTCAAATGGACCCTTACAGTACCACCCCTCGGGCGCGATGCCTTCCGCCAGCGTCGCGCGGCGGGCGGAGACTACGCCAAAGTGGAACTTCCTCAGAGGACTGGGTGGACTGGAAATAATACAAACATCGAAGAATCGAAGACCTCAAAATATGGGATCAAGCTAGGTAGTATTGAGGATCCATTACATCTCACCGCACCAAACTTCCTCCCACTTTTGGAGCCCTATGAGAACCCAGCGGGCCCTGGGTGCCGTTACAGAGGATACTTTCCCGACTCATACAAGTGATTCCTCACATACAAACCCTATGTTCTACTACATAGTCATAGGCCATAGGCACTTAGGAACCTTCAAAGGGGCCCTAAACCCTAATCCCTCAAAGGAGCCCCTAAAGGTACCCTTATAGGTACTTAAGGCTCAGGGCCTTCAGGGGAACCGCGGCCCAAAGCACGATGCCGGCAAGACCAGCTTCCTCTCTGCTGCGCTGAGCACCTGACTCAGGATCGGACCAACAGGCCGCAAGCAGAATTCCGGGTTTAGGTAGTCTCTCTCTCTCTCTCTCTGTCTCTCTCTCTCTCTCTCTCTCTCTCTCTCTCTCTCTCTCTCTCTCTCTCTCTCTCTCTCTCTCTCTCTCTCTCTATCTACATATATATATATATATATACATATATATATATATATAGAAAATGCCTTCTGTAGAAATCATAAACCTATGTATACACAAACAAACAAATCTGTGTATACATATACATATATCATATATGTATACCCACATATATATATATATATACATACATATGTAAATAAATAAATAAATATATATATATATATATACATATGTATGTATATGTACGTATATATGTGTATATATGTACGTACATACTTGGGTTCACAATAAGCAATCAGAGATAGATGTTCCGGGTAGAGATGCAGGCCCTAAACCCTGGACCCCTAAACTTCAGAGTTTCGGGTGCTGGGTTCGGTGTTCACTTCGGGTCACAGACTTTGGATGCCGAGGGTTCACCCCGAGGCTTCATGTTCCCTTATAGTGTATAAGGGTATAAGCATAGGTGTATACAATGGTATATATGTATATACACGGTATGTGTATATATATATATATATATATATCATGTGAAACCACATATAATACCTATACGCCTTCGAAGGGGTTCCTACGTAATTAGGTACATTAACGCCCCAGAGAATGCTACGAATAGGCAGGTACATGGAGACTTCTGCAGAGTCAAACTAGCTCCGATGCCTAGGCTTCGATGGGCCTTCCGCAGGAAAGCCCCTTCTGTAAAATTGCCGCATGCTTCCTAGGGTTTAGGTTTGAGGGTTGTAAGTACCCACCAACCAGTACGGACTATACGGCCAGGTATTCAGGACATCTTCGGGTGGGGTTCCAATACCCTAACCCCCAAAGCCCTAAATCCTAAACCCTAACACCTCAACCCTACATAAATCCTCAGCCCTATACCCCCTAAACCATCAAGTACGAAACGCTGAAACACCACCATCCTGTAGTCAGACCTCCTTGAGAAACTTCTGATCCAGCGCCGTTGACACGGATCGTTCGACGGTTCGGAGAATGCCGTTGAAGCCTTACGGCTTTGCGAGAAGGCTTTTGGTTTTACAGGTTCAGAACTCCTCGTCGGCTTAGTATATATAAGGACTTCAAGCTCGGTGAAGGGGGAATCGCAGCTCTGGCTGCCCATGTCAAAAAGACACATCTAAAGAACCATCAGAAGTTAGTCGCAACTTTTATGTATTTAACTACACGATGTTTGAATATTTCATGTGCATTCTTAACGACAAAAACTTATGGATAGAGGCATGCCCATAACGCGATCTTTCGATATTATGAAAACCATAAGCTACTGCAAACACGGCAGCATGCCTCAGGCAAACGAGCTGCTTGTGGTTTAGGGTTTAGGATACCTCGGTCGCGCAAAGATCTTAAAACAGGAACATACCTCAGAAAAATCCCACTTGCAGCAGGACTTGCCACAGCACACCAGTGTAGGTATGTCAGGGGCCCCATTAAATATTTCGTCAAGAGACTGTTAAGCTATGAAGAGTCGAAGGCTATGAATAAAAGCATACGAGAATGGAAGTTGCACTTACCAGTGGCCAACATGAACAAGGAAACATTAACACTGGGATAAGTTTCTGCCAGTGGTTCTGACAGAAGCATAGCTCCTTTCGCCACACGCATGATCATCATATCGATACGATCAGAAGTTGTAACCTCTCAAGGCCCTGAACCATAAAAATGCATTGACGATAAGCATTCGAGCTAACAAGCAGCGGATTAATCAATAGCTAGCTAGAGGTAAAAGATCATCTTTGCTGAGAAAAACAGTTTCGTGGCACTAGTAGTATTAGCAGCTAAACTCTAAACCTTAAACCCTACCCTCTTAGCACAGATCAAGCCAGAGTTCCTGAACCCGAAACACCAGCCACCAATCCAACAGCCCTAAAACCCTAAACCCCTCAACTCTAAACCTTCAACCCTAAAGCCGAAATCCTGAACCCTAAACCCCTAAATCCCTAACCCTGAACCCTAAACCGTTAAACCTTAAACCCCAGACTTGAGCCCGGGTTGCCATCCACGGCCGTGAGCTCTCGACCGAGAGTCTCTTGGATGGCGGTCGGGTAGCCAAACCTGGGGTTTGGGGCTTCATTGGGGTTTATGTGGGTTTATAGGGGTTTACATGGGGTTTATAGGGATTTGTAGTTTATAGGGGGCTATGGGGGTTTATAGGGTGTTTATGAAGGTTTGTAGGGGCTTACAGTTTTACGGTTTGGGGGTTTCTTCGGCTGTGTGAGAACTTACTTCCCCAATAAGTCACAGCAATCGAAGGGAACACTGTCCGACTACTACGAGACTACAGAGGTATAAGATCTAAGAGTGTGCATGTGCCTGATTCTCGCTGGTACATCCCGAGGCGCAAAGCAAGCAACACAGCATCCGTTGGGTGCATCTTATCGTGGAGGCCTTCGGACACTTTTCTTTCAGCCTTCCACAGTGCTCTCAGAGGATGAAGCTTAACATATAAAGTCCAGAGTAACCAGCTCATGTATCTTGGCACTTTACCGTCGTCTTCGCAAAAACACGTATACACATAAGTTCTAACACAGGCATCCGTGTGCGTGTGTCCTATGGCGAACAAATATTGATATTTGTCGCTATGCTGGTAGCATTTACTAATAGAAACAATGCTGACGGCATTATGCTTACACGTGTGATTTACTGTCTTCATGACAATAGTACACCTTTATACTATCGGGGGCTAGTACTACTCTAACTAGTACCAACAACATTCGCAACGATGCACTCTTCGTCGTGCTAAGGCACGTCGGCATCGCTAGGAGCCAAAAGACTACCAAGAAGAAAAACGGGAGCCGTTGCCGATACTCTGTTCTGGCAAGCATGTATCAGTAGCACTGAGTGTGCTACTAGTATTGGCAATGTTCGGAAGGCAGGTGCTTCTTCTCGAAACCTTGTCTTCGACTCATCTTCATAATTTAGCAGCAGCCTCAAATATCGACATGATTCAGTACCAATATCAGTCCAGCCAGTAATTAATGTTAGCACATTCGTGAATTGCAGTCAAAACGACAGGAGTGGTTGTACACAGACCCTCACTCATACACCAGGGAATAGCCTTAGCAGCAGTGTGAACACGGCAAGGCCCGATACCCCAAACCCCGTTCAACTCAAGCTCATGGCTCCTGAAGCTTCCAAAACATTGAACTGAGTTGCATGTCCCTGAATCCGAAAGCCTTAGGCCATAACCTTAAACTCTAAAACCCTAGACCTCGAACCCTCAATGCTAAACCCCAAACCCCTGAACCTTAGACCCTTTAAGATGCTAAGTCTTTCAAGCCTTTAAACGCCGAACCCTACACTTTCAGGCCTGAAACGCGAAACTCCCAAACCTTGAACCCGAAATCCCTTGAACCCCACAGTCTGAATTGGGCGTCAGGCCGCACACCGCTTTAGGGTTTAGGGTCGGTTCCAGGGGGTCAACCACGCTGCAGCAGAGAGGCCTGTGGTAGAAGAACTTCCCCTGAGGGCTCATCCAGCCTCAGGGTGTAGGGTTTGCGGCAACTGGCAAGTGTTTCAACTACCTGTCTCAATATGTTCCCATTTGAACTACGACCGCCTTGCAGGCGAGGCCCTTCAATAGCACGTTTTGAACAGCCCGGAGCTAATTTCACTTACTTCGAAACTGCACAAAGCCGTGCTCCCCAAGGTTGAGCTCTGCTGCAAGATAGCACCAAATCGAAGCTTACCTACATAAGCGCACTCCAGCCAGTCTATTCCAGGATCCTGACATTCAACGCAAAAGACCACAATTGCAACCACAGCTGGGAAGCGAAAGCAAGCTGCGGGCTCGGGGCTTGGGTGGTCATACACACATACACATACATACATACATACATACATACGAACTTACACAATTACATACATACATTTACATACATGTATGCATACATAATCGTACGTACATAAATGCATACATGCAGCGTAGTTTGTCTTAGTTCGGGTTTACGGAATTGCGCTGTGATCCAAATGGCCCGGAAACCCTAAGCCCGAAACCTTAAACCCGAAACCCTAATCCTTGAACCCTAAACCGTAAGCCTTAAACTCCGACCCTAAACCTGAAAAACCCTGAGCTGTATACCTAAACCTTACCATACATTTCAAGTCCCCAGGTCCTTTGCATGCAAGCCACCGACGTAGGTGCCACCAGGTCCAGTGTTTTTAACGACCTCGAATGATTATACGGGTTTAGGACCGATTGGCGCCATGAAGTTTACTAACAAAGGCTTCCATAAGGGTTTCCATCCATAAGGTTTGTCACGGGGGTTACAAGTTCGGATCACAAGGTTACAGGGGTTTAGGGTTGAAGGGTGTTGTTGGGGTTGAGGACCCCTTTCCTGAATATGGGTTGCACCAATTGAAAGAAGAGTAGTTTGGAGCCTCGTTAAGCAATTCTTTGGGCTCCGGAGAACCACAGAAGCCCGAAACACCTGTCCAGGCAAGAGTGAGACGCGGCATCCAGCCTTTATGGTCTAGAGATTTTTGTACAGGGTTCCTCATTTAGTGGTTCTTCTTTGAGGGACCTGTAGGGTTCTAAAAGCGATCTACTAACTACTAAGAGTCCATACCTATTCGAGGATCTAGGCAAAACCCCTGCATTCAGGAACTGTCCTGACATTGGCTGCTCGCATGGTATCTCCCTGTATTTACGAGGGACGTTGGAGTCTCCGTGATGCCACTATGTTCCCGAAGAGCGTGCGTCTTGCAGAAGGGAACCACAACTGATTTGAGGAGGTTCGGATTGGAAAGTTTAAGGTATCGAAAACTGTTTGAGGTCCCTGGCCTGTGCCCACTCGTCTGGAACCCAGTAGGCGCGAATGCCATCCACCAGGACGTTGGGAGGATACTTGCTGATGGGAAAGCCACCTAGCCAATGGCTGAAGGCTGAATACTTTAGGGCCTTAATCACTACAAATATATGTATATATATATATATATATATATATATATATTATTTTTTTTTTTTTTGTTGGGGGGAGGGGTCCTTGTTACATTTATAGTCTAAGATACCCCAAAACCCTATTGAAATTTTTAAGGCCCCTGGAATAACTTCGCTGATCGACCAATGGCAGGTGGTTGCTAGCGTATATGGAAACTCGAAAATAAGTGACGCCGGAACAAAGCAATCCGCACAAAAAGGACTCCTGAATACTTCTGGCATTGCTAAATCTTTTTAGAGCAAAACATGTTAGGGACAGTCTTCGGGTGGAATGTCTCCCTACAGACGACGAACAAGTTAGTGAGACTCCCACCTTGTCTTGAACACTGGATGCCTTTACTGATCTGTTTACCCGGCTTCATGGCCCGTAAGCTTTTGGATTACGGTTCCGGGCGTCAGTTGGATTTCGACTGGGCTATCGCGGTCAAGCAGAGGAATCCGACAAAGCCAAACCTAAACCCACCTTGAAAATTAAATCCAACAAGCGTGGTTCTCGTTCCAGACATCCTCCAGTTCAGGGGTTACCATATGGCCCTTAACAATGAGAGAGGGTCTGAGGTATATCACCGCTAACCGCTAACTATAAAGGAACTATGAGGGAAAGCTATACTAAATAGTCAGACCTCTGTAGTAAGACTCGGTTGCAATGCTGTACTTAGGTGGGGGTTCATCATGCATTAAGCAAAATTCGAGCACGATAAACTCTCTCGTTTTGTTTAACAGGTTTATGTGTATCTGCATATCTATAAATGTGTACGTGTATATATATATATATAGATCTATTTATTTGTTTATACTGTCTAAAGACAATACCCTAAGGCTCCAAATAGCCTGAGCTGCTTTGTGGGCGAGGGCTTGGGCTTTGGGGGCTAAGGTCTAGGATCTCACTACGAGGGTCCAGGAGCATTAGGGTAACCTACAGCTCTCTCTCTCTAGTAGGTAAATGTGCACACAAATATGTACATAGTTGTCCGCAGCTCTCAAGAACAACAGGACTGTTAGCCGTACGTTGCCCTAAGCCAAGCAGACAGGGCCTAAGCATACTACAGGTTCCTGAGTAGCCCTTGTACGATAACGGTACCTTGTTTTCTACTCCTCGGTTTTAGCGAAGGGCAAAAGGGTACTTACTCAGGAACCTATACAGCATATGTGCAAGACATTATCGCACAAGCACAAACAAACTCTAAGCCCACTCCACTCGACAAAATGCTCGCCCCTTGACCCAGCTCCCCGTATGATGGGAGCCAAAAAGCGGGGTGTAAGATTCTTGGGGTGGGGATTCCTTAATTTAATATGAATTCTATTCTGGGAACGCTAATCCCTACTAAACTTCCATAGGCCATAGGCTAAAACCCCTTTTTGGCCTCCTATGACCGTAGTGAGAGTCCTAGAATACTTGACCCGGATAGTTCGACCCGGGATTTGAGTATTCAGGAAGCTTATATGGGTATTCAGTCTCCGGCAGTACTTGATGGTGCGCAGCGACAGTTCCGCCGCAGCTGAACCCTGAACCCTTGCAAAACAGTTTTGCGGTTCACCCTATAAGGCACCATGATGTACCCATATAGTATATACTCAGGCCTTAAAGTACCTAAATATATGGACCCCATTATGGCCTCTAAGTATCTACTATAAAGGTACATGGAGCCTTTGGGTCAGGGATTCAGGCCCGCAGCCCTGTACGTCTAAACCCCTAAAACCCCTTAAATCTCTAAACCCCTTAAACCCCTAAAGCCAAAAAAAACCGTTTGACACCTTAAAACCCCTAAATCCTCGCCAAAATAACCACCAAAACCCGTAAAACCCCAAGTAAAACCCCGTAGAAGGAGGCCATAGACTCCCCGGCCTTTCAGTGGGGCGCCGTCCCGCTCTTGGGGTGCGGGAGGCGGATCTCTGCCGCACCGGGCCACCACCTCTGCAAGGTTGGGGCTTGGGGTTTATAAAGGGTCCAGGATTCAGGGTTTAGGAATTAGGGTTTAGGATTTGGCTTAGGGTTTAGGGTTTAGGCTTAGGGTTTAAGCTTGGGGTTTAGGATTTATGGTTGGAGGTCTTAGGCTTTTGAGTTTAATTAGTGTTTGAGGTCAAAGGTGTAGAGTATGTATGGTTTACTTAGAGTTTGGAGTAGAGGATTTAGAGCTTGGGATTTAGGGTTGCAAGGTTGAAGCTTTGTGGCACTGCGTGGGGTGAGAAAAAAGAGTTTTTCACGGTGTTGGTTTTCTCTTGTCAAATTAGAGCGTGCTGGTATGAGGTGTAATCTAAACCCTAAACCACAAGCCCTAAACCCTAAACCCCAAACCCTAAAGACCCTAAACCCTCATTTAACCCACAAGCCCTAAACCCTAAACCTCTGATTCATAACCTGCAACAACACCGAAACAACTACTGTCCAAGGGTAAAAGGAGAGACCCCTAATAAGGACCCCTAGGCATATACCCATAATATAGCTATTCTATACTATATACCCATTATATGGCCCATTATAGGGTAGGGGTCCCCATTAAGGGTCCCTCCTTTTCCCCTTTGATACTGTCGAGGCGGCCGGGGGGCAAGCCGATATGCCGGGGACTTCTTGATGCCACCAGCAGGGACTTCCCAGCAGGACACCATGCCTTTGCCGTAGCCTCGCAAGGGATCGGCTGTGGGTTCGCAGGGAGCGGATCCTTGGGATTCTGTTTAAGGTAAAAGCCAGAAAGTTGGAATATGATTATCCTAACCCTTCTATGGTAAATTATAGGGTATCCTACCATGAAACCATATTCCAACTTTCTGGAGTTCCCTGTAGGGCGTAGGGTTTAGGGGTTCAGGGTTTATAGGGTTCGGATTCAAACGCCTTCCCAAGAATTTCAGACAGATTAGGCACCTCAGGCTTCAAGTCTTGGCTCTTGGAGAACAGGAGCCACGATAATTCGGACGACGGAAGGAGTCGGGGAAGTCCTGAGATAAGCATGCCTTGTTCACGTATTTAGTTGCCACTAGTGGCCGCAGTCCTCCGGTCCAAAACATGGGCAACCCTGCACTTCTTTGCAAGCCCGGCACCGCGAACCCAAAGCCCTGAAACCTACGTTGTGTTTCCGCATGTAGGTCGCTTGGATGTTAAGTATGCCGTCACTGTTTGCTTTTATCTAGCTTAGCGTGAACCCAACGGTACATACTCGATTCTCAAGGGCCTCAAGACCACACCCTAGAACCACAGTTTTTACGTTGTAGGTCAGGTCGTAACAGAACCCTTCGTGTAAGAGCATAAACTAATCCATTGTATCCGGTAGAGTTGCTAATTCGTTCTGGTAACCTCATACTGAAATCCAAGCTTCAATATGCACCACCAATCTTCCCACGGAGTCCAACCTATGCACTCACCAACAGCCCAATAGTAGAAACTCAGTCCGATAAGTGCCACTGCGGCGCAAAACCACATCCGAACAGCAAACGAATAGCAGTTGTTCACAGCACCTGTCCCCGAAAGAGGCATTAAGTAGGTTCTCGTCATATTATGCTTCACCCTGCAACAGTCTATAACAAGGGTCATATTCAGGGCCAGAGAAAAGTGACAATGGCAGCAGTAGTTTTATCTGACTGTATCTAACTGTGGCGGGCAGTACCCAACATATACTGCTTCCGGGACACAACAGCCCAGTACTGCATACCCTAAACTCCAGACCCTGCTCACAGATCGTCGCGTAGTTGCTGCCTCCTCGCTTCCGGAAGCTGGCCTTCGCGCTTCTAGGGTTGGGGTAGGGCTTTGAGGGTTTAGGGGTCTAAGGTTTTGAGATTTGCGGTGTTATGGTCTATCTGACTTAAAAGCTGCCAAAACCCAGCCTAATGTAGGTTCTTCGTCATGAGTATGAACCCTACTAAAAACTTGATTGGGCCCCCTCTAAAAGTAAATTTTGGTAGGTTGAGGCCGAGTCTTCTGATTCAGGGTCTTCGTGTCATAAGACTTGAGGATGCTTCGGGGCTTGTCGACATGGGATGGAGGGTTTAGGTTTTGAGATTTGGGATTTAGAGTTTTAAGTTTTAATATTTTGGGATGGATTTAAGCTTTCAGATCTGGGGTTTAGAGTTTAAGTCTTAAGAAATGCAATTGTGGGTGCGGGGTTCTAGGGTTTTATGGCCTAGGTTTTCGGTTTCGGGATCTGGGATTTAAGGTAGGGGGTTTCAAGGTTTTAGAGTTCCGGGGTTTAGGCTTCAAGATTTGGGATTTAGGGTTCTTTGGGGTTTATCTAGACCCTAATGCTCCTGGACCCTCGTAGTGAGATTCCAAACCTTAGCCCCCACAGCCCAAATCCTCCCCCAGACATCCCATGACCCTCTTAGGAGCCTCAGGGTAGACCCTAAACCCTAAACACTGAAGTAGGAACCCTCATAGTTCCCTTATAGTACCCCTAAGAAGAGCCCAAACTTTTTCAGTGTTTATCTAGACCCTAAACCCTAAATCCTAAACCCCTAAACCCTAACGGGTCCCTTGCTTGAAACGGTAGGATTTATCTAGGGCTTCGGGCTCTACACTGGCTCCTTTACTCGGAGGTTCATGGGCATTTATAAGTAGGGTTATAAGGGGTTTAGAGTTCCTTTGAAGGGATGTATAGGGTTTAGGGTTTAGGGTAGTTTCAAGTAGGGGTTATAAGTAGGGTAACTATATTTATAACCCAATCTTAGGGGACTTATAACCCCTTGTATAACTGCCCATGAACCTCCCAGTAGGAGCTTTATAGGGGTGTTTGGGGCAGGCAACATCTCTCAAAATCAGCTGTGTGCATCACAAGGCACCACACAGACTACGAAAAGGATCATGGGACTTAGAAACTAGGGTTATTGCTAAGGTAGCTATACATATAATCATACCGATAACCGCAATATAAGCTACTTATAACCATACTTACTACGTCCCAGGATCCTCCAAGTACACTCCTTAAGGACGAAATGACCCTTAAAAGTAGGGGCCCTATACCCATATACTATGAATCCCTATATGGTATATGAACCTTAAACCCTTTTAGGGTTCATTTCGTCCTTAAGGCTACAGTAAGGCACAGGGGGAAGAAGCCCGACCCACGGAGTCGAGGGTGAAGCTGCTCGAAGAAGCTGAACTGCAACTTCAAAGTACATATTTAGGGGTTAGGGGTTTTAGGGGTTTAGGGGTTTAGGGGTTTAGGGGTGAGGGGTTTAGGGGTTTAGGGGTGAGGGGTTTAGGGGTTTAGGGTTTAGTGTTACAGAAGCTAGTTGGGCACAACAGTGTGCAGTATACAGATAGAGGTTCCGTGTTCCGCCGTTCCTGAGACAGTGAAAACTGTTCCATCTAAGCCCCTAAATCCTAAACCAGGCCCTGCACTCCAAACTCTAAACCCTGAACCCTAAACCCCAAAATCTAAGGCCCAAAACCATAAACCTTAAACGCTAAGCCCTGAACCCTGAACCCTAAACCGGTGCTCAACTTGCTGGAGTTTACAATCCAGCTCTCCCAACGATGCCTCATACCTCACTCCGAATCAAGATTCCGTTGTAGCCCTCTCGCTCTCCCGACCCCTTACTCGGGTTTAGGGTTTAGAGGTTTAGGGGTTTAGGGTCTAGGTGTTTAGGGTTTAGGGTTTTGGGGTTTAGCGATAAGGGTTTAGGGGTTTAGGGGTTTAGGGCTTAGGGGTTTAGGGTTTGCGGAAATAGTAGGTTCTGGCGCTTAAATTTTAGGGCATAACACCCAAAAAGGTACTCTAGGTTTTTGGATTCACGGGGACAGGTTGCCCGTCTGGGGTTGTTGCGTTTATGTAGATTAGATGTTGTTTCGAACCAGGCTTTTGGGCTAGGACTGGCGACATACATGGGAGTTTCCGAAAATTGGGGGGGTACCTTCTTTGGGGGTCCTTATATTAGGGAGCCTACCATTTAGGGTACTATATTAGGGTCCCCTATTTTCGGAAACTCCCACATCTTGGTGTACGAACGTTTCGAATCTGTGATGCGGTGATGCAGGCTTCAGGGTTCAATTCCGAGATGTCGGCCGTAGGGCAACTAAACCCTAAACCCTAAACCCTAAACCCTAAACCCTCTTGCAGCCGGGGCGCGGTGGTCTTCACGGACTTGTCTTTCACCGTCTTTAGAGCTCTCTTCGCCGCCTGGTACACCCATTAAAGGAACCCTTTCCGAAAGGGTCCTAGGTGCTGCTATGGGGGATACTTCCCCAAATCATACTAGTAATCCCTAATGTAGAAACCCTACATTCTACCATAAAGGTACTTTGGACCCTTTGGGTTACAGAGCAAAACCCCTAAAGCCTGAATGGAACCCTGCCTTACACAACCTAGAACCCTTAAAGAAACCGTTATGACGTACGCGGCTGAAGGTGCAAAACACCGAGGGTACTAGCCGAAAGGAAAACCAGGCACTAGCGATCTTAAGGCAGGGTTTAGGGTTTAGGGTTTCTTGAACCACAGTGCAGACTGTAATAAGGTTCTAGGGGTCGACAATTATAGAACTATATTCACATCTGTAAGGGTGTAGTATCACGAATTATTGCGAGCCCTATCTTATGAGCCCTAAGACCCTGAGGATGGCTGATACCATCTGATACCACTCACTCCTGCTGCAGCTTCGGTACTGCACCAGATGACGATGAATACAACGATGGTGACAACGGTGACAGGCCCAGACGAAAATATCGTATACTGACTCTCAGCCTTATACGTGCAATCTAATCCTCATATCACCCCAGACCCCCAACCCCTAAACCCTAAACCCCATCATATCATGCTTCTCATTATCCATGATCGACTCGTCACTTGCGCCGTAAGTACTGGCTCAAGAAACCGAGGTTCCTTTCTTCGGTATTGCAAGTGATTGAAAGAGCTGGCACAAGGACTTGCAAGGATTTTTGAGTTTTGCTCGTTTAAAGTTAGAACTAAAGGGCTAAAATTGAAGGTAACCTTCGTAGCAGCACTGCTAAACTATGCATTTGGGTATAGTATAATGAAAGCGTCTAAGGAACCCTAACCCGCAAATACCCTGAACCGCCCTACGCCTGGAAACGCCAAGCGCCAAACCTGCAGCCTTAACACCCAAAAAGCCCAAAACCGTATCAAAACCCTATAACCCTGAAAGCCTCAAGCTTGAATCCTAAGGCCCAGGCGTGTCAAGACACGTAATTAAACCCAAAGCGCTGAGCCTAAGGGTGCCAATTCGGGATCTATAACTACATGGGATTTACTTAAGGGATCATAGGCCTTAGCAATTGGGCCCTAAACCTGGCCTGTCTCTTCCGTGCCAGCTGGGCATCGGGAGCTCGACTGCGAGGGGCCATGGCGACGTTTCCGTGGCTACCAGGTGTCCTATCCTCAACTGGAGCCAAGGCATATAAAGCCAATATGGTTCCGGGTTTGGGTTTAGGGTTGAGGGTTTGGTGCTTGGGGTTCAGAATGGTACGCATTTTAAAAGTTTGATGCAGGGTAGATGGAGGTTCTAGGTAGGGCTTAGGGCTTAGAGGCTTATCCTCTTTGCTTTGGGCAGCATTCGAGTGTTGGGCTTGGACTTGGACGTCTTTTCACCTGGCTCTTCCTTCTCCGCTCGCAACAAGATGATTTCCCGCATCACGTTGACATCCCCTTCGCCTTTCTGCCGCCAGCGTTGATTCTGTCCATCGCATCCTCGATGGCATCATCATCGACTTCCTGATCTGGTGTACGGCGCAAGCGCCAAACAGCCGCCCTTCGCCTTTCTGCCGCCAGCATTGATTATTTCCATCGCATCCTCGATGGCCTGGTCGACTTCCTGTCCTGGCCCGACTGCAAGCCTGCACAGCGCAAGCGCCAAACAGCCGCCCAGCAACAAACCAGGAAGGAATCGGCAGCGGCGTCAAGTCGAGCGAGGATGTCGCTGTCGGACTCATTGCAAACTCGCACCGCTGCAGACCCTGTCCCCAACTCCGACGGATCCTTTTACAAGAAACCCTGCAATTCAAATCCCAAACCATTACTACCTTACTAACCCTAAATCCCACACCCTGAATGCTAAAACCCTAAACCCAAATCCCAAACCCTAGAAACCCTACGCTTTAGCGCTAAACTAGATGTTGATCTGAACTGGATGGTGGTTTCTGCAGACCCGAAGACTATTTATAGCTCGGGCTCTATATTCCAGCCGTAAGGGATCGCAAAAAAAACATCCCCCATCGATACCTTTATTACCATTACTATAACCCTAAAAACCCTGAAGTTCGATAAAACCCTAAACCCTAAGCCCGAAACCGGCCCTGAAGCCTGCCATTTACGGTTGAGGATATAAAACCTGCATTGCCTAAAACAAGCAATATTTCAAAGGGAAAAGGAGGGACCCTTAATGGGGACCCCTACCCTATAGTGGCCTATATGATTGGTATATAACGGCTATATTAAGGGTATATACCTAGGGGTCCTTATTAAGGGTCCCTCCTTTTACCCTTGGAAATATACCATAATTCCCATAGTCTTCTAGGATCATTAAGGTAATGCAGGATTTATATCATCAGCCTAACCCCTAAACCCTAAAACCCTAAAGTTCCCTTAAAGGAACAATTAAAGGTACCCTCATAGATCCCTTTAAAGCAACCCGAGGATCCCTAAGTCCTACAAACCCTAAACCCGAAAATCAAAACCAGTTAAAGCCCTAAACCCCCCGAACCTAAACCCTACAACACCTGAACCCGAAACTGCGACAAACAAAAACCCTAAACCTCAATGCCCTAAACCCCCAAAACCCTAACCCCGAAGCCTCTGTGCAAAAAAAACCCAAACCGAAACCCTACAAAAGCTAAACCCCACACCCTAAACCCTCAACCCCCAAACCCTAACCTGAGTGCCCTAAACCCCCGAACCTAAACCCTACAACACCAAAAACCCAAACCCTAAACTTTCAAACCCGAAACCGCAAACCCCTAAACCTCAATGCCCTAAATCCCCACACCTAAACCCTACGAAACCTAAACCCCAAACCCCAAGCCCCTAAACCTTTATGCCCTAAAGCCTCAACCCTAAACCACCAAACCCGAAGCCCTAAAGCCGAAACTAGGGCATAAGGCACCAAAAAAGCACATAAGCAAAAATTAGGTTTAGGGTTTAGGGTTTAAGGTTCAGGGTTTAGGGTTTAGGGTTTAGGGTTTAGGGATATCCCAAAACAAGACCTTAAGAATGAAGCCCATTAAGGTAGGGATATCCCTACAAAATGCTTATGCTTATGTGCCTTTTTGGCCCCTAACCCAGAGGCTCCTCATATACTACCATTATGGAGTTAGGCCCCAAAAGACCATCCTTCATATGGCTTTAGGGCCCTAATTCCATAATGGTAGTATATGAGGAGCCTCTGGGCATCACTGAAGACATCAAGCCCGCACCCCTGGACCGCATGCACCCCAAAGTCCCAAATCCCAAACCCTTAAATACCTGGAACCCTAATTCCATAATGGTAGTATATGAGGACCCCAACGGGTCCAAAGTACCTTTATAGTAGAATGTAGGGTTTCTATATTAGGAATTGCTATTATGATTTGGGGAAGTATCCCCCAATAACAGCACCTACGGTTGATGATATAAATCCTGCATTACCTTAAGGACCCTAAACTATGGGAATTATGGCATATTCCTTATAATGGGTCATGCAGGATTTATATCATCAACCGTAGGACCCTTTGCGGGAGCCTCTAGGTAATAGCATGCTTTTCAAGGCCCCGGCCCATCCTGGCAGGGGTTCGGGCCATAGGTCCTCGGCTTGAGGGTTCCCTTAAGGCCTCCCTCTATCGGTTCCTTTTAGGGTTCCTTTTCTGGTTCCTTTTAGGGTTCCCTTCAGGTCTTCCTGAATCGGTTCCTTTCAGGGTTTAGCGTTCGGTTTAAGGTTTAGGGTTCCTTTTAGGGTTCCTTCTAGGGTTCCCTTAAGGGATCCTTTAAGGCCTTCCTTATGGCCTCCTTTAAGGGTTCTCTTGAGGCCTCCCTTTATGGGCTCCTATGAAATTCAGGTCCACAGGTAGTATCCTACACGAGTGCATCCCAAATCTTGCATAGTCGACACACGTCTCATGTGTCAGATCCGAGCAAACGGAATCCTGCTTTTGGATGATCCAGTACTGGAAGGATCATGGGACTTAGTAACTAGGGTTACTATTGGGGTAACTATACTAAACATTACTTATCACCCCAACTAAGGGACTTATAACCATACTTACTAAGTCCCATGATCCTCCAAGTATGGTTGCTCTCCTGCCGCTCTGAGCCCTCTAAGCTACGACATCATGAACTCTCAACTGCACCCGAGTTCTGAGGCACTGAACGCCCACAGCCCTGAACCTCAGACCCCAAGGTGCCCCGAACCGAAGCCTGAAACACTCAAAACCCCGGAATTCAGAAGCTGAAAGAGAACTCCAAAGGCTCCATGCACATATATATATATATATATATATATGTATATATATATATATATAACATAGATATATATATATATATATATATATATATAGCATATATATATATATATATGTATATAACATATATATATATATATATATATATATATATATAAAATATATATAGCATATATATATATATAACACACACATATATATATATATATATATATATATATATAACATATATATATATATATATATATATACATAGATTATGGACTTATATAGAGTATCTGCTTCGGCCCTAAACGGCTTGTTATATCCTGGTAGGTACTTTAAGGTTTCAGTACACACGGTATCCTGCATAGGTACTTTAAGACCTATAAGTTTTAGCCTATACGATAGGGCACAGGAAGCCTTGAGGGAACCTTCGCATTCTAAGCTCGCCGCAGCACGGTGGACTGCATTTGCAAATCTTGGGGGAGGTCGCCTGCTCTGTGCTTTTGCTGCCCAATGTCTCCAAGGTGGTTACTTAGACCCTGGGACTCAGGACCTCGGGTTTGTAAATTTTGATTCTGGTTGTAGGCCTTAGCAGAGAAATCTTAAAAGCAGGTACCAAAGAAGATCATGCGTCATTGTCAGAAGCCCTACCTTAGCCTCAGCTTCTAAAGCCTGACAGGTTTGGGAGTACAAGCTCAGGAAACGCGGCTTCGGGTGGGGGAGCAATGGTTGAGGTTTAGGAGTTCAGAGGTTCGGCAGCAGTTGGAGGATCATGGGGCTCATACGTACTTTAATCGGGCGTATACGTCACTGAGAGTACAGCTACCCAGCTACCCTAAGAATAATCCTACCCTGGGGATCAAAGTGGCCCAAAAGCCTTAGATGGTATGGTCTTTGGGTCCAAAAGCCCTAATGCATTTGCATGAGTCCTTAGAGCCCTGCAGGGCTAAGTCTTAAGTCTCATGATCCTCCAAGCAAGGGTTGAGGGCTTTTGCGTTGAGGCTTCAGGAGGGACCTGGGTCCCTCTGGAGTTCGGTAAATTAGGGCCATTTTCAAATATTTTTTAATAAGAATGCCGTATATACAACTTCGGGGACCTACAAGAAGAGACCCTGGTGTAGAGAACTACCCTTCTGTTAAAGGAGGCATGCAGGTGGTTGTCAAAATTATGGTCCCTTCTGGGTACCCTAAGTATTAGGTGCCGTACTATGTTAGGGACCCAAAAAGGGACCATAATTTTGACAACCACCCATGCAGAGCGTGGGGAGCGGAGTTTAGGACTCAGCTTAGGGTTTAGGGTCTGGGTCTAGGTCTGGGGTTCCAAGTCCGGGTTAGGGTTTAGGGTTGCCGCATCTCGTCGGTTTGGTGCTCCAACATGTCCGGGACCTATGAAAGAACATGTAACATGCTGTGTGGTTATGTGGTCTGTATAAGTTGTAAGATACACCCTGCCAACTTTCTGACCAATGAAAACGCCCTGGACGTACCGACAGCCTGTGGAGTCCGTGGCCAGGAAGATGTGGCGATGGGCAGTCGAAGCATTGAAGTACCTGCAGCTTAGGGTCAGGCTTTCAGGTCGCGGTGTTACGGCTTTTTGGTTTAGTGCACTATTTGGGTATATGGACCCTACCCGAAGGGTCCTAGGTGCTGTTATGGGGGATACTTCCCCAAATCATAATAGTAATTCCTAATATAGAAACCCTACATTCTACTATAAAGGTACTTTGGACCCTCTGGGCTCAGGTAACCCTAGGGCATTACAGGGCTAGACGCAGTTGAACCGCGGATGTCAGACTGCTCCGGGCGCTCCCGCCAGTTTAGGCAGATGAAACCAGCCCCCCCCCCGCCCGTGATTCACCCCGCAGGGGCTTGCTTGGGGTTTAGGGGCTTGGGGTTTAGGGTTTTTGGGAATTATCCAGGCAGCCAAATTTCCAAAACCCGAAATCCCAAACCGCCAAGACCTAATACTACGGTTGATGATACAAATCCTGCATTACCCATAAAAAGGAATATACATAATTCCCATAGTTTAGGGTGCTTAAGGTAATGCAGGATTCTTATCATCAACACTAGGACATAGGTATGCAATCGGAATCACCGAGGCCGACAATGGCACAGAGCGCAGAGTCAGAACCACACAAAGAACCGGAAGACTCGTAGACTCTGCAACCGTTTTAATCCTACGCCCTCAATCCTAAACTCTTAAAGAAGAACCTACCTTCGTAATGTTTTAAGGACTTATATTAATTATATAAGGAAATCAGAATAAGGAACCCTAAAATGGTAGGTTCTTCAGGGTTAAGGTTAAGGTAAACTCTAAGCCCTGAACTCTAGGCCCGGAACCCTCAATTCTAAACCCTAACTCTGAACTCCAAACCCTTCTGAAGCTGATCGATCCTTACATGGGCAGGAGCACGTGAGCAGGGGAAGCAGGGCATTCAGAGGCCGATAGGCCCCGCAGCGGACCTGAGAAGAGGAAGCTGGTTTAGGGTTTATACGACTTCGGGATCCTAAGGTTTTTTTTTCATTTTTATGGGCCCTTTTCGAACTGCAGAACAGTTAGAATCCTATACTAGGAGGATCCTAGGGTTTAGGCTTCAGGGCTTGGAATCTATGGGGTCTTTTCCGGTTTGGGGTTTGGGATTTAGGCTTCAGCAGGACCCCCTTGGGGTCCCTTTAATAGAGTCCTTTAAGCCGTTGATATTGGGTATTTGGGGTACATTAGAGGGTAGTTGGGGGTCTAGGCGGGTGCGGGGACCCCAAACCCTAGCGGAACCCCATGCGGTGTTTATGGAAGCTGAGTTGTAACCCTCTTATAGGGGAGATGAAGGTAAACCTTTGAAATCTGGATCAAAAGGCTTTAAATACTACCACAAACAGGTGCAACATTACATACTCTACTACTAGGAAGCTGTCAACATCATACAAACACGAACACGACCCTATACTGTCCCGAATCCTAGTAAGAAATCCTGAACCGTGCAACTCTCGCGAACCCGACATGTCTTGCGACGTACACATAACCCCAATTCCTACGGCTGATGATATAAGTCCTGCATTACCCATAAGAAGGAATATACCATAATTCCCATAGTTTAGGGTCCTTACGGTAATGCAGGATTTATATCATCAACAGTATTGGTCCTAAGAACAAGAAAAACAGGCAATGCACAAAAAACAACAGTCCCTTAGACACATAATCGAACATAACATCACTTTACTGAGCCCTTGCGTTTATGCTATGTACGCATACGAATGGCGATCTCGATCAACGGCATTTATACTGCTGGTGGACAAAATCCTGCATGACCCTAAGGACTCTAAACTATCGGAACCATGGTATACTCCTTATAATCATCAACAGTAAGAGCCTAAAGGCTGATCTCTGGACCCTAAACCCACTGCTGGTCTAGTCCTGAAGCTTGAGCTGCCACCATCGTGCCTGAAACGTTCCGCCAATCGCTCATAAACGCTAAACCCCTAACGCATAGCCCTGAAGCCTAAAACCCTCAATATAGTGTAGTAGATAACTATGAATCTTAGGGGTTTAGGGTTTAGGGTTCAGCATAATGAAGGTAACTATAAGGGGATACAGACTGTAGCTGCTCCGACCTCCACATTCCTCAACGCCTCGACTCAACCCCAAACCATGAAAGAAGACCCGGGAGCCATTTTGCCTCTGGCGCATGCTGCTCTCCTGCACTATACTAGACACACGGACTCTAGAAGGTTTTTGATTACAATTGTAATATGTTCTCCGGGAGAACAAGACGCTGAACCTTGAATCACTGTCTCTATCATGCGGCTTTCATCTGAGAGAAAGTGCTTTTAATGTCCACTGCTGTGATGTCAAAGACACGCACAAAACATTAAAACACAAAACTAAACCCTAAACCCTAAACCCCTAAACAAATCACGATATGTTTAAGTTTAGCTCCAGGGCTCGGGGTTCAGGGTCGGGCCTCTCTGGGCATAGCGACCCCTTAGCTTACTCTAGGATGCCCAGTAACCCAGGGATGAAAAGGGCTCCCTTTATGGTACTGGTATTGGGTAACTTTAAAAAGAACCTAGGACTAGAAAAAGGGAATAAGGGTACTACTGGGCATCCTAGTACTTAGCTTAGATTCAGCTGCTCTTCTTCACTGCTTCTTCGATCGCCGCCCCACTGCCAGCAGGATACGCCCCCAGGAGCCTAAGCAAGGAGGAATGAGTTGCGGATTGAACATGTCCGGAGCTTAGCAAAAACACAAGTTCAAGACTTTAAATCCTGCACCGAGAGGTTTATATGGGGCTGTCTGGAAGGCTGTGGGAGTTGTAGGAACCGTAGGAGCTTTGATTCCGTGCTGAGGTCTTCGCGTGCTCGCGGGCCGAATCGAGTTGGGTTTCGGAGAATATGAGCCGAAAAGTAAAGCCACTTCAGGACTGGGGTTTGGGGTTTTGGGCTTAAGGGTTCGGGGTTCCAGGTTTAAGCGTTTAGGATTTGGGACTTTGGGGTGTATGCGGTCCAGGGGTGCGGGTTTGATGTCTTCAGTGAAAGGCTTGGATTTGTAAGGCTACGTTCCTGAGTAGCCCCTGAAAATAAGGGCATCCTTTGTAGGGGGACTCTACTCAGGAACCCTAGAAGGAGTGTGCAGACTTTTGAGTCTGGGGCTCATTGTTGTAGTTAGTGGCATTGACTACGACCTTAATTTCTGTATTTGGGATATGGGGCATCTGTAACCCTTACCCGAAACCGGAAGTATAAATCATCCTAAACCCTAAACCCTGAACTCTACCCCAAACCCGAAACCCCCAACCCAACACATAAAGACCCTAAACCCCAACTCCTGAACTCTACACCTGGAACCCGGAACCCAAAACAAAAAAACTCCTCAACCCCACACCCGTCACAAACCCCTAACAGGGTTTAGGGTTTAGGTTTTTAGGGTTTAGGGTCGGTGACTTCAGAAATAGTTTCAGGGGCATATACGGGCGTTAAGATTTGGAATATGGTTTGTAGGGTATACTATGAGGGAATGTACAGCGAAAACATGTAAAGGAACCCTAGCCTCATGCTCCTGGACCCTTTAGGTTTCCCTAAAAGGCTTCTTAAACAAGGGATCTACAAGGATTCTATATTGAGGGTTGTAAGGTTTCTTAAAGGGTCATGGGACTTAGTAACCAGGGTTCCCTAAAAGGCTTCTTAAAAGGGCTCTACAAGGGTTCTATAATGAGGGTTGTAGGGTTTCTTAAAGGATCATGGGACTTAGTAACCAGGGTTATTACTAAGGGAACTATACTTATAAGAACTTATAGCCCCAATGAAGGTACTTATAACCATACTTACTAAGTCCCATGATCCTCCAAGTACTTCCCATAACCCAAGAACCAAAATCGCGACCCTTGGAAACTGTTCAATGTGGTAATCTGACTAAGAAACCCCTGGCCCAAAACTAGGAGCCATAAAGAGAACCCCAATACAGACCCAAGTTTTCTTAATCAAGTTCCTGCCCATAAGCTCCAGCTCCACAATAGTTTCTCTTTGGGGCTCATATTTAGAATCCTATACAGTAGAAGCCAGAAAGTTGGAACATTAGTTCAGGAGGATTAGTGCTAGGAGCCCTTATCCTTTGCCTTAAGGGCATGAGGATACTAATGTTCCAACTTTCTGGCATCTACTATGACTATGTGATAACCCCAAAACGGAACGACTCTGGAGCCTCGGCTTTGAAAGGAGCCTTCAAGCGTCGGCCTCGTTACTGAGGGTTAGGGGGTTTAGGGTTTGGGGTTTCAGGTTTAGGGCTTAGGACCAAAACCTGTGAACGTTCTACCGGGAATAGCCCGGGGGCTCCGAATAGCCCCATCAAATTCGCCATGGAGCTCAACACTTTGTAGGCCTGAAGAGCCCAGGGAGGAGAGAAGTCCTTCGATCAGCTGCTGTACCTCTGCGATCAGGATTCATAACCTAGAAGCTCCTCATAGACTAGCATTGTGGAATTATGTGCCTAGTACCATACTAAGGATGGTCTTTTATGACCTAAGTCCTTACAATGGTAGTATATGAGGAGCCTTATACCCCTAAACCCTATAATGTAGGAACCTGATTAAGAAACCTTGGACCCTTGTTCGGGTTCTTTATATGAATCCTAATATTTTGGGGTTATGGGGCGAGGGTTTCTTAATCAGGTTCCTACATTAGAACACCAAAAAACGAACCCACAATGGTAGTGTATGAGGAGCCTCTGGGTAAGGCTTAAAGCTCTGAGGTTTCGAATCTGCGACGTGTTCTTGTAGGCGGTTGAGGGTTTCGGGGTTTAGGGTTTAGGGCTTATAGGGTTTAGGGTTACTTATAGAGTTGTGGATTGAATGTTGTCCTGATGAAAGTTTGAGTAGTTTACAAATGCTCTTTCAGGCTTTCCCTCCCGGTTTCTCTTGCTGTTTCGGCTTTCACGGTCAGGGGCAACACAGGGTCTTTGCTCGGGTTCCCCTGTAGAACTAAGATTCTGCTTGACTTTCAACTTCGGACTTTGCATGGGTTTGCTGTTTTCGCCTGGGCCACGAGACCGTGTGACAGTTTGTGTTTGAATTAGCATCCATTTAGAAGTACGACAGGTCGGTCAGAATCCACTTTACAGCTTAGGTTCTTGTAGGCGCACGTGCATCTCGAAGATGCGATCTATTTCGCGCCTGACGAGTGGGGGTTTCCGAAACTAGGGGACTTAATATTAATATTAATATGTACATATATATATATATATATATATCCAAAATAGTAGGATCCTTGTTTTTTAAGGACCTGAAATAATGAGGTACCCCTAGCTTCGGAAACTCCCACTGGCTCAGCCGGAAGCAATTGAAGTCCTGAAAGCGATACCCCACAGCAGCAGGCCTCGACACCATCGATGCAAACCTCAGTTCCATTAATGACACAAAGTCCGGTCGTCTCGGCTGCTACGTACTTCCCATGGACTTTAGTTTGGGAATTTCGGTTATGTGCCTGCTTCAGGAATTCCAGAAATCGTCGACTTTGCATTCAACATTCAACACTGCACAGCAAAACGTGAATAAGAAACATTCCATGGGATGCTGACACACATTGTCGGGATCAGGAAACCGGCATAGATGCCATACATCGAAACCTCTCAACTCTAGTCTTAGCCCTTGAAACTCCGGTGTCCTGTGGCCTAAACCCTTCACCACGAAGACTCCTTAGGGTCAGAACCTACTCTTGTTCTGCGTTCTGGGGGTACAAGAACGGCTTCGGGCGGAGTCTAGCACGCGAGAGTCTACGAGAAGTAATTGGAGGCTTTTCATGCTGGGCCTTGGGGCTTGGCAAGACTGGCTGTAGGCTTTAATTTACGCGTACAGCTTCTTCATGTAGCTGCTTCGGGGTTGAAGCACCCCAGATCGCAGCTTTCGTAGCTGCCACCCTTTGCTGCCACGTGGCCAAAGACGCGCTGCCTGCAGCAGAGAAACGGAACCCATATGAAACAGGGGGCCGCCGAGGATGTAGCAGACTTTGCACATGTCGCATGTCCGAAAAACTATGCTACGTTCACCTGACAACCTGATACCTTGACCCAAGTGCACCCTGAATTGGAAATCCCTTATCTCCATATCCTGAAGACGCTCCAACGTCCCCAAGACGCAAGCCGAGACGAAAGTCTGACCCCAAGGCACTGTGCTTGGTCTTAGAGCTTTGGGGATCAGGGTTTAGGGTTCAGGGATCAGGGTTTAGTGTTCAGGGTTTAGGGGTTCAGGGTTTACGTTTTAGAGGTTTAGGGTTTGTTGAATCAGTTGGCAGATGAAGTGGGCAAAGGCACAATTCACAGTGTTTTTCAAATTCTGCAACGCAGGCTCGCCACCTAAAAACACCGAAGCTCTGATCCCTGAACCGCCAAAGCCTTAGTGGATGCCTAAACCCTGAACTCCTTGCCCCGAAACCCCAATCCCCAAAGAACCCTTATCATCTATAACTTAACCTTAACTTATAAACCTGAACTCTCCAAGGGCCCTGATACATATAGTACCTGAAGCCTAAACCCTAAACCCGGCAAAAGCCCCAGCACTAATTCCATCACCCCGAGAATCCACAAACTTGCCTTCGATCGTCGCGAGCGACGCGCCAGCCGTGCTGCCGGCCTCTCGTCTGTTGTCTTCTTGCATGGTGGTTTATAGGGTTCTGAGTTTAGGATGTTTGTTTGGGGGAAGGGGGGGGCGGTTGGAGTGGAGGCTGGCTCAACTTTAGGTTTTGATTTTCGACGTGTTTATTGATTGGGGCCTGTGTTTCTTCCGGCTTGTTGGTTTTCAGTGGTTGTAGATGGCTTCAGGGTTTGAGGTTTGGGGCTGGCGACTTGGGGCGTAAGGTTCAGGCTTTGGAGTGCAAGGCTCAGTGGACTTGGGAATTGGTCATACTGGTAGACGTACCCGTGCCCTAAGTGTCGTGGTGGGCAGCGGAGTGGCGGGGGATGGCCGGCTGGCTACGGCAAAAATCAAGTGCTGAGCTGGCAATGTATCATGGCAAGGAAAGATGAGCGTTGATACTGCTGATGGACAAAATCCTGCATTTCCCATTATAAGGAATATACCATAGTTCCCATAGTTTAGAGTCCTTAAGGTCATGCAGGATTTTGTCCATCAGCAGTAATGCCGATTCCACACAACCAGTTCTTGGGACACCAGGATGTTCGGTAGCAAGACGAGGTCTAAGGACTGAGCCTGCAAGGTGCAATGGAGGTACCGACAGAAACGAGAAAGTGGTGTTCGGGCAACGGTACTATGGGTATAGCCCTTCGGGATGAGACGTAGACGTATATGTACTGCTCGTAAGGATGTTCCGACGTATTTGATGCCTCTACATTTGTCTGATGATGTGTTGTGTGTGTGATCTTCGGTCGAGACCAACTTAGTTGCGAAACGTACATATCCAAGCTCTTCAAGTCCGTCTGTCCGTCAGTCAGTCGGTCGGTCCGTCGGTCAGTCAGCCAGCCAGGCAGTCAGTCTCTTTGTCTGTCAACCTGTCCGTATGTCTGTCCGCCTGTCTGTCTGTCTGTCTGTCTGTCTGTCTGTCTGTCTGTCTTGTATGTACGTCTCTATACATGCACCTGCACTAAGAAGCACACATGCGTACACACCCGAGTACCTACCTACATACCCATCTACCTACCTACCGACCTACATGCATACACACGTACATACAGTTACATACGTACATACATACATACATACATACATACATACACACATACACATATACATACATACATGCATGCATGCATGTAGAACTACTTATTGACATACATACATACATATATGTCATATGTACATGCATGCATGCGTGCATACATATTTACATACATACCGATGCGGCTCAGGTACATGAGCCTGGCAAGGCCAGCCCATCGATGCATCAATGCCGGCACTTGTTATTTCAGCTCATGCACAGTGCCCTAAGCCCTAGACCCGCAACCCCTGAAGAGGCTTCGATCAAGTAGCCACCTCAAAAACTTAAGCATGACCAACGTCTCCTGTACATAGTACGTCTACATTATCAAAGCCCCTGTACTTGGAGGGGCAGGGGGCTTAGTAAGTAGGTTATAAGTAGGGATATACTTGCGGTAACTCTTATAACCCTACTTATAACCTACTTGGTAAGCCCCCTGCCCCTCCAAGTAGACCCTAAACTCCAAACCCCATAGATCCCTTTAAAGGAACCCTAGAGATCCCTTTAAGGAGCCCTTTAAGAACCCTTACTAAGTCCCCTGCCCCTCCAAGTATGAAGGCCTGGGCCCAATCTTCGGCATCTTTCGCGCCGAGACCAACCAGAAGAACTCGTTGGAGGCCTCTTCAGCCGAAGCAGAGCCGGCACGTTTCTCGAGGCCGCACTGTGTTCCTTTTGGATTTAGGGTTTAGGGGTTTAGGGTTTGGGGTTTAGGGTTTTAGGGTTTAGGGAAAGTTTAGGGTTTGGGGTTTAGGGGCTTAGGGGTTTAGGGTTTAGGGCGCAGAGTTTATGAGGGTTTCAGGTAGCAATAAGCCTCATGGAGGGCTGGGAACTAGACTATGACTTAATCAAGTGGCGCTTGCAGTGACCTAAGTGGGATTGCCATGTTTAGGACTTCTTCTGTACTCGGCGAGTGGAATGACCCAAGAGGTTCACGGGTTTGGGCATAGATGCTGGATTGCGCTGTGGAGTGTACTGAAGGGTTTCTTGAAGGATCATAGTCATACGACTGCTTATAAGAAGTGCCAACCCTAAATGGTAATTGCCCGACTGGCGCCTAATCCCCAAATCCTGAACCCTAATCCCCAAAATCTAAACCCGAATCCCCAAATCCTAAACCCTAGGCTCTAAACCCTAAAAAAACCCTAAGCCCTAATCCCCAAACCCAAAACCCCAAACCCAAAATCCCCAAAGAAATGTCGAACCGCCGGCCTTTGTCGGAGACCTCCAGGAGCTCAGACTCAGCAAAAAAGCTCAGGGAACACTCCGAGAGAGCCGAACACCCCCGTAATTTAGGCTTTAGGCTTTATGTGTTTAGGGCTTTAGGGTTTAGGGCCTGTTTTAGGGTTTAGGGGTTTGGGGTAGACGGGGTGGGGGGGGAGGGGGGTTAGGATTTATAGCTTACTTCCCCAATAAGCCAGGGAAATAACAGGTTAACTTTCAGGTTACCACTAACATATATTATCCGAAAAAGTTTAGAGGTTGGGAATTGCAGAACTAGGAACCCCAATAATCAATGTAACTTCGGAACAAGACTATATGTCATTTTGCCGGAGGCGCCTTACTTTGATCCCAAACCCTAAACCCTAAGAAGATCCCAGGCAGAATCGACTCCCGAGTTCAGGGCTTTAAGGGGCTCCTTGGGTTCTGCCAAGCCCCTGCGAAGTCGGCTGTTTACTTGGAGGGGCAGGGGACTTAGCAAGGGTTCTTAAAGGGCTCCTTAAAAGGATCTCTAGGGTTCCCTTAAAGGGATCTATGGGGTTTAGGGCTTAGGGGTTTACTTGGAGGGGCAGGGGACTTAGTAAGTAGCTCATAAGTAGGGTTATAATTGGTGTAAACTCCATTTAGGTTACTTATAACTCTAGCCTACTTACTAAGTTCCTCTGCCCCTCGCAGTCGGCTGCCGAAAGGGTCCTATGTACTGTTAAGGGGGATACTTCCCCAAATCATAGTAGTAATTCCTGAAATAGAAAAACCTTCATTCTACCATATAGGTACTTTGGACCCCCTTGGGGCTGCTCATTCGATTATACAGAGTCATACTGCTGGAAAACTTACCACTGCTTCGAAAGCCAGTGACTATCGGTTCCGTCATCATTCACCCTAGGCGTCCATGTACCTAGTATATGTATATATATATATATATATATACTCTGGTTCTCAAGTACCTACTGGAGCAGCTCCGGGCCAACCGCCGCGTTCAGATGGTTCTTCACCGCGTCCAAGGCGCGAAACACCCCCAGACACGCTGATATGGCCGACTCCTTGTCACTCTTCAGGGGGATCCTCACCGCCGCCGATCCAACTCCCAGGGCTACAAATTTCTCTTTGGTGGCTGTGGAGGTGACGATCATCCTACTCACCGCGTCCGCAACGGGGTGACACAATTTGTGGAAGATGACGTCGTCCCACACCGCGTCTGTCACGTGCCAGGCGGCCGCCAGCTTTCTCTCCTTGTTGAACTGTCCGTCCACCCCAGTCTTGGTTAATTATTGTGTGTTACCCCTGGGTGTCTGACAGCCCCCAGTAAGCCACAGAAATGAAAGGATATCCTTTCCGACAACTACTAAACTACAAAAACCCAGCAAGCATAAAGGTCGGGTATTGGGGAACTAACCCTACACCCTAAACCCCTAAACCCGGAAACCCTAAACCCCCAACCCCTAAATCCTTAAAGATCTCAGGAACATTCTGAGCGCTGCACTGTGGCAGGTGATGCCGTAAAGCCTGACACATGGGCTCACAAGCCCGTTGCTTTCCAACATCTTCCAACAGGCATAATGTAGGGGGCTTAACTATGAGAATAGGGTTCCTTTAAAGGGGTCTGCAAGGGCTTCTATAGGAGATCACAGTGCAGGGGCCTCGAGAATTAGAATAGGGTTTTGGTGGTATAGTAGACTATAACTATAATAAGGAGCCCCCACCAACAAAAAGAACGATCCTAATTATTAAGCCTCCGAAACCCCGAACCCGAAAGAAATACAATAAAGATATGCCATCTCGTCAACATTCTGAATGGTTGCTGCTGAAAGCAAAATGAACCACTGTCCGGAGATTGTACCTGCATGAGTTTGTACCTAGACCCTTAAATGCCTTGCCAAATTGGTCACATTGGTTTCTGTTTTGGGTCCGGCACAAAAACAAGTCATCCGATAACAGGTACTACACTAAAGGATCTAGGGACTAGGTCGTGCATCGCTATCGGAAAAATGTTGTTTCGGGTTTGAAGGTTGGAGGAAATCATGGCTGCTTGCGACTGGCGAAGCCCTGACAAAAAGAGGGGCCTGAAAAATTCGATCGTGGCTTTTAAAATTTACGGTCCAGGGTTTAGGGTTTAGGGCTTAAGGAGTTAAGTGCCTTTTGCCTTCCACTCGATAATGAACCGCCAACTTCCTGCAGCTTTAATTTACATCAGGACATTACAGGCCTGCGAGAAGAAACACATAAAGCCGACACCGCAACTGGCGATGTATTCATAGATGGGTAGTTGTCAAAATTAGGGTCCCTTTTTTGGGCACCCTAAATATTAGGTGCCGCACTATAATGGGGTAAAAAGGGACCCTAATTCTGACAACCACCCATATAGGGTCCCTATTGTAATACGGCACCCTACATTTGGGGTACCCCAAAAAGGGACGCTCCATATATGACACCACATTCTCCCGGCTTGGCCGACTTCAGGCTCGCAGCATTTTCCTTGTTGTCCATCCTAATCGACATAATCCAAGGGTAAAAGGAGGGACCCTTAACTAAGGACCCCTGGGTATATCCCCTTAATATATCTATCATACAACCATTATATAGCCCATTATAGGGTAGGAGTCCCCATTAAAAGTCCCTCCTTTTCCCCTTTGACATGATGCGGGCGAGAACAACTAGGTCTGGCCTGGAAGACATCCGACAAATGTGTGCAGATCAGATCCTCAAATAGAGGCAAAATAAGAGCGACTGGACAATAAGATCGCAATACGACCACGACAAGAAACCCAAATTACCCTTAACCCCTAAACCCTACTGCCGTAAACCTTACCCGCCCAAAGCCATATAGTCATATAGTCGCCCCGTCAAGGAAACCTTAAAGAACACCTGAGCCCAAAAAACAACTACACTCACCTTACTACCCCAATATGTCAGGGAAATGAAGATGTTAAACTTTCAGATTACTACTAAAATATACAAACCCAAGAAGTCTAAAGATTGGGTTTTGGAGAACTAAGTCAGAGAGCCCATAAAGTAGCCCTCTCAAAGGGACCCTTCAGCCGAAGAGCCCTAACCTAAACTTAAAACTAAACGCCAGAACTCCCAAACCCCAAACCCCTAAACCCCTAAACCATAAACCCCAAACCATAAACCCCTAAACCCCTATAAACCTTAAACCCCTAACCCTTAAACCCCAAACCATAAACTCTCTAAGCCGAATGATCTGACGGCCTGTGTCATCGATGAGCTTCTGCAGCTTCCCTGATGTTGACCTAAGGCCGGGATCCTTTAGGGCTTAATTAGGGTTTAGAGTTTAATTAGGGTTAAGGGTTTAGGGTTTGATTAGGGTTTAGAGTTTAATTAGGGTTTAGGGTTTAAGGGCTCCTTCAACGTTAGGGATTAGGGTTTGAGGCTTAAGGGTTCCGATGAAAGTCTATTTCGGGTCTTCCCAAAGGTTCTTCAAGGGTTGCTTCTGCAGTTCCTTCAGAATTCTTTACAAGGGTCTGCTTGGGTGCTTCAAGAGTTCCTTTAGAACTCTTTTACAAGCTGTTCCAATCGGTTTCTATTGCCGGTTAGGGTGTCAGGGCTTAGGCGTTACGCATAGTCTCCATTGAAACGCTCTTTGCGAAAACCCTTTTAAACCCTAAACCCTAACCTGCCAGAGGGATTGCCAATTGCCTTGACTAGAGCCCCTAAGGATCCATGTTTGGGTTTAGGGTTTAAGGGTTTGGGGGTCTATGTCAAAACTGATCTTTCCGAACAGGTCACGATTTTTTCTCAATGAGGCAGAGGTTGAAACAATATCGTACCGACTGCAGATTTGAAGAAAGGCCGGGGGTGTTTAGGCTCTGCACAGCAAGTACAGTACGTGGACGTAGCTGAAGTTCAGAGCCACGATACAACCAGCCGCTTTGCAGTTTATTGCTTTGAACATCGATGCTCCTAAACTGGAAACCCCAAAATCCCAAACAGAACCCTGAACCCTGGCTCCATCTGAACCCCAGAACCTCTGACACGGAAAGCTCTCACGGCACTTCGCACATGAGTTGCGAAAGTAAGTCTCCTGGTTCACAGGGGGTTCACAGGAGAGTGATAAGAACAACGACCGACACACCTGAAGAAATTGGTTCTCCGGCGTCCCAAATCGCAGACAAAAGAGACCGTTCCGGATTTCTCCTCAGCGCTGCTTGCGGCTGTAAGCCAAGGGCTGAGCCTCAGTTTGATGCCGCGTGTCTAGCAGCTAGCTGCTGCAGTCTGTAGGTGGGGGAGCATGGTTTTGCAAGGCCTCGGCAAGGACGATCTGCAGCTGCAGGCGCACCTGCATATAATTCATGCACCTCTGTCGCGGCTGCAGCAGCTCCGCGTTACTGTCGAAGGAAGCGGGAGCGTTTTCGTTTATGCAGAAGCGGGCACTGCGCAAGCGCAGGAGTTTGCAGACAGCTGACAACAATGTTTAGCAACCCTGCCTGATGCCCTGACAGGGCCACTTTTTGGCAACTTCGGGGGTCTCCGGCCTAAACCCTAAACCCTCAAGACCTTAAACCCGATCTCTTCCTGTCCACACATCCTAAAACTAAGCCCCCTGAGCTTTCCAGAGCCCCCGAGCCCAACCCCCCGATGGGTAGGTTTAAGGTTTAGGGTTTGACGGCGTTTTAGGTTTCAGGGTTTAACGGCCTCCCCAATGGGTAGGGTTTCAGGTTTAAGGGTTAACGGCCCCTGAATGGGTAGGGTTTCAGGTTAAAGGAAACCCTAAACCCCAAAACCCTATAGACAGCTGTAGTGGTTTAGTGTTTGGGGCTCAGGGTTTAGGGCCGACAACCTGCGGGTCTCCGGTCGAGTGGCACTTTGTCCAAGTAGGTCCCTATCCTTCCAAGCTGTGCCTCAGTGGCCAAACATGTGCAATGAATCGAGTTTAGGGGGTTTAAAACTATATATTATGTGTGTGTATATATATATATATATATATCTACAGAACTTTCTATTACGGTATTATGTTGTATTAAAATGTATTCTGTAGTTCTGTATCATCTATCTTCAAAAATCTAAGGTGCAGGGTTAAGGGCTCCATGGCCAAACTAACCAAACGACTGACAAGCCCAAAGGATCCAGGCTTTAAGCTGTCAGGATATCGCGTGTAGGGTTATGGGTTTGGGCATCTGGTGACATCCTCCATAATGAGGCCCTCCGAATTAGTTAGGCAAATACGGATAGGCATAATACAGAAGCCTGAATCTGAATAAACAAAATCTGATTACGTGGTGTATCATATCAGAGCAAGATTGGATACTGTAGGAACCTGATTAAGAAACCTTGAGCCTTTCCTACTATTTTGGGTTGTTGGCCCAGGGTTTCTTAGTCAGGTTCCTACGTTACTCATTTCCGAAACCCTGAACGCTTCAGTCGGAGTTGTTTTGGGTCTCAGTGCTGTAGGCGACAGGGATTGAAGGATTAGCGCCCTAGATGCTGCCTCCAAAACGTGCCCTTAGGGCTTAGGTTCAGGGCTTAAGGTCTACATAGGTCTAGGGTCACACACACACACACCATACACCCTGAACCCCAACCCTGAGTCTTATAGCCCTGCACCTGAAACTCTGAACCCTTACCCGACCCCTGCCTCAAGACCCCATCACCGCAAGAACAACACGGAAGCCCCATCCCCTCTCAGCCTTTCCAAACATGAATAACCAACTTTAAAACCGACAACCCCCGCAAAACCTTAAAACACTCCATATAGCTACAAAAGAAAAAGGGAACAACCTATCAAACCCTATAAAAGCCGGAAAATGGTATATTCCACATAAGCAGACCCTTATGAAATACATGAAGCCAAGCAAGACCATGCCTTGACCTTGAACCGCCCACTTGGAGGATCATGGGACTTAGTAACTATGGTTATAAGTACTCTAATTGGCGTTATCAGTACTTACAAGTATAGTCACCCTAATAATAGCCGTAATTACTAAGTCCCATAATCCTTTAAGTATGCCCTGAACCCCAGACGAAGATATAGCTTCCGAGGCGCTTTGCCATCTTGTGATCGAAGGAAAAGGACCATCACCGATCCGTCCTGGGGTCTTTAGTTATTCCGTTTGTCAGAATGCGGGTTTTAAGGGTTTAGGGGTTTAGGGGGTTTAGGGATTGGGGGTTTAGGGGTCTGTATGGGGTCATGGCTCTATCGCAACAGGGCCCATTTGCCCACGGAGCATAAACTTAGGCATCAAGGCAGTCCCGATACAGTTATCTTTGGGCCAAAGTACATACTATATGAGCACATGGACCCTGACTATACGGTCGGTGTACGGGGTTTGGGCCTATGCGTTTAGGGTTTAGGGGCTGATGGGTTTAGAGGTTTTGGGTTTATGGTTTAGGGCTTTGGTCTCAGGGATTACGGGGTATGGGCTTATGGATCTTCTGCAGGAGGTTCGTAGAGGTTCGATATGAATCTTTCTTTGTCCATGCAATAAAAGCTCGTTTCCTCGACGGGCTCAAGGTTTACTTGGAGGGTCCTACCCTGCCCCTTTTCTCAAGGCCGCTAATTGTACGGTTAGCACATGTCATATTGAAAAGTAGGTACCGCGAAAAAGGGCAGGGTATGACCAGTAACCGAGGAATAGCAAGGGCTCCCTTTTTGGAACTGGGTAACTGCATGAGGAGCCTATAGGACTACAACAAGGGAATAAGGGTACTTCTGGGCATCCTAGAGTGGGTAAGGGCATGAAACCCCAAGACAATACCCAACCCTGTATAATCCTAAGCCCGTCCTATACCCTGAACCCTAAGCCCCGCAAGCCGCAAACCTTGCAAATCGTAAACCGCCAGCACAAACTGCGAACCCTGGACCTTGAATCGAAGAGCTCGCAGCCGGCATCCTGCATTATGCAGCCTGGTCACCCAAAGGTCAGGACGCGTAGTGTTCAGTTTGACCTGACACTCTGCGGGTTCAAGCATGGAGAGATTTCAAAATTCCTTCCCTAAGCAGGACACTTCAGCTTAGAATAAGAGCCAACCTGAGTTAACCCTCAACACTCGATGAAAAAAAGCTCTAGGTAGATTCCTCCATTACACGGTGTTGGAGCATCTGGGTGTCTGTATATGTTAGGTTTTCTTGAGCATACTGTAGAAGACGGCCCTTAGCCTATGTTCTGGCTGCTAATACGGTATCTCGATGTGGCTCATGTAATGCAAGGTTTTCCTAAGAGATCCACATGATGGCACGCAACCTGTACACTAACGAAGTCTTGAAACTCACCCTCAATCCGCTCACGAAACCCTTCATACAAACCCTGCATCGTGTGGGGGACTCACGACTCACTGCCCTTTGGCGCTGCCGACTCTAGAAGCTTCCCAAATTGAGGCTACTGATGTAACTACTCATTATTTCAGACGACCCAGGACTATTCGGATGCCTATCTTACGGTTCCGGGGGGCTTCTCTATAAGGCCTGAGGTGTCTCTGGCAGTGGCATGAATGCTCCTGGAATGCAAGCTATTGAAGTCTCTTGAAAATTTGCTACATAAACATAGCATTCAAACATTATCCCCTAAACGCTGTGAACAAAACTGAGGAACACTTAGCAAACAAACTGGCAAACTTATATCGAACCTTATGATGATAACATAAAAAATATTTTCTTCCTGCGAATTGAACACCAGACTCTGAAGTTGTAAACTAATAAGGAATCTTAGTCTTAGCAAGAACATGACAACATACAACATCATAAAGCCCTCCGGGCTAAAAACAACACTTTCGAACCGTAAACCCTAAAACCTAAACCCCTAAACCTTAAACCCTAACCACTCTCGGGTGGAAGCGGCCTCGGGGAGAGCTCTGCGTAGAACGCGCCTGGCAGAACGCCGGCATGCGGTGCCTCGAGCAAGGATCAGGTCTGCCTAGAGGATCCTGCAAGGGTCCAGCCCTAATCCAAAGGGTCCTGTGTACTGTTGTGGGGAATACTTCCCCAAATCATAATCGTGATTCCCGACATAAAAACCCTACATTGTACTATATAGGTACTTTGGAACCTTGGGGTAGGGGATCCTGGGAGGGTCCAGCCCTACGGCTCCATGTATCCATATAGTATATACTCAGACCTTAAAGGGGTCCCTATGTACGTACTTTAGGGTCAAGGTGTAGACCACCTGGGCACACGGAGCCTTAGGCTAGGTAAGGAATCAAATCAGAAGGTTGAAATCGGCGTTGATGTCCCAATACCAATCGGCAAAGGCCCAAGCCCCAAGTCATGTAGGGTTTGGGGTCATATGCACAGGAACCTGATTAAGAACACCTGGTTTTTATCAGGGTTATAGGGCCAGGATTTCTTAAGCAGGTTCCGACATCAGTAAGTGTGGAGCTCAGTACCTATAAGTATAGTTCCTCTAATAACCCTGGTTGCTAAGTCCCATGGTCCGTAAGTTGGCTTAAGCAACCATGCATGGGCATTGAAGGGCTTTTTGGGGGGTTCAGGCTTTAGGCGGTTTCTTTGGGGTTTAGGGCTTTCTGGCTTTAGGTGGTGTCTTTTCATTTGGGTTTTGGATTTCGGGTTTACTATTCACCTTAGTATCTACCAGAACCTGCTGAACGGCAAGATATTGAATTGATAGGGATCCGACAGAACGGTAGGTTTTAGTAGACTGAGGTAGGCTTAAGATCCGCTTGTGTGCGGACAATGTTATGTATAGGGCTGAATAATTTGAACAGGATTTGTCTTTTGAGACGGGGCGTCTATGCCACAGCTTTATCAAGGAACAATAAGGCATATAGTCTATAGTCTTGCTACTGATCTCAGGCCCCAAATTCGGACTTTTGGAGGTCTCATTTGCTATAGACTGTTAAGCTTCCTGGTGTAAGGGATTAAAACTTCCTTGGAGGATCATGGGACTTAGTAAGTAGGGTTTGGGGTTCCTTTTAAGGGTACTGTACTGTAGGGCTCTATAATAGGGTTCCTTAAAGGGATCTATACGGGTTCTGAAATGGGGATCATGGGACTTATTAAGTATGGTTACAAGTACCTCAATTGGGGTTAGTAGTAAGCATAAGTATAGTTACCCTCATAATAACCCTAATTACTAAGTCCCATGATCCTTTGAGTGAGCCAGGGTGGACCCAAACCTTGAAAGTAAAGTTTGCGCTTTTGTCCCAATGCACATGCCAACGATAGGCTGGTACATCAAGATGCATGTGGCTGCCATAGGTCTGTGGGTTTAGGGTTTAAAGGTTTAGAACTGATATAGCGCAGTCCATTCACGAACAGAAACATCGAAGTAGGGTGAACAAGACCAATCCCGGAACCTTTACAAAGTCAATCGTCGCTGACATTGGGCAGTTCAGAATTCTTGCATCGATCTTGCATAGCGGCGTTCGACTTGCTCACCAAAACCCCCACCCCCATCGCCCCAAACCCTAAACCCTAAACCCCCTCAACCCTAAACTCCCAACGAGCCACCTGCCGCACATGCCAAGGCCAGTCCAGGACGAGATCCCGACAACAATGGCCGAGAGGCCGTCGCGGCGGTAGCCTGGGCACTTTCATGCACGTGCCTAAATAATTACAAATACTATTGCGGGGTTCCTTATTGTAGTTATAGTATAATGGGTCCCAAAACCCTATTCTAATCATAAAGGACCCTATATAAAGCTTCAGTTCAACATAGGAACCTGGTTAAGAAACCTTGGGTCTTTATTATTAGGGTTGCTTATATGAATCCTAACATACTGGGCATAGAGGGTCAGGGTCCTCCATTAGGCTTTACGGCCCCTGTCGCCCCAGACCCTGCAAAACAGACCAGGAAACACCCCCAATGCATAGCTGAACCCAACAACCTGCGGACGCAACACCCTGAAACTATTAAACCTGTTTGCTGGGGGGGCTTCATAAGTAGAATAGCGTTTCGGAGTAGTTTACAAAAGTTGATGAGTAGTTTAAACTGCTGCACAAGCCCAGTGATACGGTCCTGCACCCTGAACATGTCAGCTCAGTAGGGTCTTAAGGTTCAGGTATTAAGGTATTAGGTGCATAAGCCGGACGGCCCATATGCTCGACCATGATTGCGTAAGGTCCTGAGAACCATAATACATGAAAATGGTGGTTTGGCACCCAATGTCCACATGTATGTATGTATATATATATATACTATTATATATATATATAGCACACGAACTTTCCGGGGAACTGTAGTCTTAGTATGCTAGCCGCGAGCACTTTCCCCTAGACCTTGAACCTTGCTAGGTTGCTTCTGTCACGGCGAACACCGGAACGCAGGGTGAAACTAGGTCTCAGCACATGCCGGCCTAGGTGTTGCTACGTTTGTGCTCCCATGTTTATATCTAGGAGGCTGGCAATCATCCTATTTATAATTGGGTTGAGATGTACTTACTGATTTGTGGGATTTCGGGGGGGATAATAATTTGTAGGTCTGTTGGCTGGTCCTCACATCTAGGAGTCTCCGCATCAGAGCCCGAGGTGAGCCATGACAAGGGGCGCGTACTAGGTTTAACTTACACCAAAAACAAATAAGTCCTTAAAGCCTATACAGATCCTAAACCCAAATCTCTTCAACCCCAGTTGACCCGCAGGGTGCGCGGCTCGGGCCGTCACTGGTGCCGGCCGAGGCTGAATACTTGCCTGCTCAAGGGGATGGAGCTCAGTTTCGGGTCTGGCACATCGGAACGTGATGATGGTGGCCGAAAAGGTATCCTAACTGGGAATACCCGACTTAGCATCGTACCTGTCACATACGTACGAGTATTATGTCTGTTGCTCCTTCCGGGCGGCTTCAGATCCTCGTGTCCCTAGGTTCCTGAGTAGCCCCCTAGCAATGACAAGGGTACCCTGTTTCCTACTGTTCAGCTTGAACAGGGAGAACTCAACGTAAAAAGGGCAAAAGGGTGCCCGGTTAGGATGCAGCAATCCTGAGCCCTAAACCCGAAACCATAACTGTCGGGTTCTTAGTAGGGAAATGGGGGAATGGATCTCTATGATAGTCTGTTAAGGGTCCCGTATAGTAGTCCCTATAACCCATTGCCCCCATGCCCTACTAAGAACCAAACCGATAAACCAACCCTACTTGGAGGGGCAGGGGACTTAATAATAAGTAGGGTTATAATAAGTGGGGTTATAATTGGGGTAACTCCATTTAGGGTACTTAAAACTCTACTTATAACCATACTTGCTAAGTCCCCTGCCCTCCAGGAGCCTTTGGGCAGGGCTTACCTGAACCCCAAAAACAGTAACCTACCCTTTTAAGGACTTAGATAAAGAAATCATTTTAGGGAACCCTCAAAGGTAGGTTCCTTACGGTCCAGGTAGGGTCTAAGTTTAAGTTGAATAAATGCGGAGCCCACTGGGTCTCTGCCGCGACCGCCTGCGCTGCCAGCGGCCCGCCCCAGGCCGAGGCTAGAAGCGCCTCTGGGTACCCAGAGAGCCCAAGACCCCTTAATGAAGGAATATGCCTAGGGTTCCTTCAAAGGGATCTATAGGGTTTAGGGATTCAACTACCCCTTAAAACAAGGAATATGGCTTATATTATATAGGGCTTCATATTATGATTTAAGCTATATTCCTTTTTTAAGGGGTATTGGGCTCTCTGGGTATCATACGGATTGGGCTTATGCTAGGGTGTAGGATGCTTAGGGCTTATAGAAGCTTAACTCTATGGGAGTTTCAGGTTCAGATGTTAGGGTTTAGGGTTTAGGGTTTAGGGTTAGGATGTACGGGTTTAGGGGATTAAGGGTTTGGGGGGGTGCTATGGGTCGGTCATTCGGGAAGTGCGCTTGCGTTTTTCATCGGGTTCTTATATATTCTATGCCAGGATTTCGTGTGTGAGCTTTGGGATCCAGTGGATTCAAGCAGAAGCCTTGGGCTTGCTAAGGAATATTTGTAATCTTGCCTGGCCACCGCCTGTAGAACCCAGCAGGAAGATGTTTGATCTGGGGCTTCGTGCATGTGGGTGGTTTTCAACATTAGTCCCTCTTTGGATCCTTATTGTAGTACGGCACCTAATATTTAGGGTACCCAGAAAGGGACCCTAATTTTGACAACCACCCATGTAGGGTTTAGGGTTTAGGCATACCCATGTACATCCTTGCATAACACGCACATACACGTGCTCATATACAGACACACGACTTACTCTTAAGTGTCTAGCTGCTTAGTTGATATAATGTACTTAGCGTAGTTGGGTCACTATCGTATATTATTATGCAGCCCTTAGGAAGAGGACTTGGTGATTATTCAGTCTTTTGTGTAGTGGTGCGAGCTTGCGATTGTATGCTTGGGCTGTGGCTGTTGGCCAGTGAGTTTAACACGGGCTCAGCGTTTATCATCTGGAATGCCCTGCCCAGAACCCCTCTTCCTCCAATCTACACCCTCGACTGAAATCCCAGGCCCTAAACCTCAAGTTACACCTGAACGCTCCGGCTCGTAACCAGTGCTTGAACGGTACATAGTGACATAGGGCGGGAAACCGTCTCCCTTGATTATCCATGATCTCTTTAACGCACAGGAAGCTACAAACAACTGTGCGAACACATGTACATCTAACTACTCGTTACACACATGTGGGTGGTTGTCAAAATTAAGATCCCTTGTTGGATACCCTAAAACATAGGTGCCGTACTATATTAGGGAATCAAAAGGGGCCATGATGTTGACAACCACCCAGGTATACAGCACACAAAATGTATGTGTGTACGTGCGTGTGGCCTTCAACCTCAGCCCTACCCTGAGTCCAAAACTACACCTCCAACCCCTAAACCCTTCCTAAACCCAAACTATCGGTGATGAATGTCTCTGATAAGGCTTCCACTTTCCCTAGGGATCAAAAAGCCCAAAAGCCTTATAGAATATCGTCTTTGGGCCCAAACGCCTTCATATATGAGTCCTTAGATTGCTGGGGTATAGGCGCGACTTTGCGGCTTTTAGGGCCAAGGATGATGGGGGCTCCGGTTTAGGGATTGATTTCAAGGCTTGGGGATTTTGACGTAGACACCCTGTATGCAGTCTAACTCTCCGCAAAACCCGGAGAAAGAGAGAGAGAGAGAGACAGAGAAAAAGAGAGAGAGAGAGAGAGAACAAAACAAATCAAGCACAGCCCCATCTACCCAAAACCGTACCCCGCAAGTCCCTGAAGCCACCTAAACTCCTCTCAATCAAAGCAAGCATCCCCAAGTGCCCACTCCCTCGAATGGTAGGATTTAGGGTGCTGCTTCACCTAAAACCTCAATCCACGACAGTATCTTAATGGAGACCACTGGCTCCAGTGACCTATACTGAGGGGGTATATTCTTATTGTCTCTCATAAGCGTAGGTTTTGGGCCTATAGGGAAGCCCTTAGCCCTGAATCGTAAATGAATGTTGGGCCTGAGTATTGCGACTTGGGCTTGATCATGAACGCCGTGCAAAACCCGCGAACCAAGGGTGCGCCTTTTGGCTCTAAGCAGAGTGTACGTCTTGGTGTCTCTGTGCTGGAACGTTAAACCTTGTGGAAACTCTGCTCTGGGTAAGCATTCCTGATGCGTTCCAACAACGAGCCTGGAGAACTAGATCCGCATAAACGGAATCTCATCATGTGCCATATGATTTTCCTCACTGCGCCAGGACAGAACAGGGTGGGCTCATAGATGGCCCGGTCTCATGATCCGTCGGCGGATACAGCATCAGGTGTGGCTGAGCCCAAGGCGGTCGTGCCGTACATGACTCATGACCCCGACTTTCTGCTCACGTCACTCAAGCCCAAACCTTGAACCCTAAACCCTTACCAACAAACCTTAGCAGGATACTCCAAAAGATCCTTAAATGAACCCATAAAAGAAACCATGAAAACGAATCCTTACAGGAACCCTACCATAAATAATTCAATTTTACCCTCGAAAAGAACACTCTGCATGGCATCCTAAAACCCTAGGGCCCTAGGGATCACAGTAGCCCAAAAGCCTTATATAGTATCGTCTTTGGGCCCAAACGCCTTAATACATGAGTCCTTAGATCCCTAATCCCTATAGATCCCTTTAAAGGATCCCTTATAGATCCCTTTAAAGGAACCCTATATGCGTCCTTAGATCCCTAGGGAAAAGGACCCTTATTGGGACCCCGAAGCCGCTGAGGAGCCGGCCATTGCAAGATCAGAACACGGCTGCACAGCCGCGGACGAGAGAGCCGAGAAGCTGATGATAATCGTAGGGGTGTAGGGCGCAGTTCCTTTATGCAAGCATTCAGGATTTAGGGCGTAAGGTTTGGGGGTTTGGGGTGTGGGGTTCCGTTAAGGGCTTTGAGGCTTAGGCTCAGGTTTTTTGAGACTGAGGGTTCTTTTTATGGCTTGTGATTTTCAAAAAATGTGGGGTGGTGGGTTCCTTGAATGGTTTCAGGGTTTCTTGCAGGGTTCCTAATAAAGTTGGTTTAAGGTCGAGGATTTAGTGCTCAAGACTCCACCTCAGGTATTGCTCTGGGGCTTAGGGTCTGGGCCTTACTTATGATTCCATGTAGAGTTCTTTGACGGATTTAAGGGTTCTCTGCGGCAGGGTTTAGGGCTCGGTTCGGGGTCAACCCTAAGCCCTGGCTTAGACAGGCTCGGAGTGTAACAATCCATGCTTAGGGTGGCATTATGCTCAAAGAAAACATATCCCTAAATCCCTGACCCGACATCCCATAAACCCGAAACACCGTGGTACTATGGGGGCCCTAATAGTCGGAATAGGGTTTGGGGAATATTATGCTATAATATTACAATTATAACTACTAACACGGAGCCACCAAAACCCTGTCCTAATTGTTAAGGTGTTACATCGAAACCCTGGTCAAGGCGCGGTGAAAAGGGCGATCCGAGAATCTGGCCCAACCCCGTGGCGATGCCAGGATACACCTCGTCATCTCTCACGACACTCCCCTGCGGCTCCTAAGAGGGCAACTAGGGTTCCTTAAACGGGGATCTATAAGAGGGGTTTTAGGGTCTACTTAAAGGATCATGGGACCTAGTAACTACCCTAAGGCTCCTAGGAGGGTTAGGGGCTTTCTGAAGGAGGATTTGGGCTTTGGGGGCTAAGGTCTGGGATTTCACTACGAGGGTCCAGGTGCCTAAGGGCAAAACATTTTAATCAAGGAAAGTCCTTTCAAGTATAATAGGAACTCGAATGTGGTTTAAGGTGTTTACTTCCCCAATAAGCCACTTGAACAAAAAGTGAAACTGTCCGATTACTACGACCTATGAGAACCCAAAAAGTTCTAAGGCTGGTTATTGGGGAACAAAGCTTTACCTTGAGGACGAAATGACCCTTAAAAGTAGGGGCCCTATACCCATATACTATGAATCCCTATATGGTATATGAACCTTAAACCCTTTTAGGGTTCATGTCGTCCTTAAGGTAGTAGGTGCTTTCGACATCCCAGAGCTTTGGCCGGCGGCCAAGCGGATGAGAAGAAGGGCACAACGAAGAAGGAGGCCTCTGACGCAGGGGACTTCGGAAGGTTAGAGGGTTTTGGGTTTAGGGTTTAGGGTTTAAGGGTCTTGGGGATTAAGGTTTAGGGGATTAGGGTTCGAGGCTGAAGGCTTTCAGGGTTTAGGGTTTAAAGGTTAAGGGCTCAGGGTTTAGGGGTTTAGGGTTTAGGGTTTAGGGGTTTAGGGTTTAGGGTTTAGGGTTCAGGATTTAGGCAGATTTCCGTAGAGCTTTGAACAGGGACATGAAGAAGCACCTAAACAACAACAGTAAGGTTCTGCCAGAGACCTTCGTGAAGGCACAGCCTCCTAATTGAAGTAGGCAGCACAGATGCTCCTTGTTATTCAAAGCAACAAGGTATCGTTCTCCCACCCCATATTTTACGTTTGGCGGCTGTCTTGGTTCCTCATTGAAGGTTTCTATGTCGCCGTTGAGGGTTCCTTCAAGGGTTCCTATTTCGTAAGGGTTCCGTACAAGTACAGTGCAGGTATTAGGGATCGGTGTTGCCGGGGTTTTGGGGTTCAGGCATATTAGGTTTGGCTTCGGGGTTGGGGGTTGCTGGGCACTGTGACATCTTGGTCAAGGAACTTCACATTCACGAGCTGTCGTGTCATAAGCTCAGGATTTAGGCTTGTAGGGTTGCATCGGGAATTCGGGCGTTCTGATCGGTCTATATGGCGTTGCATGCTGCGCTGTACCAGCAATTTGCTACAAGTCCTTTTCTGTGCGTGCAGCACCCTCAGGGTCCGAGTACCTAATAATCATATACTCTCCCATATGGTAACCTACATAACTACTATCCGAAACCTCGGGACCTAATTATTGGGTCCTTTGGAACCTTAGGGGAAGGGCCAAATCCTAGTCTCACTGTTGCGACCTTCCCAGGAACCAAACCCGAAACCCTGAAGGTCTGAATATGTGTATGAAGCGAACAGCTCACAGCTGAATAACTCAAAGTTCTATGTATGTATAAATGCTCATGCAGGTATGCATGTGTGGATGTGTGCACGAAAACATACAAATGCATCCATCCACCCAGCCACCCATCCAGACAGACAGGGAGACAGCAGAGGCAGGCAGGCAGACCGGCAGACATGTATGGACCCTTCGTGTTTCTTGGGCCAGTTCTGTGCAACACCCAAACTGCCCCAACAAGTAGTAGACTACATGAGCGCATCTTCGTAAAGGCAATCCTCAACCCTAAACTCTACATCCGGAATAAAGTACCCCCAAGGTTTCGGAAACTCTAAACCCCCTATAGAGCCCTTTTAACGGAACCCTTATATAGCACTCTTATAGTAACCCTTTAAAGGAACCCTAAGGTACCCTTTAAAGGAACCTCCGTGGGGTCTTTCACGATGACCTCATCGGGGGCCGACAGCAACTTGGCAAGGATGGTTGCCTGTGACGATCCGAGAATCGCGGTGTTTAATGAGCCCTAAGGGTCCATGCACCCCAGTAGTATACACGTTGGCCCCAATGCACCTATATAGGGACTACTTTAAGGCCAAAGTATATACTATTTGGGTACATGGACCCTTATATGTCCTAAATATCGCTAAAACCTTTTGGTACCCTTGGGGTACATGGACCTTAATCGGGCCCCCACAAAGCACATAAGCAAAAGTTAGGACAGGGATATCCCATATAAACCCCCTTATAATGAAGCCCAATAAGGTAGGGATATCCCTATAAGATGCCTATGCTTGTGTGCTTTGGGGGTCCCTAGCTTAAGGGAGTGCTGCCTGAATCAATACGGACCGAGCTCTAGGCTCCACCAAAGATCTGAAATCCCATGTTTAAGGAGTACAGTAAGGCCCATGAAGGGTATCTTAGGGTTCGTTTAAAGGGTAGCCTTTAAGGGTTCCTTGAAGGGATCTAGAATCTATAAGGGTTCTATAAAGGGTTTAGGGTTTACTGTACAGTAGACCCCAGAAAGTTGGAAACCGGGTTAAGGCCAAATAGTGCTGGGGTTCCCTATACATTGCTCTTAAGGATTGAGGCTATGGGGTTTCCAAGTTTTGGGCTTCTACTGTAGTAGAGTTTAGGGTTTAAGGATTTACGATGCATTATCAGTCCAAGCCGTCCGACCTAACCGATGAGAAATCTGCAATTTCCGGCTTTTTAGATTTTGACTTACGCAAATTCTGGTTTAGGGTGTAAGGATACAGAGTTTTCGGGTGTATAGAGTTTGGCTTCGGCAACTGTCCGTGACAGTAACAGCTACCGCCAAGAAGCGGTGCATACAGCTACCGTAAGGGAAGGAGCCTTGGAGGACTGACTGTAACGCTCCCTAGTTTCATAAGGGTCCAAGTACCCAAATAGTAGGGTTTCAAGGTCCAAAAACCATTCAGAGTATGGATTTTGGGACTTAGAACCCCACTATTGGGGTACTTGGGCCCTCTGGGGATGGCATGCTGTTCATAGATATCCACTGGCGTGGGAATCCCTGGCTGCCACGAATCCGATCAGAGGCTACCTATGGCCCAAACCACGAAGACCCCTAAATCCTAACCCCAAGGCCCTAGACCCGCAGCTCTACATCCTGGACCCTAGCCGGGTGACATGACTCCTTTGTTCCGGGTTCTTATAGGTTGTAGTAGTCGGAGAGCTTAGTTTAACCTTTTTTCAGTGGCTTATTGGGGAAGTGCGCCGTTGTACGGCACAAAGCCCCCCGGCAATCGACGGGGGCTAGGGCTACATGGTCTGAGGCGATTTTCATGGGTTTTATGAGGGTTTAGGGTTTTTCAAAAGTCTATAGTGCTCAAGAAGGCTTAGGGTTTTCTGAAAATCTCAGAGGATCTTATGACGCTTTGGTGATTTGTATTAAAGGATCTAGGGCTTGCGGCTTGAATGCACGGAAAGACTGGCCTCAGCAGCGAAAACACGCATGCCGCCGAACATGCCCCTGGGCTCCAAGCATGGGTTTACAAGGCCTAGTTTAGGGTTTAGGGTTTGGAAAATTTGGTGCGCGAACAGCTGCCGACCTCCCCTAGAAAGCCCAAGACCCTCTTAGGAGCCTTAGGGTAGAAACCCATTATGCTAGGTAGCTGGGTGCGGCCCGAGGCCTAGGGGCCGTAAACATACGGGTAGTTGTCAAAATTATGGCACCTTTTTGGGGGTACCCTACATATTGGATAAGGACCCAAAAACGACCATAATGTTGACAACCACCCATATAAGTTCCAAACCCAAACCCGCTTTGATTGCGTGCTGCTAGGTTCGAATGTTGTGTTCGACTACGCGGGCACTGAAGATCGAGTCAAAGCAATCGTCAAGAAGATGCTCTTAGATCCCATATATACTTGGAGGGAAATGGGAATTAGTAAGTAGGATGATGATAAGTACCTTAATCGGGATAATAAGTAAATTATAAGTATAGCTACAAGGACAAATGCCAAAGTATACGAACCCTTGCGAGCTTCCGAAAAAAGGAGACTCTAATACAGTACCCTAAACAACAGGATCCTTATTAGAAGTACCCCAAATAAGGTACCCCCCGTAATTTTCGGAAACTCCCATGTACGAATCCTTATCTGATGGAGATTGAAGGACTTGGTGCCTCGAGGCAGCTTCCCGACGAGCTTTTGGGGCTTCGGAAGCTTAGGGCATCGGGTTTACCTTAACGCGGACCTTTTTAAGGACTTATATAAGGAAATCATAATAATAGGAACCCTGACAAGGTAGGTTATTCAGGGTTAGGGTAGGGCTTAAGGTCGTTTTGAAGGGGTAACTTGAGGTATAGTTTTGTCCCAGGGACTCTAAGAGGACATTGCTAGTAGATGCTTCTACTTCTTCCGGCCTCTGGGGGAAACCAATGAATCGAGGCCAATCGGCTCTCCTAACCTTTTGATCTTGGGTACGGCTACATGTACTGACATTATAAATAATGCCCAACTGTTATACAGAGTGGGTGCAGTACCCAAGTCTGACCCATGAACAAAACAGCAACGCGACCCTTATCTGCGCAAACAAATCATGACCTGGTATGAGATTGCCTTCAGGGTATGCCTTAACCCAATAGAAACCTGCCTTTTGAAAGACTTATATAACAAGAAGAACATGAAAACAAGGATCCCAAACAGGTAAGTTTTATAGATTCCAGGTAAGGCGGCTACAAATCAATACGGCCCCGGTACTTGGAGGACCGTGGGACTGAGTAAATCAACTGTGGGGTTCTACGTACTGATACGTATGGATACCCGAATATTAACACGGTAGTTACTAAGTCTCATAACCCTAAGGGTCCATGTACCCAAATAGTATATACTTTGGGCCGAATGTATCTATATAGGGAGTCCTTTAGGCCCAAAGTATATACTATTTGGGTACATGGACCCTTAGGGTGACCCTTTAAGTAACCCTCGGGCTCCTGGAAGCTAAACTCCAAACCCTAGGAAACGGGCTAAACAGCCAAAGAAGCAAGTCCCGAACTGGAACCTCCGAATGCTCCCTGGGCCCTACAGTTGAAGCCAGAAAGTTGGAACATCATTATCCTCATGCCCTCAAGGTAAAGTATAAGGGATCCTAGCACTAATCCTCCTAAAGCCATGTTCCAACTTTCTGGCTTCTACTATAAATCCCCTAAACCCTAAACCCTGCCTAAACCCTAAACCCTCCAGATCCCTTTACTTTAAAGGACCCCTTATAGATTCCTTTAAAGGACCCCTTATACATCCCTTATCTTCTACTATCCACCGTTGGACCGGGGATCCGACGTCCCGTGCATTTCATTGCACGGAGAAAGGCCATAGTCGCATGTGGAGGGTTGTGCCGCCGACTGACGGAGAAAGGGATTGCTTAGGGTTGAGGGTTTAGGGGTTTCGGGTTCAGGGTTTACGGTTGGGGGTTTAGGGTTGATCTAGGGCTCTAGGGGATTAGGGTTTAGGGGTTTCGGCTTGGGGGTGGAGGGCCTCGGCTTGGGATGGTTCAGCCTTGCCCAAAGGCTCCATGTACCATTATGCTAGAGACTTAAGCCCTAAAGGGGTCCCTATATAGGCACTCTAAGGCTTAAGTATATATTATATGGGTACCCAGAGAGCCCAATATACCGCTTGTTTAAGGAATATGGCTTAAATCATAAAATGAAGCCCTATATAGTTTAAGCTATATTCCTTAATTAAGGGTATTGGGCTCCCTGGGGTTGGGGGGGGGGAGCTTTTGGATTTCGCGCCGCCATTGCTGAGGCATAGAGGCTTTCCCGGAGAGCCCAATACCACTTCATTACTTTTAAGGAATATGCCTAGGGTTCCTTTAAGGGATCTATGGGGTTTAGGGTTGAGGGGATTCAAATACCCCTTACTTAAGGAATACAACATGGCTGAAATTATAAAGGGCTTCCATATTATGATGTAAGCTATACTCCTCAATTGAGGGGTATTGGGCTCTATTAGTTTGTCATGACAAAGTCCTCGTAAGTCGGAAGGTAGCGAGGGCTGTATATGTCTTACTTCACCCAACAAGCCAAAGAAATCAAAGGTCGTACTATTAGAACTACGAAAACCCGAAAACATGAAAGCTTGGGCATTGGTGGAGTATGGGGTTGAGCCCGGCGATGGTACAATCGGTTTTCGACGTAGCTGCCATAACGTCCCAGTGGTTGCATCCGGAACCTTGATGAAACTGGTGGAGCAAGGAGACCACCTTGCTGAACCGTGTGTGGTGTTGCTGTCTCAACTGTTGTCGCACTCAGGGACGCCTGCCCCTGGGGGTAATTCTCATGCAGCATCTCGCCAAGACGCAATGCAGAATCTTCACCTTTCGGAGACCGCGATTCACTGCGTCGCTCACGGTGCAGTTGTGTGGTGAATTGGGCTTTAGGCCTACAGCTTTTTGGCAATCAGGGCTTGCGGGCTCGAGGTTTCAGGGATTAGGGTGTATAGGGCTTAGGGCGGCGATTGGGCATCTGCAGTTTCGGAGCCGTATTGTGTAGTTCTGCGGAGGAGGACGATGCTCGAGCTGTCACGTAAGTACCCGCAGACAGAGCCCAGTACCCCTTAACTAAGGAATATGGCTTAAATCATCCTTTGAAGCCCTATATAATTTAAGCCATATTCCTTAATTAAGGGGTATTGGGCTCTCCGGGTAAGGCATGTTCAGGGCTTCAGCATTCTCTCTCTGGCTCGGGTCGAAGAAATACCGCTGAAGCTGTTGCAGGGATGAGGCTTCGGCTCAGGGAGGGAGAAGTGTAGGGCTGACGGTTTAGGGTTTAGGGGTGTAGGGTTTAGGGCTGACAGTTTCGGGTTTAGGGGCTTAGAGTCTTGTTTGTAGGCCGTTGAAGGATAGGGTACAGCTCTCTACAAATCGCAAAAAGCCAAAATGCAAGAGCCCAAAACACATACAAACACACACACACACACACATCGCATCCAGGCCGTGTTTGAACCCAAATACAACTTCCTTGAGTAGGGCCTAGGGCCTTTGGGGGTTCATGAAGTAATTTAAAGTTCTATTCTGGACCCTTATCCGCGGCCACCTCAAATAGAGGACTTGTGGACTGGACCTGGGTGTTGCAGTTTACTATACCGTGGGAAGGACCCTTATCAAGGTTCCTTCGGGCACCGAAATCTCCCTACGTCCTAGACCCCATATCAACTTTCAAGCGGCTTGTGATGACCCCCCAGCCCTTTCAACAAGAACCAACCAGGTCGGCCTGAATGCTTAGGCTTCCTATCAGGATTCTTGGGTTAGGGTTTAGGGGTTTGGCGTTCTTGCACGGTTTTCTTTCATTTTTGTGCAGCCTAGAGTCTAGGGGCCACAAGGGGGCAACTAATATTCAGCATACTTGTATGAGCAAAAGCACTGAACAATCCCGAGCCCTGTTCAACCCCTATGGTCTACAGCTGGAGTTGACCTCACCCTAAGCATCACTTCGGCCAACAAGCCTTCAATAAGCCACAGAAACAACAGGTTACACTTTTCCGAGTACTACTCTTGGGGACCTATTGTTAAAACACCAGACCCAGAGGGTCCAAGTACTCCCTATCACAGGACTTTAGGGCCTTATTAGGTATCACAAACCATAAATACGGTTGATGATATAAATCTTGCATTACCCATACTACGGAATATACCATAATTCCCATAGTTTAGGGTCCTTAATGTAATGCAGGATTTATATCATCAACCGTAGGGACTACTTGGACCCTTACTGTAGACCCTTCAGTATGTACCCTTGCACTTGGCCTCACGGATCCGCCCATGCAGCTGCACCTTTGGACACCCGAAAGAGAAAATTTCGCACTCAGAGTCAAGGTTCAGGGATCGTAATTGCAGGTTCATGGGTAGTCTAGGAGGTGCTTTGAAAGCCTTTGAAAAATATTAGTAGGTAAGATCCCCTTAAGCCCAATAAGAGCAAATCGAAAATGTCCCAAAGCCCTATCTAGTAGTTATAAATGGGGTTATAAGCCCCCTAATATGGGTTATAAGTCCAGTTACCCTACTTATAACCCTACTTATAACTACCATGAACCTCCAAGTAGGGTTCAGGGTTAAGTGAAGGGTTTAGGAAAACAACTGTTGCCCATGACACTTGTATATTACACTCATACGATTGCACTTGGGGCACATTTGACGGAAACTTTTGTGAGGACACGTTACTTGGAGGATCATGGGACTTAGTAACTAGATTATTGTTTAGGTACCTGTAATTATAATTACATATAACCCCAATTAGGGTACCTATAACCATACTTACTAAGTCCCATGATCCTCCAAGCATGCGGGTATACGAATATGTAGTGATTCTTCAGAGCGCCCCTTACACCGCAACCCTGACACAAGCCCGACTTTGTGAAAAACCTCCGGACCACTATAAACCCTAAGCCCTAATTAAAACCCAAACCCCTAAACCCTAAACCCCAAAACCTAAACCCCTAAACCCAAAACCCCTAAACCCCTATACCCTAAGCGCAAAAAGCCCCACAGCCGCAGCCAAGGTTCCAAGATCTCTCGGTTGGCAGCACCAGGCAAGTCATAGATCTGGGCGCGACTTGCGGGTCCACGGTCTTACAGCCGAAGCCAAAAAGTTGGAAACCCAATAGCATCAATCCTTAAGAGTAATGTATAAGGAATACCAGCACTATTTGGCCTTAATCCGGTTTCCAACTTTATGGGGTTTAGTCTTAATAGGGCCCCCCCAAAACCTACTTGTCGGGTATCATGGGGAACTAAAGGTTAGCCTTTTTGGTTATATAGGGATCATATAGGGACTACACTACCCAAAAAAGGTTAAAGGTTACCTACTCTACTACTAGGACAAGCACATAAGAAAAACACCATAGGAGAGGGACGTCCCATATATGAACCCCTTGAAATGCCCATGCTTATATGTCCTTTTGGGGGCCCTGACTGAAGTTGCGGCTTAGGTTTCGGGCGAAGACTGTAAGCGTCCAACGGCTGAAGGGCTTGGGCCGGGGCTTTGGGCTTTATGGTGCCTTTGGATTTCGTGTTGAGGTTTTCGTCCGCAAGTAACCCTAAACCCTGAATACTCTAGACCCCGGGAGGATCTAGCAAGTAGATCCCCTAATTTCGGGCAGATAACTACTAAGGTTCTTTATGTCTAGGAACCCCCATTAAGGGATCTACTTTTTGGATCCTCCCAGGGTCTGGGACAGGACTCCCACTGTCGTTTTGGACAACTTCCTCAATGGAGCCGAATTTGGAGTCGAAGGCTGTTCCGCTGCCTAGGGAATCTCTTTACCTGCTTTGGGGCTCTTGGGTTTGGGGAGGTTTTTGATGGTCCCTATAAGCCCTAAACCATAAACCCCAAACCGTGATTTTAGGGTTTTCGGTTTGCCGCAACAGAGGATCCTGTGGGATCTTCCGACGATCGGCGCATGCACGATGTGCCAAGGAACAGAATACTTAGGGTACCCGTTTTCCTGCTGTTGGATTTTGGTAAGGGAACCTGGAAGGAAAAGGGCAAAAGAGCACTACTAGGGAACCTTGACAAAGCTTACGTCAAGATCCCGTATGACCAGATCTCAAGCTAGGGCTTGGTGTTCCACGGTGGGCCTCGGGTGTAGTTTGGTTCTGATGCTTGGCAAGCTTTATAGCGGTGTGTAGGGTCTTATAGGGGTTTACAGTGTTGCATAAGGGTTCTTGGGTTACAGGACTACCCAGAAGGTGAGAACAGCTTTATCCACGACCTCAACGGGGTGACCACGCTTCTCTATAACCCCCTTCAGAGACTCGAAATACGACATGAAAAGTACCTCCTAGGTCTAGGCTAAGGGCTTCAATTCGGCACACTTACATGCAAATCTGCGGCATGCCTCATCGGACTGCTCACACATGCCCGACAGTATCCATATGATACCGACTAAGTACATTAAAGCCTGTTGCTAGCGCAACAAAAGCCTTTCTCAATATTGGGAAGCGAACAGCACATATCTAAATAATGCCACTTGAACAAACAGCATACTCAGCAACAACATCAACAACAACAGTCACGGCAACCCTGCGCTGCTACTGCTGCTACTACATTTACAAAAACGAGAGAGACGAGGACGAGGACGAGGACGAGGACGAGAATGACGACGACCACTCCTACTAAAGACAATAACATATCAATTGCAACAACTACTCCTACATCGGTATTGCAATCATTAGATTGAACATTACACATCAGAAATCAAGGCCCGCACGTAGAACCTCAGATCACTGCGAGGCCCACGGAAATCATCCGGGTGCACCTGTGAAAAGCAGGCTCCACATGGTGGTCTAACGATCCTCTTGACTGCCTTTGGTTCATTGGTATGTAGGGTTCCTGAATGTGTGGATCTCGGGTAGAGGTGCTACTCCTACGGACAGCTATTACCTATGCCGATAGATGTGTGTGGCTGCTGCAAGGTCTGACTTGCTTTTGGGATGTAGGGTTTGGGTTTTTTGGAATGACCAATGTTGGAGTATATGAGCTAACCGGCCGAAGCCCTAAAGCCTTGCCCTAAACCCCACATAAACATCAAAACGCCCCAAAACTTAACTTTGAATCGTGGATTAGGGGCCTACATTTGGGCGTTGGCGTGAGAGCTTCGGGGCTCAGTTTGGGGTTTAATGAAAACTGGGTATTGCAGTTCAAAAGGCTTTAAGCCGGAAAACGAAATACGAGGATATTTGATAAGGACATCAGGAGGACGGCCAGGAAGGCATCCAACAAAAGCAGTCGCGGCTCCTGTGTAGACTGTGTACGCTGAATTACCAGAAGCCTAGTGGCCTACCTTGTACAGGTAGGCTTGGCTATCAGATATAGACCAGGGGGCTTGGGGAATAGGCTCCCTTTGGCAAGAACCCCGATCTTTTCTCTTCAGCTGTGGTGTGACTGTCCACGGCCCGGCGAAGGCGGCGGAGGTGGTACTGTCAAAACCCCGCCACAAGCCTTAAGGACGATTTGACCCTTAAAAGATCTTAAAAGTAGGGGCACTGTACCCATATACTATGAATCCCTATATCATATAGGGATTCATAGTATATGGGTATAGGGCCCCTACTTTAATATGGTATATGAACCTTAAACCCTTTTAGGGTTCATTTCGTCCTTAAGGCAAGGTGGCTCTGAAGGCGACGGAGGTGGCTCTGAAGGCGACACCTCTCTTCGAGGAGGCTGTGACGGCTCTCCCGGCGCCGAAGTGGCGTGAAAAGCCCGCTGGACATAGCCCAACGGATCGCAGTTGCTCATGTGAGAGCGTTCCTGAAGCTCTCGCTGTCTTTCCACTTCTTGCGAAATGGCCAGTTTCTGCGCTAGGCTCGCCCTTCGGTTGGCAGCAGCCGTTCTCATAGCGAATAAATCGCTCATGCGCTCGGCCATGACCATCATCTGAGGGTCTGTGGTCACGGCTCGTGCATCCATGCACCGTTCCCAAAGAGCCCAATACCCCTTGATTAAGGAATATAGCTTAATTCATAACACGAAGCCCTTTTAATTTAAGCCATGTTCCTTAATTACGGGGTATTGGGCTCTCTGGGTGTGGCCAGAGTCAGTCATTCCTCCAGGAGGTTTTTTCAGAAGCCGAGCACGCAGCTGGGCCGAATCACCGGGGTCGTGGTACATCTCTGCTGAAGGGTCCCAACGACCGACCTATCCCTAAGGGTCCATGTACCCATATAGCATATACTTTGGGCCCAATGTACCTATATAGGGAGTACTTTAAGGCCAATGTATATACTATATGAGTACATGGACCGTGAGGGTATAATTAGGTACTTGGGTTTAGGATACTTAGCATTTTGGAGAGAGTATATGAGTATTAAGTACTTGGAACCTAGGGGTCTCTGCTGAAGTTGACCACTTCGTTATCCCATAAAGGGAACTCCAGAAAGTTGGAATATGGATTAATGCTAGGATCCCCTATAGTTTACCTTAAGGGGGTTACGATAATGATATACTAACTTTCTGGCTTCTACTGTACGTGCAAGTCGGCCGTGCGGCCTCCAGCGTTCCAAGGGGACTGCAAGCGATGGATGCTTGCAGGTCGAACTCGGGTTTCGGGTTTAGGGTTTTCCAACGGGTGCAGGGCATGAGGCAAGATGCTCCGACGTTCTTCATTCGAAGACGATAGATACATGCAATTATTTCTGGGGCGCATCCCCTCTGCACAGGAGTCGGTCCAAGTGCACGAATGCGACATGGTCCCTGTTTGACGCATGTTGAATGACATTTCCTTCGAACCTGCAAGAAAACCGGCCACCTCTGTCAATCATCCTGTGTACCCAGTGAGTATGCTACTGCATCCGATATCCCGAAGGCCTTCTTCGAACCCATGCTCGATAGAGCACGCTAGGTCCGATCGGCTGTGCAGGTCGATCGCGCTCGCATCGCAAGTCACAGACACCATTGACTCCACAAAGTCAGAGATTTTGAAAAGCAAACCTTCGATGGCATTGATAGCGTGCGCGGTGTCTTCTGAGTCCCAGCGGTCGCCAAGACGAATAGGTGCGCGCCCCTTCAACCTAAATGGAACATGCTTATTAGTCCCTGGGAGAATTATGATTACGGAAGAATGCATACTTCCTGAGAACACCCATTAACATATAAGATAGAAATGGAAGAAATCCCGTTTCAAAGCTACACCTTATAAGTCCAATTCAACACAACCTGTATACAGACACTTGTATGGAGAAGTTCATTCATGCTGGCACCTGTACATGAACTCCAAGAGGACCGCGCCCCTTCGCCTGCAGATTGCCGTCTGTGCATAAGACCGATACCGATACGCATTGGACAAGGCCTCTGCTATAGATACTTTCCGCACCCTCACACCCAAACGTACCCAAACCAAACAGCAACCAAAAGCTTCATAAGCGCAAGCGGGGACTACCTCCGCACAGTGACAGTGACTGCCAACCGCAACCACAAAACAAAACAGAATAAACTGTCCTCCCCGAGACCATTATTCCGCAGTGGCCATGCCCAGAAGTAGACTCATATTCCCTTACCAAGAGGGTCCAAGTATACTGCTATTATGGAACGAGGTCCCCCCCAAACCATGAGTAGGATGGTCTTATTTGGGGGGTCTATTTTCACACTAGTAGAATGTAGTATGGACCGTCAAGTTAGCACACACTTCACAGGAGGTTTGGAGGTGAAAACTCCCCTTTGCCTACGACAACCTGCGCCTTTTGCCTTCGGGCGAATTCCGAAACTCTCGCAGATCATCTAGGGGCCTGATTATACTTTCAATAGGGTTTTGGGGCACATGATTAAGGAATCCTAAGAGGTTGGTACGACTAGTTGTTCCGGTGTACATTCCGGGACAATTACGGGTCTGGGCGTTGCAAAGGCTGGAGGGGTGGGGAGTCTTGCAGCCTGAAGGCCTCTCCCTGGCCTCTTAAATCCACAAATCCCCTCAAACCCCAACCCCCCACCCCTCTACCCCCAAAAAGACGAAACCCCTTATCTCCTCTTAAAATACTAGCTCCAAAACACCCAAAAGCCCCAAACCTTTGAATCCCCTGATTCAAAGGGGAAAAGGAGGGACCCTTAATGGGGACCCCTACCCTACAATGGTCTATATTATGAATATATAATAGCTATATATAAGGGTATATACCTAGGGTCCTTATTAAGGGTCCCTCCTTTTACCCTTGGACTGATGGAGCCTTGCCCTTCCAAGCATACGGGTGCGCGAGCTTCCCGAAAATCTGATCCTGAAGGAGGTGTAAGTTTTGCTCCGCGAGGCTCTTAGGCTTGTTTATAGGAGGGAAGTAGTGAATTTGAAAGCGGTGTGGCCTACACTATGTAGGAATATATACATACATGGACCCTGTAAATCAAAGCCCTGCAGGAAACTACAAAACCCTAAACCCTAAACCCTAAACCTACACAACCTGTATGGGGAACCCCTCTACGGGAACCCCCTGGAAACGGAACCCTGGACCGCCAATCGCGAAATTAACCCTGAACCCTAAACTAACGTAGAGGTCCCTTAAGGACGAAATGAACCCTAAAAGGGTTTAAGGTTCATATACCATATAGGGATTCATAGTATATGGGTATAGGGCCCCTACTTTTAAGGGTCATTTCGTCCTTAAGGTCGGAGTAACTGGCAATAACATCCCCTTAGACGAGCAGTGCCTTTCTACGCCTATACATTACTCTCGTGAACTTGTTGTTAAAAACCATAAGCCCCAAATGCTAAGAACCCTTGTTAACACCATAAGCCCCATATCAACCCTAAGAACTCAAACCCCCAAGAAGTGCCGCTGAACCCTTAAACCAACCAACTGGTAAACCCAAAACGAAAACGCTAAACAGTTTACCCTAGTATAGAAAGTTATAAGGACCCTGCACCAAAAACAAATGTTTTTTAGTAACTTAATGTAAACCCTAATCCCCCCCCGAGGCCCCCGGCGAAATGGAAGGCACGCGCTGTGCGAGTCTCCCCACCACCGGACTCAAGCCCTGGGTGGAACAGCAATGCAGAGAGGGCTCTTGAGACAAAATATACAATATCCCAAAGGCCTACCTAGAAAATTGTATAACTATCGTATAATACACCCCCAAACCCTGTTCTAATTATTTGGGGTTTCACTCCTTGCAAGCAACATTTAAACATCTCGTAGCAACAAAGTTTAAGGGGTCAATCGGGGCCATGCACAAACAGGAGTTGACAGAGGTGTCTTGTAAAAACCCTCTTGCAAGCAACATGTAAACATCTCACAGCAACAAGGTTTAAAGGGTAAGGCACACTCTTGGCAATCATATAGTAATACGGGTGACAAGTAGGTATGGGCCCAGTCTTAGCTGTCTGGTAAGCTGGATTGAAATGTCGGGTTTTACTTGAAGGATCTTGGGACTTAGAAACTAGGGCTATGGGTACCGCGATTGGGGTTATTAAGTACCTGATTATAAGACTGATAGGTATAGGTACCCTCATAAATAACCGTAATTACTAAGTCCCATGACCCTCCAAGTGGGGTTCTGCAATTGAGAACTGTTCTCAGAGGGACACGTAGTGCCGGCCATGGTACCACAAGACGGAACACACCCAAGCAGAAGAACGGGACCAATCAGACCACAACTTTACTTTGAAACCGAAACTACGTAAACAAAGGGCAGAAAACTGGCGACAGGTGCTACGATGAGGAGCTATGTGCGATTGTTTCTCTTAAGTTCGGAGCCTTTAACAAGTGGATTAAGTTTCCCTAAGGCTCCATGTACCCATAGAGAATATACTTAGGCTTTAAAGTACCTATACAGGGACGCCTCCAAGGCCGAAGTGGGTTCTATGTAGGCACTTGGAGTCTTAGGGTTTGGGCGCATAGTGATTGAGTCACTGAGCTAAAATTGCGATGCCAGCGCAGAGCCCAACCAGCGAAAGAGCACCTCGAATTCCAAACCGCATACCCCAAGCTACAATAACCTACTTTCCGTAGACTATAGACCCTAAACCGTAATCCCTAAACTCTAAACCTTAAACCCTAATCCTTCAACCCTAATCCCTAAACCCTATATCCCTAAACCCTAAGCTCAAGGGAGTCCCAAGAGCCATCGAGGGTCCAGGAGCTTAACTAAGGAATACCTGGACCTCAAAAGTATGTAGAATAATGGCCCTTTATAGGTTTTGGGCCATTATTTTACCAACTCTTGTGGGTTTAGGTAAACCTTAATATTCCCTAATTCAGGGATATTGGAGTCTCTGACTTCGAAAAGTCCACCACCCCCCAACTACCCTCGAGTAGGGTTTATGATTCAAGGGCTTAGGGTTGCCTTAGACCCCTAATTAAATACCCTCGAAGATACCCCGAATACCCACTATGAAGGGCCATAACTGCTCGCGATTGGGGGGTCGTGGCACATCGGGTTTAGGTTTGGGGGCTTGGGGATTAGGGCTTTGGGGTTGTAGGGGTTTAGGGTTCAAGACTTTGCGGGGTTGGTCTTGAGGAGGACGATTGGCACGACAGAAGACGCACCACAGAGTGGCCGGAGCACGAGTCCACCCCGAAAATGGGCAGGCATGATCAGTGACTATGCACGCCCACACTAGACGCACTAGTTTCAGAATTACGTACGTGACAGATGGTGACAGTGACCCCTATAAACATAGACCGCAAACTGAAAATAGCAGGATCCGCGATTTGAGGCCACCCGGCCCCAAGGAATCACTAAGTTCCAGAAAGGCGTAAACCACTATGACATTCATAGAACCCCTACAGAGCGTGATACAGCACGGGACTATATAATGACAAAAGCACCATACAGTTTACGAACGCTTGAAGCCTTTGGTTCCGGCTTTCTTTGAGGATGCGGCGGAAATCATGGCTCCATTGCCTTGAGCAGTGGAACAGGTCTATGGCTTAGGGTTCCTTTACGGGCTGTGTAACGGTTGAGGATTAAGGGGTCTGTGGATTTAGAGCTTTGCAGAAGAGGGCTTGCGGATTTGGAGTTTGGGGTTTTGGAGCTTGTAAAGTTTTGTGTTTGGGGCGCACAAAGCTTCTGTGCTCGGCCGTACACTCCGAGCCACCGCATGTCAGGCATGCACATTTTCGAGTTTCTATAATTATTTGAACATGACAGAGCTCTACCTAGAGTTTCCCAGTTGTTGCTGCTACCTTTGCTGGTAAATCGAGTCCAAAGATGGAACTGGGTAATTAACCAAACACAAGAACTACCTATAGTCTCCGTCGTAGTTCCTTTTGGGGGTTACCTTATAAGATCCTAACTAGATATTTGGTTAAACCCCAAAACACGGACCTACAATGGAGACTGTAGGTAATTACAATGCTTGGCAAGCCCTCGATCAAGAATCACAATCTCCTTTAACATCCTATTCTCCTGGTGGTGACTTGGGCTGGCACATTGCCACTTGGTGTAGCAGTAGCGTCGCCGTCGTCATATCAACTGCGCTGGGTTCGAAGTGGGGGGACGGGCATTGTACTAGTTAGAAGAAGGCTTTGGATTTATGTCATATTACTCTATATAAAGAACTGGAGCCTAAAGACAAACATTGTCTTCCATTTCTCCGAGCACTTATCCCCAATATTGCTGAATGGTAGAGGTTCCTCTTATCTCGTCTTGAAGCTACGGGTTTCAGGGCTAAGGGCTGTTGGGTTCAGAGTTCAGGGCTTGGATTGTAGTGGATGGCGTTCGGGGTCTAAGGTCATACAGAGCAAGGCTATTGCACTGCGCAGTTGGAGTTCGAGGGATACAGCCTCAGACTTCTCCCAAAGGTGGGCCATTCAGTCAAACCCGAGCCCTGCACCCTACAGTAGAAGCCAGAAAGTTGGAATATCATTATCGTGACCCCTTTAAGGTAAATTATAGGGGATCCTACCATTAATCCATATTCCAACTTTCTGGAGTTCCCTTCCCTAAACCCTCAACCGCACACAATGCAAAAGTTAGCCAAAGGGTCCCATGTACTGCTTTGGGGGATCTTTCCCTGGATCATCGTAGTAATTCCTAACATAGAAACCCCGCAGTCCCTCAAGGACGAAGTGAACCCTAAAAGGGTTTAAGGTTCATATACCATATAGGGATTCATGGTATATGGGTATAGGGCCCCTACGTTTAAGGGTCATTTCGTCCTTAAGGTCTACCATACACAGGACGCTTTGGGGTAGTGAGATCCTTTGAAGCAGGGAAGTCGACGATGCACGGATGAGGCTGCGCATGCAAGTGTACACAGCTCGCACCTTGAAATCAAAACAAAAGCCCCTTACCCTAAGGGTCCAAGTACCTAGTCATATATACTCTCCCAAATAGTAACCTACATCCCTAAACCTAAACCCTAAACCCTAAACCCTAAACATAACTACTATCCGGAACCTAAGTACCTAATTATTGGGTCCTCTGGACACTTAGGGTTGAGCAGAGAGACCCAAACCCTAGCCCCGCCACCTACATCAACTGTGAACGCCTGAATCCTGACCCTCAAAAAACCTACATCCAAACCGCTAAAACCCCAAGTAACCTTCCAGAAAACGGTGACCTCAGGCTCTATGACAAAACTTCCCAACCCTACTTCAGAATGGGCCATGGGTCAGCGGAATAGCTGGTTTATAGGGTTTAGGGTGAATCAGTGTAGGGTTTAGTAGGGGAATCAATAGAATACTCATACTCAGAGTGGTAAATTGCAGCATTCCGGTTCGGGGTTTAGAGTTTGATTTGGTGGAGGGTCAAGCGGAGACCACTGGAAGCAGCCAGCTTTGTTTTGGCAACGGCTTGGGCATGCCGGAGGGGGCACGTGTAAACAGACTTTGCTGTCCTCTTGGACGCAGGATTTAAGATGCTTTAAGGGTATATAATTAGGGCCCAAACACTAAACCCCCAACACCGAGACTAGGGTTTAGCATCTACGGCTCCAGGCTAGATTGAGGGTCGAAGTCGTTGAGGTTGGGAGATCAGGTTAGGGCAGAATGTGTAGGGGTTCAGGGTTTCGGGCTTGGGGCTCAATGGGCAAACGTTCCAGGATCAGAAACCATCCTTCTTTGAGTTCAGTAAGTCCAGCAGCAAGCAAAGTCTGTCTCGCAGATCCCCAAACGGCACTTGACATTGGTATTTGCACGCTGGCTGAGGTGGCTAGCGTCCTTCCGTCGTCCTACTGCCTCGAAGCCCCATTGTAGCTGATGCCATCATTAATAACTTACGAATACCCTTATGAAACCTATCTTGGCGCTATGTCTAGATGACCCCAACTACTCTTGATGGACAAAGTCCTGCATGACCCTAAGGACTCTATAAAGGTACCCTCGTAGATCCCTTAAAAGGAACCCTATAGGATTTTGCCCATCAACAGCTATGTTCCGGAATCGCACATCGGGCAAGTGTTCAAAGCTCAGCTCCTTTGGCTGACACGTCGGCGAGCTTTGCCTGCACGTTTGGGGTTTAGGGTTTAGGGTTTAGGGGTTTAGGGTTTAGGGTTTTAGGGTTTTTTGTGTTTTTTTTTAAAGTGTAGTGGCCCTTTCTCCATACGCATACAGGTCACAGAGCCTGCCTCGAAGAGAGACTTACACCTAAAAGGTGGGCTCACAGCCAACTGCACTGATGACATGGCCCAACACCACGGTTTAGGGTTTAGGGTTTAGGGAAACCCCCACAACCCTAAATCCACAAACCGTGGGTTCAGGTACCCACAGAGTCGGGTCTAGGCTTTTGGAGTTCAGGTACCCAGACAATGGGGCTTCAGGTCACAAAAATTATAGGGTCTGTAGGGTTTAGATAGCAGGGCGTGGGCCCCTAAACCTATGTTCGCCATGGTGGTGCTTTGGTGCCTACAGCCCCAGGGTTTAGGGTTTACGTTGGTGCCTAAAGCCTTACCCTGAGGGTCCAAGTACCCAAATAGTAGGGTTTCAAGACCCTAAACTAACATTAATCCTTCGCTGGATGATGTAAATCCTGCATTACCATAGTGACCCTAAACTATGGGGAATTATGGTATATTCCTGATCATGAGTCATGCAGGATTTATATCATCAACCGTTAGACCCTAAGCCCGTGTGAGCCAGAAGCCCCACCAGGAAATCCCAAAACCCTGGAACCCTAAAGCATAAACTATGATACCCAGTAACCTAAGAATAAAAAGGCCTCTCTTTTTGGTATTGGGTAGCTTTATAAGGAAACTAGGACTACAAAAAGGGAATAAGGGTACTACTGGGCATCCTAGTAAAACACTTAAGACTATTTTACAGAGCCCGTAGAGGATACCGTTAACGAATCTAGAGCTCCGTTGAAGCGATTTTTAATTTAAGAAGCCTTTCAAGCACTAAACCCTAAAAGTACCAACAACGTAAACCCCAAACCCTAATCATCCTGAAACCCGAACCCCTATAACTCGAAAACTTAAACCCCGAAGCCCTAAAGCCGTAAAACAGCCCTACGAACCCTCTCAGAAAACCTAAGAACCCTTGTGAATCTCTTACAGAACCCTTGAAGGAATCCTTGTAGATCCTCGAGCCCTGACCCTAAAACCCCCGAAACCCTACAGCCCTAAGGCCCTAAAATCTACACTCTACCCGACCCGTAGGCTCCATTACAGCTCCTTTTTGGGGTTATCCTATTATGAAGCCCAAAATGGAACTACTATGGAGCCTATGGGTAAAACCTAGAACCCCCAAGCCTAAACCCTACACCCCAAACTCCAAATCCTAAGCCCTAAACCCTAAACCCCAAAAATCCAAACCCTACCTTAAGCCGGAATAACCTACCCTTTTAAGATTCCTTATTATGATTTCCATATATAAGTCCTTAAAAAGGGTAGGTGATTCCGGCTTAAGGTAGGCCCTGTGCCTCCTTGGGCAGCCAGTCGAGGCTGGCCGACGACTTCTTCTCTTCGAGCTTTGCCTCCGAAGGCTCTGAAAAAAAGTTTTAAGGGCTTGGGGTTTAGGAGTTTAGGGTTTAGGGGTCTGGAAAGCTTCTTTGAGGGCTTGGGGTTTAGGAGTTTCTGGTTTAGTGTACTTTAGGGGTTCTACATTTTTGGTAGGGCCAAGCTTCTCTCTTCAAGGGTTTAGGGATTTAGGGTTTAGGAGTTTGGGGTTTAGGGTTCAGGCTGCGAAGGGTTTCTTAGGTCCGAAGGGTTTCTTGCTGTATGCTTTGTGATTAGGGCTTATAGGGTTTCGGGAGTTTCGGCTGTGGAGTTTTGAGTTTTCGAGCTTAATTAGGGTTTAGGTTACATAAGCCTGTACTTTGTATCTTATATTTGATATATGTGCGTGTGTGTGTACTGTTTGTTGTGGTGTGTGCTTGTGCTTCTCCTGTTTGATGCTTGGGGTGGTGTTCAGGATTTGAAGTTTGGGCTTTGGATTTACAACGGCGGCGGGATTGTGGGTCCACCGAACAAGCATGTCATGGAACTGAAGGAAAAGCGCTCGTCCCTTAATACAGTTTAGGGTTCGGGGTTTAGGGCTTCTTTAAGGCTTTATTCGAGTAGAAATGAAACCAAAATCTGCTCACAAAAACGTACCGGGTCAAAACGTACCGAGACCCTGCAAAGGCGTTCTTATGGCAGATCAACAAGTTCCGCCTTTTTAAAACCTGCAGTGAATAGACTCCTTGAAACCTAAGCGCTGCCTAAGTGAAAACAACAACCCCAAGAAGCCATGCTGTTCAATTAGATTGAAGTTGGTGTTCGGGGTTAGGGCTCTTTTCCTGCTTCCAGGAGGTTTTAGAGCGGCGGGGGCGGGTTTCTGGACAATTGGGCTGCCTGTGCTTCTTGAAGTTTCACGTCTAAGGCTTCTATAAACAGAGCTCGACGCACGGAGGGCTTCAGGATAAGTGCTTAGGGTTTATGAAATTACATATTAACAGGCCCTTCACGCGACTAGTGTAGTAGTGTACAATCGAGGAAAATATTTCGTGACAATGACTCAAGCTTCTGGATCAAGCATAGGAGGGACTGACTACGGCAACAGACGTGAGGAAGTTGGCCCATAGGTGCTTTCCATACACTTCGTGCTGACGCAAAGGGATGTTTGGTGTTATGTGCTGTCTTGGCCGAGTTGCATCCCCTTGAGAAGATAAACAAAACCATAGGTTTAAGAGGTCTGTAAAGCAACAGAAACGTAGTCCACAAAAGCCGCAAACTTTCAGAAGTACCCAAGAGCAATATAGTGAGATGATATTTGGATTCCGAAAAATTGTGTTGAAGGAGGTTCCTTGATTAAGAAGTCGTCGAATTCTGGATACACAACTCCAGAACCCTTAAAACAACCCTGAACAAAAACAACCCTTGCAGGACACCCTTAAATTTCAACCAAAATTTCAACCCTGACCCTTCCTAAACCCTAAACTCTAAAGGGAACCCCTTTCAACACGTGCCTTGAGCTTCTTTCGGCACTTGGACCAGACTGCAGGTGTACACGCCGACAGCTCCTGCACCCCAAGGTTTAGGGCTTTAGTGCTTGGGCCTTATAGGGTTGGACTTCGGGGTTAGTTGGGGTTTGGGGTTAGGGCTTAGAGATTACGGTTTAATTAAGGCTTAGGGTTCACGGGGTTTGCTCGCATCCCCGCAGCTCCACAGCTGCTTTACGCTTTCTCCTAAAACCCCATCAACGCCTATATCCAAACTCCGATCATATGTGGGGACAGGGCTGAAGGGTTCGAGGTTTGGAGTGGCTCAGGGCTTGGAGGGTGCAAGGTTGAGGGAGGCTTTGAATGAATATGGGGTTGGTTGAAGCGTTTAAGGAGTGCTTGTATTTGTTCCTTGAAGGGGAAAAGGAGGGACCCTTAATGGGGACCCCTACCCTATAATGGGCTACATAATGGGTGTATAATAGCTATATTAAGGGTATATACCTAGGGGTCCTTATTCAGGGTCCCTCCTTTTGCCCTTGGACTACAGATCTTAACCTTTACAGAAACATATACCGGACCCAGGTTGACCATATGGTCATGGCTCCTCGCCAGGCACTCCAACGCCCCTTTGTCAGATAATCTACTTCAAACCATATCAGGCTTCTTACTTTCATTTAAGGGGTATTCCCGAATTAACCCCAAGGGTCCAAAGGACCCGATGAATGTTTTAGGATAGTAGTTATGTAGGTTAGGATGTTGGAGAGTAGCGATTAGGTACTTGGACGCTTGGGGTCTTTGGTTTTGAGTCTCCGGATCTGCCGCTCGCGGTCGAAGGGGTGTAGGATTTGGGTGAACATAGGAACCTGATTAAGAAACGTTGGGCCTTTATCAGGGTTCCTTATATGAAGCCAATTTTTTGGGGGTTACAGGCCCAGGGTTTCTTAGTCAGGTTCCTACATAAAGGGGCTCAGTCGTTCGGGGTCACAGCCAAGCCTTCAACAACCCTGTATGATAAGATCCTTGGAAACGCCAGGGTTTACTAAGTTTTCCCTAAGGCTCCTGGACCCTCGAAATGAAATCCCAAACCTTAGCAACGCAAGCAGACAGCCCATGAGCACCTTAGGAGCCTCTAGGGTAGTCACTAAGTCCCGTGACCCTTTGCGAGAATTCTTATTGCTGATTATTCAGAGTCCAGATTACTCCAAACCCTAGGCAACCACGGAAAATGGTACTACGAGCTACTCAGCGCCGTATCATCCCAAACCCTTAACCCCTTAAGCCCTGAACCCTGAAATCCCCTAAACCCTGTATTCTAAACCCTAAACACCCCCCCATAATACCCCTTATAGTATCCCTTATAGATCCCCTTTTAAGGAACCCTTTAAAGGAGCCCACGAACACTAAACCCTAAACCCTAGACCCCAAACCCTGAATCCTAAACCCTAAACACCCTAAAACCTCAAAAGGTGACGGCTGGCCTTTACATTCAGGCTCGGCATCTTGCCAGAGAGCGCCAGGGTCGACCCACAACTGGCAGTTTCCAGAGACTCCGAAGCGGGGTTTGGGGTTTGGGTTTAGGGCCACTTGAAAAAAACCTGTGACCATAATTTCAGGGATGTTCATTAATTAACGGGCTTTTGAGTCTCTGGGTTGCAAACATGCAGAGAAGGTTGGGGGGTTAAGTTTAAGCCTTGGGGCTCAGGATCATTCGCTTTGGGGGTTTAGGGTCTTAGTCTTAGGGTCAAGGGTTTGGGTGTGGTGGGCGGGTGGGACCCAGGGTCTTAGAGTTTGGAGTTCATCTAAGTTTCAGATTGGCTTGCATGGAACATGGTACCCCCCTCCCGCATGACCCTGAACCAATGAGCACCGAAACCTTGGAAGTTCACTCTTGCGGATAAGTGTAGTTATACTTACTAAGTGAGTATAGCTGGAGTTACGACCTACTTATAAGCACGCTTATGCTACTTCAAATCCTACTTATTAAGTCTCATTCCCGTTGTGTAGACTGTATAACCCTGCAAGCTATCGATCCCCTTAATTAAGGATGCCCCTAAGGAACCATACCCCCAAGGCTCCAAAGTACCTGTATAGTAGAATGTATGGGGTTTCTATATCAGGAATTACTAGTAAGATTTGGGTAAGTATCCCCCATGACAGTACATAGGACCCTGTGGGTACTTGCTATCCCATGATCCTCCAAGTGCCCCTAGAACCCTATAAAGCCCGAACCAAGAACCCTAAACCCAACCCCGCAAAACCCTAAACCGCAAACTCTAAACCCTTAATCCAAAACTCTCAAATCCTAAAGCCCTTAACCCAAAGCCAGTAAAGGAGATGATCTTTTCAGCTCGCATCTTCTTTGTCCCGCTTCCTTTTCAGAGACGAGGGCCACTTGACCTGAAGGCGGCGGCTTTTTCGGGACGTTGAAGATCTCAGGGCCTTTAAGGATTTCAGAGTATTCAAAAGCTTTAATTACACCTTACATTTTACCATACTTTTTCAATCGGCTCAAAGGGTTTGCAACGAGTTTGGGTGGCTTAGCAAGATCTGGTTTGGTCTTTGTCGGGCTGTTCGGGGATGTTCGGGTCTCTGGGCCGTGGGAGGCACCTGGAATCCTGTGCCCTTGGCCCATAGGAAAAAAAGGCTTTGGGGTCTATGATGTACAGTAAACCCCATAAAGTTGGAAACCGGATTAAGGCCAAGTAGTGCTGGGATTCCCTATACATTACTCTTAAGGATTGAGGCTATGGGGTTTCCAACTTTTGGGCTTCTACTGTATGTAGAAAGGCGCCGCAAAGGCAGGGGATACTATTATGAGATTATTCCGACCCCAGCATCAAGCAATGGACTTTCAAGTAAAGGTAGGATCCACTGTTTCTTGCAATCTCTAGGCTCCTTACACTTATGCAAAGCGACAAAAACCCGCCTTCAATAACGTATACGAAATCTTCAAATGCATACTAACTTAAGTGCCCTTGAAAACATCGAAAGGATAACTTTGATCATCCCTGAGATTTCGACTTCTGCTAAGTTCCAAAGTGAAAACGATTCCTAAAAAGCCCTGAAGCTAAGGTGTCTTGGCGAAGTCTCCAGATCTAGCGCACTTGACTCGGTGTCTAGCGGCCCGCTGCTTGATGTTGTTAACTATGCAGTAAGCCCCCAAAATTGGGAACTGGAGTAAGGACAAATAGTGCTGCGATTTCCTATGCCTTATGCTTGAGGATTGAAGCTACTGGGTTTTCAACTTTTGGGCTTCTACTGTAAAACTAGGATTTCGGTTTGGCTATTCGGGGATGTAGGATTGAGGGTCCAAGCTCAGGGTTGAGGTTTGAGGATTTCGGGGTTCTTCAGTTTCGGTCTTCTACGAAACATGAAAACAAGAAGGCCTGGAGTTTCAGGTTCGGGGTCCGGGGGTCAAACAAGAAATGTGCCAAGGCATCCTCCGGGTTATGGGTTCTACGGCTGATGATCTAAATCCTGCACATACAGTAGAAGCCAGAAAGTTGGAATATCATTATCGTAACCCCTTTAAGGTAAATTATAGGGGATCCTACCATTAATGCATATTCCAACTTTCTGGAGTTCCCTTTAATAAGGAAGATACCATTATTTCCATAGTCTAGGGTCATGAATCCATGAAGGTAGTGCAGGATCCATATCATCAACCGTCGGACGAATGTCTCCCGAATGGCTAGTTGAAGCAATCCCTTAACATAGCCATGATAATCTCTGAACACAAAAAAGAAAGCGTTTGCCAAGACCCAAATTGAATACTAGATCCTAAAGCGTAGCGTTCTTATCGCAAGGATCCCTGAACAAAGTGTCCATAATTTCCAACCCCACGACAAAAATGCAAGAACCCTTCCCAAATCCGAAGGGTACTGACACAGGCGCTCAAACTGCAACCCTCCTACAGCTAGCCCAAGTTACACCAAAGCACTACATTCTTTGGTCGGGAAGCCGGCCTCGAACGTCTGCCAAGGGCCTGGTGTCTGGGTCGGGTTCGCAAGGTTCCGGCAGTAGAAATACACCTGCGCTTGGTTTCATCTTTAGGGCTTAATGGTTTAGGGCTAAGGGGTTTAGGGGTTTAGGTTTTAAGGGAGGGGCCTCGCGTTTCGACTTGCTTCACGATTATCAAACCTAGGAGCCCGAAGGGGGGTTCAGGGTTAGAGGCTTAGGGTTTAGGGGTTAGGGTTTAGGATAGTTAACATTAGTATTTGTACATATTCACACCCCCGTGTTGTGTCGGGCGGTGGCTAAACCGCGAAACGCAAAGAAAGTGAAACTCAAGCATGGGGTGTTTTCAAGACTGGAAGGTGTCAGTGCAAGGTTCCTTTCAAGAAAGATCTTGCTACACTACTCCGTGCCCTTAAAAAATCCCGAAGCCCCCAAACCCTACAGGCCTCAAGGCCTAAACCCCGAAAGCCCTATAGGGCCCTAAGTTCCAAACCCCTTAACTCTTAACCCGAAAACCCTAAAACCCTAAAGCCCTGCAACCCTAAACCCCCCAAAGCCCTAAAAGCCTGCAGATCCCACATCCCTTTCAAGGAGCCCTAAACCCTAAACCTAAACGCTAAATCCTAAACACCTAAACCCTCAATCCTAAAAACCTAAACCCGAAATCCTAACTACCTAAACCCTAAATCCTAAAGTTATAAGAACCTAAACCCTGAAACCCTAAAGCTGGTAGCCTTCTCCCGACTTCGGCTGGAGATCATGATGCTCTGCATGCCTGTGCTCTTTCTCGGGGGGTTCAGGACTCTTGGTCTTTAGGGGTTTAGAGGTTCAGGGTTTAGAGGTTTAGGGTTTAGAGGTTCAGGACTCCAAGGCTTTAGGCGATTTAGGGGTTTGGGGGTTAAGGGTTTAGTTTGGGGGGTTTAAGGCGTTTTGGGGTTTTAGGTTTGGGTGTTAGGGGTGTGGGGTTTAGGGGTTTGGGGTTCAAGGGTCTAGCGTTTATAGGGCTTTAGGATTCAAGGGAATTTGGGGTTCGCTGGTGTTCCTCCGCTCTCCATGAGCTGCAACTGCAGCATCGGGCGAAATCTTCTACAGCTTTTCGCAATTTCATATGTCATGGGACTTGGTAAGTAGGCTGATCATTCTGGTAAGTATAACTTAGAATGACTTCTCCCTAAACCCTAAACCCAAAATCCTAAGCCCCAATGAAGGTTTCTATAGCCATGGCCATGCTTACCAAGTCCAGTCCCGTGATCCTCCAGGTACTGTTGTTGAAAAGGGATCCTGGTATTTTGGGGTTGTGGAGTGTAGGGTCCATAGCAGTGAACCTCGGATTCCTGTGTGTTGCATATATTTGTATATAATGTTGATATACTGTAAAGATAACTGTATATATATATATATATACACACATACACAAAGGCCTCAGGACTGCATGCAGCTGAGGCGCAAGTGATGTCGGGGATCTCCTCACCCATGACCTTTTACGAAGTGCGACGAGAGAACTCTCACAACTGTAATGGATCATTCTTCTGTGACACTGCTGGTTAGGGCTCCAAGACTGCCACAATGAGCTCCTACATCGGTAGATGGGTTGCCGCACACCTTTGACGAAATACCGCTCTTGCCCGTACAGAGATATGGTCCCTCTGGGAACCCTTAAAGGAAACGCTAAGACGGCAATGGTCGCCCGGCCTTGCGCCAGGTGCTGAGAGCCACCAGGGGCCCCTGTTGGCGCAAGCGCTCCTCCTGCCAACAACGGATTTCAGGTTTGGGAAGGGGCCCTTTTAAGGCATCTGTAGGGGTTCCTTTAAACGGAATTAGGGTTTGGGGTTTAGGGATTAGGGCTCAGGGTGGGCGCCTCAGAGACTCCCATCAATCAAGGTTTAGGGTTTTATACGTCTTCTGGGGCTTGTAGGGGTTGAAGGGAGTATATGTTTTAGGATTCTGGCCCAGAGACTCCAAGACGAAACCTCAAGTAAGGAATGCTCTTCAAAATATCATCGGGCTCCTACAACAGTTTAAAGGATAATAATTAGTGCCGACAACGGAGTCGCCGATCATACAGTCCGGAGCAGTACTGGTTTAGGGTGTAGGGCCTCGTATGTAGGATGAGTGTACGTACCATCACTTAACACCACCATCAGACATGTCAAGACCACCGCCATCATCATGGCTAACAGCCCTAGCAGTACAAAACTCGCGCTGCTCCGAAGAACAGTGTCAGCACTCGTGCTGCGCCCTACCCCAATGCTCCTGGACCCTCGTAGTGAGATCCCAAACCTGAGCCCCCAAAGCCCAAACCCTCCCGCAGAAAGCCCCTAACCCTCCTAGGAGCCTTAGGATGGGTACGAAGCCCCATGATCCTTAAAGTAGACCCTAAAAACCCTCTTATAGATCCCTTTTAAGGAGCCTTAGGGTAAACCCTGAACTCTAAACACTGGTTTGGTTCCAAGCTGAAGGCTTTTGAGGGTTCGGGGGTTGGCCTTTCACGAAGCCCTGCTTGTGGGACTGTGGTCTAATCCTAGGCGTTTACGGACTCATATACTAAGGCTTTTGGGCCCAAAGACCATACTATACAAATCTTTGGGGCTATGTTGATCCCTAGGGTAAGGCTGTGGAGGTTGAAGAAATCCAACCGTCAAGCCGTACCTTAGTTGCTAAGTTCATAAGCGCCAAAAAGTGTACACTTTTAGTTTTATAGCCGGTTATATTGTCCCAAGAAGTGTAAAGTGGATCCACTCAGTTACTAAGGAACGGTCATGCCTTATATGCAGTTGCCCCCTTTAAGGAGCTTCATTTCAAGAAACGGCAGCGCGGGTGTAAGGTAAGTAAAGGCTTTCTATATCATGGGTGGCTTGATCGAGTTGCATGGCTGAACAACAAGCCCGTCAACATTGCTGACTAGGTCCACCCCAATGAAGGGGTTTCGGGTTTCGGGCATGCAAACCCTTGCACCCAACATCCTAGACCCCCAGACTGTATACCATGAACCCTTGACACCCTAAAGCTTCAGCACCAGCCACTCCAAAACCAAACTCTGAACAGCAATCCCTAACTTCAAATCCTACCCCGAAGGCTCTTAATCCATAGCTCCAAAGGATCTGACCCTAAACGGCCCTAAACCCAAACCATCCCGAAACCCAATCTCCCCTAAACCCGAAACACGCAAAGGGCGCTCTCCTCTGTGCGGAGAGGAGAAAAATCAAGCTCCGGCAGCTCTTCTGCAGACCTCTCGGACTTCAGGAGTTCCGGATGTACATCTAAGTTGCTGAGTGCATACGGCTGATGGACAAAATCCTGCTTGACCGTAAGGACTCTAAACTATGGGAACTATGGTATTTTCCTTATAATGGGTAATGCAGGATTTTGTCCATCAGCAGTAAGAGCCAAAAAGTGTACACATTTAGTTTATGGTGGGTAATATTGTCCAAAAAACGTAAAGTGTATCCACTCAGCTACTAAGACATAAAAGGGTCTTCAAAGGTTAGGATTTAGGGTCTGGGTTTTCCACGGGTTGGTTAAGGTTTCTTCAACCTTAAACTGCTTTGAAGTAGAATATGGGTTCTGAAAGGATGTTAAAAAGAGTTCTAGAAGGGCTTTATTTTGTTGGGGAGGGGTCGTCAGGCTCAGAAAGTCAGATTCTCAGGTCTTGAACGCCAAGTACGGCACTATACAGGGTCTTCGGGTCTACTTCGAGCCTCGTTAGAGTTCAAGAAAGGCTGTAACGGATTTAGTGCTTGTGGGGTCAGAGCAAAATTCACTAAGCCCGAAACTTTCAGGCACCTGAAACACCAGGTGTTTTGGATCACAAAAACTGCGAATACCTTAAACGGCTCAAAACCTATAGAACCCAAGCGATGAACCCTAAAAGCCTATATTGGATCGGTACAGAACCCTTGATGGAATCCCTAGAGCCTAAACCATAAACCCAACTTAAACCCTAAACCCTAATAAACCCTACATAAACCCTGAACCCTATACTCCGGATCGACAAGTTGGCGTCGAAGGAACAAAGGCAGCGTCGTCGACAGCAGCGCCGCCAAGACATCCCGAAGCGCTTCGGGGCCTAAATAAACAAAAGAGGAGAAAATAGGGTTCATACTAAACGCCTAACAAGAATTAAAATCATGGCCCAACGCTTCTACAGGGCTATGTCCAAGTAGGGTTTTGGGTGTAGGGTTTCTGTAAGGGGGCTCCTGTCTTCTACATGTCGCGTTTGAGCTTGCATAAACGGCCCTGTGCGAGAATGTTCCAGGAATTTGGGCCGTAGGGTCTGCCTGGACCCTATAAAACCTACCTTTTAGGGTTCCTTATTCTGGCTGCCCTACACAAGTCATTAGAAATGTCGGTTATTTGGCTTTTCGGTCTGGAGCTTAAGAAGTTTAGGGCTTGCGATGGTTTACGCTAGGGCTCTCAGGACTCACATAGGGTTCCTTGGAGGGGATCTATAAGGAGTCCGTTAAAGGGATCTGTAGGCATTCGGCATCTAAGGACTCATATTTTAAGGCTCTTGGGCCCAAAGACCATACTATATAAGGCTGTTCGGCATTTTGATGCCTAGGGCAAGAAGGAAACCGTATTATTTGCTATAGGTCTCCTATTATGGTACCTCAAATTAAACCCTTTATGATCTTAAGGTTCCCCCAATGCTCCTGGACCCTCGTGGTGAGATCCCAAACCTTAGCCCCAGAAATCACATGACCCTCTTAGGAGCCTTAGGGGAATAGTTTAGGGCTTTAGGGCTTTTGGTTAGGTGCCAAGGAATTTCAGCTGGAGCTCCGGAGCTTTAGGGCTTGGAGTGTGGCGCGTGGGGCTACCCGGAGGATCATGGGACTTAGTAACTAGGGTTCCTTTAAGTGGTTCCTTAAAGGGTTCCCCAAAGGGCTCCTTTAAAGGGATCCATAGGGGTTCTAAAAACGGGGGGGTTTTAGGGGCTACTTGGAGGATCATGGGACTTAGTAAGTGATCTATAGGGTTCCTTACAGGGATCTATGTATAGGGCTCCTTAAAGGGATCTATAGGGTTCCTTAAAGGGATCTATAGGGTTTAGGGTTTAGGGGCTACGTGGTGAATCATGGGACTTAGTAAGTATGGTCCAGGGTTCCTTTCAAGGGTACTACAGGGTTCTATAATAGAGTATCTATAAGGGTTCTATTTGGGGGTATAAGAAGTTATAAGTTAACCTAACACTAACCCTAATTACTAAGATCCTTTAAGTAGTGGTCTGGAGTTCAGGGTCTACCTATAGGCTCATACTCTACGCCTTTTTAGGATCTGTATGGGCCTACAGGTAGGAAAATGGTGTTTAGGGACTTTAGGTGACAGCATGCCTTCCAACACCAACATATTAGTATGCCCTAATTTCACGAAACTGGCACTACTGTAGCTTCACAAGTAGCCCCGGAATAGAAGGGTACCCTTTTTCCTACTGGAACCCGAAAAAGAAAAAAGGCAAAAGGGTTCTAATTACTTGTTGAACCTGACACGCGACCCATAGGCTCCATAGTAGTTCCTTTTGCGGCTCATATTAAGCATCCTTTTTTCGGTATACATATATATATATATATATATATATATTTCTCTTCAAAAGGAACTACCATGGAAGCTATGGGTAGATATCAGCAGAAAACTTCCGGTGGGAACCCTGAAGCGCCCAAGCCGATGCCAAGGCTCCGTCTTCGCCTTTTTGCTGCTGCATTACCTGACCATCCCTAACCCCTAAAGCCCTGAACCCCGAGACCCTAACCCCTAAAGCCCTGAACCCCGAGACCCTAACCCCTAAAGCCCTGAACCCCGAGACCCTAAACGCTAAGGCCAGGTATCTTCTTCCATCCCTGTAGCTCTGGAAGCCTAGCATGGAGGCGTCACCAGCCAGGGCTTGGAGGTGAGGGTTTACTTGGAGGGGCAGGGGACTTAGTCAGTAGGTTATAAGTAGGGATATAATTGGGGTAACTCCATTTAGGGTACTTGTAACTCTACTGACTCTACTTATAACCTACTTACTAAATCCCCTGCCCCCCCCAAGTAGGGGTTACGGCGGCTTCGGGTTGAGACTCAGGGTTAGGCCCAGCATCGCTTTACGGCGGAGTCCTACCGCTGCCTTGGGCCTGGGACAGGCCTTGGATGTCTAGTATAGTGAACCCCAGAAAGTTGGAATATGGGCTTAGGATGATTAGTGCTGGGATCCCCTATACTTTACTTTTAAGGCCATGAGGATATTGATGTTCCAACTTTCTGGCTTCTACTTGGAGGATCATGGGACTTAGTAAGTATGGTTATAAGTACATTAATTGGGGTTATAAGTGATGATAAGTATAGTTACCTTAAGTCCCATGATCCCTTAAGTACAGTATTGAGCCAGGTCCAAAGCCCTTCCTGCTTTCTAAAACCCGAGATCCTTTGAAGAGTTCCCTGTCTCCTAAACCTGGAACCCCAAACCCTGGTGCTTGTACCGTAAATCACAGCATAAACCCCTAAAGCCCTACCCCCCCCCCACTGATATGCAACGAAAGGCACTTTCGCCATCTCTTCCCGCCTTCAGCCATCGGACAAACCCAAAACGGAACAGGCAGAAGGACGTTGTCACCTCTACACCAAACCCTAAACCCTAAACCCCTAAACCCCCAAACCCTAAGCCCTAAACCCCTAAACCCTAAACCGGCCCTATAGCGGCCCGGGCTGCTCTCAAAATCAGGTCAGGGCTTATAGGCTGTCGCGCTTTATTTCGCACCGAACTGGGGTTTAGGGTTTAGGGTTTTAGGGTTTAGGGTTATAGGGTTTAGGGTTTAGGGTTTTAGGGTTTAGGGGTTGTGATACTCGCATGTCCTTTATTCTCGTACTCTTCTATTTTTAAGTCTAGGGCTTTAAGGGTTTAGTTCCCACCGAACTGCCATTGTGACAGTCTCGATTTGTAAGACAGTTTATATAACAGTTTTATGGGTTCTGGTATTAAGATGTGATTTGATTCAGGTATTTATTCTTACCCAACAATCCACAGCACTGAAAGCTTAAACTTCCCGATTACTACTAAACTAGGTTGAAGGTTTGGTACTGGGAAACTAAGTTACTCTTCTTGGCTGACTTCTGAGCCCCTCCGAAAAGTTACACTTTTAGCATCCTTATCATAATTCATACAGAAATCTTTATAAAAGTTAAACTTTTAGCCTCCTTATCATAACTCATAGAGAAATCTTTAAAAGGTTAAAGTCCGGAGAGCCAACCAGAAGAACGTCAGGTAGGATTTGGGATCCCTCATAAAAGGGCTCTTGCTTTGGGATTACCCTACACCCCACTCTTCAAGCCCTGTCTACTCCCCAAGGCTCCATGTACCCATGTAGTATATACTTAAGCCTTAAAGTACTATATAAAGAGCCCTTTATACTTAAGCCTTAAAGTACTATGTAGGGAGCCCTTTGGGCTTAAGTATCTACTATAAAGGTACATGGAGCCTTTGGGATTGTAAAATGTTGCGGTCCCAAGCGCAGCCACTTCGTCTTGGGCCACCAGTCGTCAAAGGCGGAGCCACTGGGCTCGTTGCTGCGACAGACGACACGTCCGGTGGGAAGCCTTGCCCGCAATTTTGGGTTCTGTTTTTCCGGGTTTAGGGCTTAGGATGTAGGGTTCTGTGTTTCAGGGGCTTAAAGTTTAGGGCTTAGGATTTTTAGGTCCCTGTTTTTCGAGTTTAAGGTTCAGGATTTCTAGGGTTCTGCATTTAGGGATTAGGGAGAGCTTAGGGGTTGCGTTAGGATCTGAGGGCTGAGGGTTTAGGTTTGCTGTTCTTAAGGTGCTTAAAGGTTCAGCGCGTAGAGTGGAGGTCTTAGGCTCTGAGGGTTTGGGGTTTAGGCTTGAGGGTGCAGGGACGTACAGGTGAGTGGTAAGCAAAGTTGCAAAGCAAGGAGGATACGTGATTCGACCTCGAAGTGTCAGGATATGCAATCATGATGGAATCAGGTCCTTCCTGAAAGATATTTACTTCTGGAGCCGGGGGGGGGGGGGGGGTAATAAGCCACAAGTAGTGTGTCTGGACCCTTCAGCTTGGGATGCATTAACCCTGAGCCCCAAACCCCAGTCCGTGTATGTGGTGTGGATAGGTGTTGCCTTCCGCTCTACGAGGCTTCCATGTAGTCATGGTTCCGGGGCTAGACATTGCATGCCAACAAAGGCCTTATCGAACCAACGGCTTGGCCCTGATGCTGCCTTAAATAGCCCCAGCTAAGCTGTCATAATGGGCAACCCTATAATTTTAGATCTATGTAGATTTCATGGAGTCCACGTGAACCCTAAACCCTAAACAACCAAGCGTCTGCACTACAGGCAACAGGCTCGAGCAACGACTTGTCACTAGAGCGTGGGACGCACATGGCCAAGGGACTGCAGTGGCAAGATGGGGAGGAGTGGAGGGAGGAAGACACGAAGTGAGGAATGGGAGGAAGCGAAATAAAGGAAAGTACATGCACCGTTGCACAAGCTTGAACCTTCCATCCAACCTCCTGATGAATGCAGCAACAGCAGTCTGAAGCCCCACGAGTCCTGTTATTAGCCACTGCCTCGTTCCCAAGCATGGCGAGCCCTTTCAGGGTAAATCCACACGACCGGATTTCAGAACACAAGAGAGAAAACAACAGCTGCCACCGAATCAAAGTGACGGCGATGATTCAAAGCGCCACCGCTTGCCTGAGAGAGCAGAGAACACAGTAATGAGGTGCTAAACTGGTGCTTCTACAGCCCCTAATCCTCAACCCTCTAAACCTTAAACCCTAGCCTTTAAACACCCTAACCAGACTTTGTAGGGTTTAGGTTTTAGAATGGAGGCTTTAGTTGGAGCTTGGGGAGCGTTATTGACAGATTGGGACGGGGGTTCGGGGCAGAAAGTCGGGCTGAAAAAGAAAGTCGCTCCGTTGCTAGGATGCCCAGTAACCTATGAATAAAAAGGGCTCCCTTTTTGGTATTGGGTAGCTCCATAAGGAACCTAAGACTACAAAAAGGGAATAAGGGTACTACTGGGCATCCTAGGTCTAGGTTGAGAGAGCTCAGATCGCACTCAGACAGGGCCTAAGCACGCAAATCCGGGCTTGAGGGCTTATGCCCAAAGGGTCCAAATTACCTTCAGAGGTGGGCTCCTACATTAGGAATTACTATTATGATTTGGCTAGACCCAAGAGTAACCTAGGAACAAAAAGGGTGCCCTTTTTGGTTTAAAAGGGCTCATAAGGGAACCTGAACCCAGAAAAAGGGAAAAAGGGCTTAATCTGGGTCCTAGTTGGGGAAGTATCCCCCATAACAGCACCTAGGACCCTTTGGGATGGGGTTTAGGCCTGAAGGTTTCGGGTGCCGCGGGTTGTGATTCAGCGAGCTTCTCCGTATGACCTCGCTGCCATGGGAATTCAGGGTCCCGCTTCATCGTTCTTTGTCGCACTCTCCTGCTTTGGGGGCTTACATAGGGGTTTAGGGTTTAGGGCTTGGGGGTTTAGGGCTTAGGGGTTTAGGGTTTAGGGGTTTAGGGTTTAGGGGTTTAGGGTTTAGCGTTTAGGGTTTAGCGCATGTCCAGCTGCTCCCGAACCTGACGCATCTTCGACCTACGCAGCAAACCTTGCCCAAAGTCAAAGTCCATGACAATCTCATGGGTCGACACATGCAGGCCTGAATGTTAAACATCACAGTGCTACGACCTACATCGGAAACCCTGACCGGCAAAGTCATACGTTGCTTAGCAACGCCCTCAAAAGACCGAGGCTCTAAATTAACCCTAGACCTTATAGGCCCTAAAAACCCCTAAACCCCTGAACCCAAAACCCTAAACCCCTAAAGCCAAAGCCCCTCAGAGACTCAGGCTCTGGCCCACTTCGCCAGCATCCGGGTCAGTGGGATGTTCGGGCCAACTTCTGGAGAAGTACAACCTTTCTAGGGCTTGGGGTTCAGGGCTTAGGGCTTGGGTTTAGAGTGTAAATGTTTAAGGACTTGAGGCTATATCTGTACAGCCTTTCTTGGGCTTGGCGCTTTGAGGGTTTGTAACAAGCAGAAGAAGGTTATACACATCTGGCACAACCTTTCTAGGGCTTGGGGTTTAGGTTGTAGGGCTCAAGGTCCAGGGATTATATGTAGGCCTCGGCGTACTGAAAGGTTGGGGGTTCAAGCTTAATTTGGGGTCGAGGCACAGATCTAAGCCCCGAAACCCTAACCCTAACGCCACTTTGGGATCAATAGCAGATCCATGCACTCAATCCTTAAGCCAACAAAACCACGCCCTACTCTTATAAAGAGCTTGGCCCAAAACAGCTCATACTGTCTAAGGTAGACCAAATACATATGGCCAGCGAGTCTACGGGTCTCCCATTGGCATATAAGCCCAAGCACATAAACCCTCGGCCAAAAACTCAGAAACCCTACCCACACAATCCCTAAACCCTAAACCCTCTCCTAAGCCCGAAAAACCAGACCATACACTTCTATTTGAGGCTACAAGGAGGGTTCCTAGGAAGCACAAAAGCTAACCTGAAATAGGGGCCTAAATCATTACCAATACTTTTTTGGGGATTCCTCAAAATCATTATAGTATAATATGGCCGAAGACCTTGATTAAGGCCCTTATCCTACAGCATCCTACTATAGATCCCTTGCAGTAACCCTTATAGCCCCCTTTAAAGGAACCCTGTTCTAAGTACTAAGGCCCCTGTATCAAGACCGTCTCAGAGAAGCTTTGGATCTTCGCCGGCAGCGATGCCGTGGAAGAGCGAGAAGGCTGAGTAGTCACCTTTGGCTTGCGCTTTGGCGTTTCTTGGGGGCTTAGTTACAGGTTTAGGGGTTTAGGGATTCGGCATTTGTCGAGGGGCTTAGTCTCAGGTTTGTGGGTTCAGGGTTTGGGCTTCCGTGGTTTTTGCCCTTCGCGTACGAACTTCGGGATTGCGTAGAGATCAACTGAGCTGTAAAAAGCCTATCTAGCTGTCTAGCTTCCTGCCTATCTATCTATCCATCTATCTGTCTGTCTACACTCCCTGTCTGTATGTCTACCTGTCCGACCTGCCTGCCTGCTTGTCTGACTATCTCTGTGTCTGTCTATCTCTGCGTGATCTGTCTACAGTATCCATCTAGCTGTCCGTCCGTCTGTCGGTCTGTCGATCAATCTACCTACAGAGATCCATGCATGCATGCATATATATATATATATATATATGTATATACATATATATATACACGCACATGCAGGTATGTGTGCATGCAGCATATATATATATATATAGAGGGCATACAAATTGAGATGTGTGTATGTGCATGTATGTATATACATTTTCATATACATTTGAATATACATTTACATAAACACATATACACGCATGCTTGCATCATTCTTCTTATTATGGCTGTCATTTACTGAGTAGTTATCTTTAAAAATGGGAACAAGGAACATGCAGTAGCTGCACACTGGCTTTACATGCAGGTTGGAAAAAACAAGGTCGCTCGAAAACTGGGCACATGCTCGTTCTACTACTCAGGGACGCTATAATATAGAGGCCTTTAAATTGATAATAAGAGTAGGGTTTGGGGCCTGTACAAATGAAAAGGAGCCCTCCAACACAGTTTCTTTCTTCCACAGGCGTGAGTCCCTCCGGACGCGCCTCTTGCACGAAGAACTTCTGAAGTGAAACTACTCCAAGATAGCATTGCGAATTTTTTGGGCCTCTATATGGGTGGTTGTCAAAATGATGGTCCCTTTTTGGGTACCCTAAATAGTAGGTGCCGTATTATAATATGGACCCAAAAAGGGACCCTAATATTGACAACCACCCATATATCTGGGCCACAGCTGTTTCAATCTTGGAGGCTATATACAGGTCTGATAATACGGAGGTCAATACTGCCTCGACCTTACGGGTCTAATGTAGGGGCCTTCATAAACTACGTAGGACAGGGCTTTTGAACAAGGTTCGGAGATATTCAGGCTTTTGCATTACATATGCTGTTGCTTTCGAAGCCGGTACACTCAATCATGTGGAGATCACTGAGCCCTTGAACCCTGACTCCCATCATACTGCTTCACCCCCTGCATCTTTCACCTGAAGACTTAAACCCAAGAGCAAAGGCCTAGCAACCTACGTATATAACCCCCAAATTAAGACGGTACATCCAACCACACAGGCCACACCTCCATCTGGAGCATCCGGATGTTCCAACGAATGCCTGGGCTTTGCTTGAAGGATCAGGGGACTAAGTAAGCAGGCGGGAATCGGGGTTATTCCTGTCTGATGAGGAAAGGTAAACTTAGCAAAACGTCAACCTCGAGAAAACCGCAGCGGGACAAAACCGGGGGGGGGGGGGGGGCGGCGTCAGGCAGCAAGTGAACCGACCCCACACACATACACATGGCTCCCTGAAACTCAGATCCTAACACCCATAAAAGCCTGAACTATAGGAGCCCTAAACCCTACGCCCTAAACCCTAAACACTAAACCTGTAAAAGACTGAATTACACGAACCCCTAAACTTCCTAAACCCTAAACCAAAAAGACTGAAGTATAAGAACCTCTGAACTGCCTGAACCCTAAACCCTAAACCCTAAACCCTAAACTCCTAAACTTCCTAAACCCTAAACCCATAAACCCTAAACCCATAAACCCTAAACCCTAAACTCCTAAACTTCCTAAACCGTAGATCCGAATCCCATAAACGACTGAACTATAAGAGCCCCGAAACTTCCTAAACTCAATGTGCCGAAGATGATCTGAATCTGCGATGTTCTCTACCAAACCCCCAAGAAAAAACGGTCCCGAGATCTAGTATAGGGGCCTTAATGATTAGAATAGGGTCCCTTTAAGGTCTATTCCTCTTAACGGGGTCTATAAGGATATAATGTACAGGTTTTAAGGCCCCTGTAGTATTCTCCCAAAGCCCTGGAATCCACAGCCCCCACCTTGGTTACCGGAACAGGCATCCTTTCAAAGGCTTCCGAAAACGAAACCATAAGACAGACCCATAGCAACTTCCCTAACTCTCGAACACCGTCCCCGGTTCAGGGTTTAGAGTTGAGGGTTTAGCTTCGCAACGTTAAAGCCTACACCTTGGCTTAGGTTTAGGAGTTTAGGGTTTTGGGGTTTTGGGTGTAGGAGCAGAGATGATGCGCCAGGTATTGCAGCCTCCTATAACACTCCGCCTCTCCGTCCCAAATACTGACCTACTTAAAGGATCACGGGACTTAGTAATTCGGGTTAGTATTAGGGTAACTATATGTATTATTACTTAGAATCCCGATTAGGGTACCTATACACACACTTACTAAGTCCCATGGTCCTCCAAGTACATCACTGCCATCATCCGCCATTCTGTGGATTTGGTTCCGGGTCATTGCCGCGCCAAGAGAAAACGTGCCTCAGGTTGCATTGCTTGGGCCGTGGTGCCCTGCCTCTATACCCCCCCTTAGAACCATAATAAAGACATATGTTTAATATAATATTTTCTGGGACTTTATATGAACAAAAATAAAAAAAATGATTCCTATGGAGACCATAGGCCTCATGCTCTGAGCCGTCGCTGGATCGCTTCGATCGCGTGTTAATCGGCCATCTGCCTGCAACTGAGCAGCACCGTTTATCCATTGGGCTCGATATTGGTACTGCTCAAGTCGTCGCACTTTCTGGAGGAACTCTTCGGTGACAAGGGTCGGCATCCCTGCATGGACATCATACCGCGTGCCCGTCCCTAGGCTTGAGGGCTTAAGCCTTATATAGTATGGTCTTTGGCCCAAACGCCTGAAAATTTGAGCCCTTAGATCCCGAGGGACGGCCGATTTCAAAGAAGTAGAGTTCCCGACCACCCGTCCCCCTACCCTAAACCCTAAACCCTGTGCCTTAATATATGAGTCCTTAGATCCCTAATCCCTATAGAGCCCTTTAAAGGACCCCTTACAGATCCCTTTGAAGGAACCCTAAATAAGTCCTAGGGGAGGTGTGTAACCCTAAACCCTAAACCCCTGAACCCCTAAACCCTAAACCCCTAAACCCTAAACCCCTAAACCCTAAACCCCTCAACCCTAAACCCTAAACCCCTAAACCCTAAACCCCTAAACCCTAAACCCCTAAACCCCTAAACCCCTAAACCCCTAAACCCTAAACCCCTAAACCCTAAACCCTAAACCCCTAAACCCCTAACCCCTAAACCCTAAACCCCTAAACCCCTAATACCCTAAACCCCTAATACCCCTAAACCCTAAACCCTGTGCCTTAATATATGAGTCCTTAGATCCCTATAGAGCCCTTACTTTAAAGGACCCATTATAGATCCCTTTAAAGCACCCTGTTTAAAGGACCCCTTATAGAAAGCACCCTGTATAAGTCTTAGGGGAGGTGTGTTGAGGCTTAGCCAAGGCGCAGCACAAGCTGGCCACGCGAGGGCTCGGCCTTTCCATTGGGCCGCGGCACTTTGGACCTGTCTGGCTTAGGGTGTAGGGTATAGGGTTCCTTTAAAGGGATCTATAGGGGTTCTATAAAGGGGCTTAGAGTATAGCGTTTAGGGCATAGGGTTGAGGGATTAGGGTATAGGGTTTTGGGTGTAGGGTTTTAGGTATAGGATTTTAGGGTATAGGGTTTAGGATATGGGGTCCAGGGTATTAGAAGGTTTAGGGTTTAGGGTTGAGGGTACTATAGGTGCCTTCACAGGGAATACTTCGCCAAACCATAGTAGTGTTTCCGAAAAAGAAACCCTACTTACACTCATAGACGATACTTTGGACCCTTCGGGTCTGGCTAAGGTTAAGGTTTTTGAGGGTGACTACCTCGACCCTCGAATGTAGTCCTTGGATAACCTATATTTTACAGTCAATATCCCAAAACAAAAAGCTAAATTCAAGCGATTCAACTATGTTCCCAAAGTGTCCGAAGTACCTATACAGTGGAAGGTAGGGGTTCCATCTTAGGAGTGACTACTATGTCTTGGTGAAGTATCCCCCATAGCAGCACCTAGGACTTTCTGGGATTGCAAGCGCACTCCGGCCTGGTGTTTGTTAGTGCTGCAATTGCTCCAGAGATCACCTGATTTCGGCTCGATCGATTGGTTGTTGCCGGCTTGGGCTCGAAGTGCTTTCGAGACTAATTAAAGTTGTTTTGGCTTGCCCTAAGGGTCCAAGTAGTCCCTATTTATGGGTTTTTGGTGATAAGGCCCTAAAGTCCAATAATAGGGAGTACTTGGACCCTCTGGGTTGTTGCTTAGAAGGCGACGCTGGGTCTGTGCATGGATCGTTAGAAGTACTTGTAGCCGATAAACCTACAAAAATAGCCTATGACCCCACGGATGGGTTAGAGAACCAAAACAGTTAGTACGCAGTACATGGTTGGAGTTAGGGGCAAGACTTTCAGCATTCAGGACGTGCCGGGAAAGATAGGCAATACGGACTACATCTACTTGCCTCACCTGTCTCCGTCAGCATGGCAACGAAACCCCAACTACTATTTGCTTAAGAACCCCCCCCAAAAAAAATAGTCCCTATATTACCACCATAAGAAATATGTTTTTATATTTTTGGTGGCTCTTAAGCAAATAGTAGCCAAAGCATAGTGCTTCTGATCCAGGACACTCTGGAGCCAGACTCTGAACCGTCAACCCCTGAAACCCGAAAGCCCTATATAAACTCCTAAAGAAAAACGCTTCAACTCGTGGGTTCTGGGTTCAGAGCTCGTGTGCCTTTACTGTCCCTGACGATAACTCTTCTTAACAGCTCGTCCTAAGAAACTCGCATTCAAGGATTACAAAGGCCCCTAAGCTAAGGCCTGCCGCAGAGTGACAAGAAACTGACTCTATGTATTTCTTCAGAAAATCCGATAACACGCTTAAAACTCGTCGTATGAAAGCCTGACAAAGCAAATACATGTTTTCCGTGCCAAGACGGAAACCGTTGAGCGAGCCGCAACAACTACCGTCGTGGTGGTACTGGTATACGGTATACGCAGTTTCCAAGGCACATGCAAATCGTTTTGCAGTGCTGGGGGATACAAGCCAACACCAAAGAAGAACCGCAAACACAGCAACCACGAAGCACAAAAGCAGGCTAGATTCTAGATAAGACTAAGCCATCATCCAAACATCGTCAATAGTCATGTGCACAGCTAAGACCCCGTAAACTCAAACTTTATGTAATTGAGCTTCAACACTCAAAGCAGGAATCGCTAAACCTGATAAACTCAATCAAGCCTCCAGCTTCCTACCCCAACCCCCTCAAAACCTACACTCCAAACACCTCCACCTCAAACCCGGAAGCCCTAAAACCCTAAAACCTCAAAGCCCGAAGCCCTCGACGCTCGAACCTTTTCCTGACGAGAGTCGTTCACACCCAGGCAGGCACCGCCAGCTTCGCCATCGCGAGCGAACACCAGACCTGAATAGCAGTGTTTAAGATTTGGGGAACTAGGGTTTAGGGTTTAGAGGTTTTAGGGCTTAGGGGTTGAGGATGTAGAATTTAGGGGTCTAAGGGTTTAGGGTTTAGAGTTTAGAGCTTTAGGGTTTAGGGGTTTAGGGTGTAAGGTTCAAGGCTTACTTGGAGGATCTGGGGACTTAGTGTGGTTTAGGGTTCCTTGTTAAGGGTACTCTAGGGTTCGATAATAGGGTATCTTCGAAGGATCTAGAAGGGTTCTATAATGGAGGATTTGGGGACTTAGTAAGTGTGGATATAAGTACACTTAATTGGGGTTATATGTACTTCTAGCTATATGTATACTTACATGTAATAATAATAACCCTAGTCCCAGAATCCTCCAAGTAGGGAATAGGGTTCAGGGGCAGGGTGTAGGAAATCGGGTTTATTGTGTAGGGATGATTACGGCTTTGGGTTGAAGCCTGAATCTTAAACCCAAGACTTGCACCTCAGGTCAAAACCTGGACTCTCAGACAGCGCTAAGCTCTTATGGTCCTACTAAATTCTAAACCTAGCACAACCTGCTCTTTTGCAAGACCCCTATACGTCTTGCATTCCGGTATACATCAAGATCCCTGCACGAGACAAATTCTTTAAAGTGGACCCTTAAAGGAAGCCTGTATAGAACACTGATGAGATTCTACGGTGGCCTCTAAAAAGTACTGCGCCTTATCCTAAAACCTAGACGCTAACCCTTATAAACCTTAAATCCAATACCCCCAGCACTAAAGCTCTCATCCTGAGCCGCAAACCTATACAAAGTAGCTTAGCTTCCAGTCGTCCCTTCGGTATCCCTAAACCCTAAACCCTAGACCCTGAACCCTAAACCCTGAACCCTAAACCCTAAACCGTGGCCTCCGTCATGTTCCCGTGTCTCCTCGGTCTCCCGATCCCAGGCTTCGTCCTCGGGCTTCGAGAGTAGAATTTTGCGGGCTTAGGGTTTAGGAGTTTAGGGTTTGGGGGTTCAGGGTTTTAGGAGTTCAGGGTCTAGGGCTTAGGGTTAGGAGTTTAGGGTTTGGGGGTTCAGGGTTTTAGGAGTTTAGGGTCTAGGGCTGTGGGTTTAGGAGTTTAGGGTTGGGGGATTCAAGGTTTTAGGAGTTTAGGGTCTAGGGCTTAGAGTTTAGGAGTTCAGGGTTTTTTAATGCAATGCCCTTTTCCTTGCGTCCAAGGGTCGGCCTCGGAACGAGGCTTGCACAAGTGTCCCATCCGAGATGAGAACACAAACAAAACATTAGCGACTCAACACAGCAGAGATCTTACATTCAGATCCCGACCCTTTGCTCAAGAGCCCTCTGAGTTCAGGGTTTAGGGCTTAGGGTGTAGGGTTTAGGAGTTTAGGCTTTAGGGCTGGCTTAGGGTCCACGGTTTAGGGCTCGGGTGGCTAAGGAGTGGTATTACTAGATTAGGGGTTTACCTAATAATGGCCTCTAGGACTCTAGGGGCTCGATATGGTTTCTGCAAAAAGGATTCTGCTAGGGTTTTGAGTATACACTTATGGCGTAGGGTCCAGGATTCGGGTAATTGAGGGGTTGAGGGTTGGGTTTGACCTTTGGAGTCAAGCAGGGTTTAGGGCTTGGAGAGTTCAAGCTAGGGGTTTAGGTTTGAGGGTTTGGGTTTACGTTTGGACTCAAGCAGGGTTTTGGGCTTGAAGAATTCAAACTTCGGGTTTAGAGTGAAAACAACCGAAATGTCAATGTAGGAGCCTCAATGATGATTGAATAGGGTTTGGAGATATATTGGAATTATGCTGAACTTATAATAAGGAACCCCCGAAATAGTAATGGTAATTATTTAGGCCCCTATGGTAAACCTTATTTCCTGCACAATTGATGCCAAAGAGCTCGGTTGTGCACAAGCACGAACGGGAACTCGGGATGGCCATGCAGCAGCACCGCACAAATGCACATGGGTGCCCTACCCGTCTGTTGAGGGGCATGTATAATATAATATATGTATATATACACATACTTGAACTTACGCAGACATATACAGCTCTAATAAAAATACTTACAACACTTGTCGGGCTCAGGATTGAAGTTCTAAAGTGCTCGGGCTTAAAGCAAAAGCTCGCTCCAAAAAAAAACACCTTCCGGGGTGTTTGCTCGCACCAGCTCTCCCTCTCTCTCTCTCTCTCTCTCTCTCTCTCTCTCTCTCTCTCTCTCTCTCTCTCTCTCTCTCTCTCTCCATATATATATATATATATATATATATATACTTCTTTGTTTGACAACTCACGTGAGGAAAGTGGGATGCGATCTCGAGGGACTGTGTCCAGAGTGGAAAGTTTGTGGCTCTCTATCGTTCGATCCGAAAAAGGTTCGTGCGAATTAGCATCGAGGTTTTAAACTTCCATCTGCTATCCACTATGCTCAACTAACATTAACCAAAGTCCTGATAAATCTCAAGCCTAAATCATTGAATCCTGAAGTGACCCAACAGTAAAAGGCGTTCTAAACCATTTGTAAATAGGGCCATCTGAGTCGGGTTTGGGGCTAGGGTGGAAAGTAAGAACTAGGCTAGGCTTCCGGGATAGTGTTCAGGCTTTAGGGTGTTAGGGTAGTCCGAATTTGAATTGAGGGTAATTACTTCCAAACTCACTACAGGCATCCTACAGCAAGGTGGTAAAGCCTCCAAGTAAACCCTCAGCCGTACCTGGACCCTCCACAACCTACCTTTTTGGCCTGTCTTACATTGATTTGCGTGCACAAGTCCTAGTTAAAAATGGGTGCTATTTGGGGTTGAAGCAAAGCTGGTAAACCGTCTACAGACTCCGGGGTTAGAGCAGCACCTTAAAGCCTGAAGCGGATACCCGGACCTGTAGCATTGAAGGGTGAGGTTTATTTCAACGCCCAGGACCTGCATTGCTACATGTACAAGCCATTATCGTCGGAATCGGGCTTTGGGGTACGATATTGAGCAGCGTTTGGGGCTGCAAGCAGCTTACTTCGCCAAGAGGCCGCAGACATAAAAGGCTAGACTTTCCCGTTACTACTATAGACTGTAGGAGCCCAGAAAGTTTAAAGGTTGGGTATTGGGGAACTGGGTAAAGCCTCATACCCAAGGCCTCGCACCACAGCTGACTGACCTGAACTCTAACTTTGGGGGAACTATAAGGGATCCTTAAGAGGTTCCTTTAAGGGATCTGTAGGGTTTATAGGGTTTAGGGTTTAAGACTTTCTAGACCTAAGAGTAACCTAGGAATAAAAAGGGTGCCCTTTTTGGTTTAGAGGGGTTTATAAGGGAACTTAAACCTTAAAAAAGGGAATAAGGGCCTACTCTGGGTCCTAGCTAAGGTAAGCCGGCATGACTGGAGCATGACGTCCAGGATTCCTGTGACCGCCTCGTCCAGCTGCACCTGTTCCCGAAGCCATGTACCCATATAGTAGGGCTTGCTTATTTTGTGAGGGCTTGCTCATTGAGCTTAGCATCGGCTTGTCTGCGATGACTCTGAGGTTCACTTTACACTTCTTTGAAAGTAGTACGGTTTGGCCCTGAAGTTAGAGCTTAGGAACGGCACTTGAAGCCCAGGCATATACTCTAGATAGAGACACCCTGAGGGTTCACAAGAAGATGGAGTAGGGCGTGTCGAGCTTCAGGGTGTGGACCCTGATCTAAACTCCTGGGATCGTATACTTTACCTGGACCCTGGGAAATATACCTTCTGAAGGACCCGAATAAGTAAATCATGATACAGATCCCCGCAAATGCAGTTGTCTGGGGCTCGCCCCTATGGCAAGGTTACTACCCTTTCTGCCTACTACGAAACTATAGGAAACACAAATGGGAAACTAGGTAGAGTTTATGTCGGGCCTACCTGGACGCCAAATAATGTAGGACGCTGATTAAGAAACCTTGGCCTTTATTAGGTCTCCTTATGTGAATCCTACTACTTCGGGGTTATAGGCCCAGGGTTTCTTAGTCAGGTTCCTACATAAACCTACATTTTTTGAGGACTTGTATATGGAAATCATCATAAGGAACCCTAGGGAGGAAGGGCTTTATGGGGTCCAGGTACCAGGGCCTTGCAAGGGGATGGAGGCTCGGAAGGCTCGAACCCTAAAGTCCTCTCGGTAGCCGCGTTTTTCATACATCTTAAGGCCCCATGCACCCATGTATAGTATATATTAGGGCTTAAAGGGGTCCCTGGAAGGGTACTTTAAGGCTTAATATCTAAGTACATACTAGATGGATGCATGGAACCTTAGGGAACAGACAATCACAAAGCACGAAACATCCGTAAACTACACCCCAAACCCTTACAAAAAACCGAAACCCTACACCCGAAGGCCATCAAAACCCCAGTGTCCCTTGCTTACAGACGCTCAGCAATGGACATCCATAAACTTAAAAAAGCCCCAGACAAACTACACCCTAAACCGTCAACTAAACGCGATACCCTAAACCCCAATGTCCTCACAACCCCAGCAACGCTAAACCCTACCCCAACCCGAAACCCTAAACCACTAAAACCCTAAACCTTAAAACCCTAAACCCTAAACTTAAAAGAAACGCCCCGGACCAAAAATCGCCACTCAGAACCCGAAGCCTCAACACGACCCTAATGCTCCTGGACCCTCGTACCCAGAGACTCCAACATCCCTGAATTAAGGATTTTACCTTAATCACCTTCGGGATCCTACTATGATTAAAGTATATTCCTTAATTTAAGGAATATTGGAGTCTCTGGATAGTGAGACCGAACCTTAGGCCCCGCAAAGCCCAAACCCTCCTTCAAAAAGCCCCTAACCGCCTTAGGAGCCTTAGGGTAGACCTCAATCCCTCAACCCCCAGAGCACACTGAAACCTCAACGTCCCGCTTTCATGAACTCTATCCTAAACAGAACCGAAACCTCAAACACCCCGAAGTCGTGGTCGATCCCGATCCCCCAGCCCTGAACCCTACAGCCCTGCACTATACCCGGAACTAAACCCACCGAAAACCCCCAAGGACTCCGGTATGTCTTGATTAAGGAATATACCTTAGATCATATTAGGGATCCTACTATGATTTAAGGTATATTATATTCCCTTGAATTAAGTGATATTGGAGTCTCTTCCCCCCCCCCCCGAAGTCCTGGTCTATCGCTTTGCTCAGCCAGCCCCGTAGCTGTGGGTTCTCCTTCACACCGGGGAGCCTCGCCGTGCTGCCGTGAAAAGAAGGAGTTTTTAGTTCTTAACCTTAGGCTCCTAAAAGGATAACTAGCTTTCCTGTTGGAGGGCTCCTTTTAAACGGGGTCTATAAGAGGGGTTTTAGGGTCTACTTTAAGGATCATGGGGCTTAGTACCTACCCTAAGGCTCCTAAGAGGGTCATGGGATCTCTGGGGGAGGTTTTGGACTACGAGGGTCCAGGAGCATTAGGGTAAGCCAAGAACCCTGGAGATTTATCCTATCGGCCCTATCCCTAAACAATAGGACCAACAGGATCCAGATTAGAAGTGCAAAGTCATAAACTTTTGTAGAGCCCAGTAAGGCCGTACAAACCTTCGTGAAGCCGAAGAGTCTATGTGCCTGCATGGCAGGTGCTGTGGCTTTACCGTTACTGTATAGGAACAACTACAAGGCCTAAGTATATACGATAGAACACTTGTGGAACAATTGCCGAAGCCTTCTCAGCAACCTTATAGTATCCTCATAGAACCCCGTACCCTAATCTGGTACATTGACACTCAGGGAAAGCTGTAGAGAAGAGGGGTCCGAATCGTTGATAGTGTGCTCCCCTTGTAGCTGCACAAGTCCACTGCAACTAAAATATACTATTACATGTGCTAAGTCAGCTAACCCTCAAACACCTTCATCCAACGCCAGCCGCTGGCATGTTCAAAGGCTTACCCTAATTAAGGGTCCAAAACCCCTCTTACAGATCCCTTTTAAGGAGCCCCTTCAAGGAACGCGTTACCCTCGTCTAAGGAGCCTCAGGGTACACTCCCAAACTAACCCAAGAGTGACCTAGGAACAAAAAGGGTGCCCTTTTTGGTTTAAAAAGGGCTCATAAGGGAACCTGAACCCAGAAAAAGGGAAAAAGGGCTTACTCTGGGTCCTAGCAAATGTAGGCATAAAGCTGCATCTCTCGGTGGCGGGGGAGGATACGACCGAGTTGTCCCCACTGGAACTCCTAAACCCTGAACCCCCGAACCCTGCACTCCTACACTCGTACGCTGCCCTTATAGATCCCTTCAAGGTGTCCTAGAAAGATGACCGAGGGTTTAGGGCTTAGGGTTCTAGAAACCTTGACCCTTATAGATCCCTGAACCAAGGGAAGTCCCTGAACCAACGGAAGTCTTATAGAAAACCTTGTATAAGAACCTATATTGAACTTAGAACCCTAGCAACAATTACAATTTTGGCTGTTTCTTACGGATTATAATCACCAAAAATTAAAAAACTATTTCTAAGTACCCCTAAGGAACCCCTAGCAGGCTCGTAGAGCTCGGCCCCCCACTCGTCCACCGTGGAGGGGGTGTAGCAATAAGCCAGGCGATACTGTCGGAAGGCCGGCCTCGAGGGTTTAGGGTTTAGAGTTCAGGGTTTAGGGGCGTTCGGGGTTGAGGGTTCAGGACTTTCAGGGATTAGGGTTTAGGGTTTGGGGTTTTAGGGTTCAAAACTTTCAGGGTTTAGGGTTTGGGATTTTTGGGTTTAGGGTTTGGGGTTCTGGGTTCTTGGTGCCGATTGTCGTTAGTTCTCCGGCTCTGAGGAAAAACACCAGACAGAACGGAGGAGCCTATGATAAAAATCCGGTGTTGTCACTTGTGCTTTCGTCGTAGGGCCTTGGCGGGAAGTCAGCATGCACCTTTTGTAGCTTGGAGTTTGCGCTTTACAGGGTTGTATTCATGGAGCAGTACCCAGTGTTTTGTAGGGTGCGGCTCGCTCTGAAGCTTTGGGGATAGAAGTTTGGGTTTAGGTTCAGAATGTTTGGGACTGAATGGGTAGTGTCGGTAGTGTAGGGGCCTAAATATAGTTACCTACTGTATACTATTGTCGGGGCTCCTTGTTAAAACCCTATTCTAATTGCTAAGGCCCCTTTGCTATAGTACCAATATAGTCGCTGCTGTACCCAAGCGCCAGAAACCCTCACTCCTACCTGCCGCCCCAAACAACACAAATAGTGTAGGTCATGACTCAATAGTTTCAGCGTTAGTAAACCTAGAAAATGACAGCTGGTTAGATCGAGTAGTACACCTAAGCCCCTAAAGGACCCTGTGCAGCCACCAGAAAATCCGCGAAAGTGCCAGGCTTTAGACTCTACTTAAGCCCTAAACGAACCTCGAGTTTGAACAAACCTCGCTTCCAGGCTACTCTTTTCGGGCCGACGTATTTCGTTTTGCATTTACGGCTGAAAGGGTTTAGGTTGGGGCAATGCCTGTCGAAGAAAACGGCCGAACAACGCAACTAATTAGCACGACACCAATCCTCGACACTGTTCCCATCTTAGCTGCAACTCCGGGCTAGGATTCGGGTATTGCTCACCCAACCCAAAACCCCAAAAAAACGTCGACCTGGAGTCCATCTGCTAGGATCCTCCCTCAGGTTTCAGATCAGCTGTGGTTCTGGTTCAAACTCCTGGTAGGCAACGTTTGGCCCATTGGATCGATGTCTGTATCTGTATCTGACACATGCAGGTATACGTACGTGTGTGCATTTTTTACGTGTACATAGAGCGAGCGAACGAGAGAGAGAGAGAGAGAGAGAGAGAACAGATTCCTCCCAAAAAAAGATGCAATGTCGAAGGTTACTTTCGCGACCACTGCAAGTAACACAGGCTTCGTCCCAGACACTACTACACAGGCATTCCTCTGGATCTTGAGTCATCTTGAGCAAAAGCTCTCGCGCAGGCCACAGATTGCGCCCTGAGGACAACAGAAGATCATCCGGAGCTGGATGCGAACATCAATGCGGTGCCCGGACACTGATGGGCAATCTCAGCGTTGAAGTACTTGCCGATTTGCACCATTTGGCGGCCGAGCACGGGCACGTGCCAGTGGCACGACTGCCGCTCCAGGCGTTGGCCCAGAATCGCCAGGCCAGTAGTGAGGGCGGAGGGGGTAGGATAGATAGATAGGGCCATATCGACGATAAACCACGGTTTGAATAGGCCCCGAATAGGCCCCTAGGATCCACCCCATTTTTCTTAAGCTCTTAAGCCCTAATCCCGATCGATCCTTATAAAAGTTGGGGGTACCCAATCTCCACTTAATTCGGGTTGTTTTAAGCCCTAGTCCCGAACCCATATACGTATACAATGTATACAAGGCGGCAGACCCTAGATCCTTCTGAGCCCGACCCTATAAACCCTGAATCCTTAAATCTCGGGCCTGAGACCCAATCCCGAAACCAACCCCAAACCCTATATCTTAGAAGCTGCCCCCACCCTGTAATAGTGACTATAAGGCTACTATAAGGATTATATTAGGGCCCTATTATATTCCTATTATACCACTATTACAGGGTGGGGGCAGCTTCTAACCTATATCTTAAAGACCCGGGTGCTGAGGCCTACCCCAAAACCTAAACCCCGAAACCACCCGAGAACTCGAAATCCTGAAAATCCCGGGCACTGAGGCCCAACCCAAAACCCTAAATCCCGAAACCAACCCAAAACCCTCTATCCTCAAACCCGAAACCCTAAAACGAACCCCGAAAACACCGAAAACTCTCAATCCTTGAATCCCGGGCCTACCCTAAGGCTCCTAAGACAGTCATGGGATCTCTGGGGGAGGTTTTGGGCTTTGAAGGCTAAGGTTTGGGATCTCACTACGAGGGTCCAGGAGCATTAGGGAACCTACCATAACCTGTAAACCCTCATGCAGAATGTAGAGACCCCAAACCCCAAATCCTAAACTCCAAACCCAAGCCCAAACCTGAAATCCCGAAACCAACCCGAAACCCTGAAGCTTGGGCTTCGTAAATCACGTGCCCCATCCCCATTAAACCGTTCAACCCTAGAATCCCTGAACCCCGAAAACGCCCGCTGATATATATATATATATATATATTGTCTAAATCATATGCATATATATATATATATATATATATATATGTATATGTATGTATATATATATATATATATATATATATGTGTATATATATATATATATATATACACATATTAAGACATAAACTGGCCCAGATCCATTGGCAGGCCCTGCTGCGCGCCGCTGCGGCCAGGCGACCAGAATACGAAACCCTAAACCCAAACCCTAAGCCCCGCCTCCAAACGTTGTTGTCTGTGAGGGCGGACAGGGTCTCCTTGCCCTTTAGGATGGTTTCCTGGAGCTTGGTGTCGAATGCTTAAAGGTCTTGTTTTTTGGCTCCTTGAAGGGCTCCTGTAGAACGTTTACTAACCCGGTTGCGGCAAAATATCAACAAGTCAAAACTACTATTCACTATGGTTTCATTCGGGGTTTCTGTGTAGACTTCAGGGCTTGCCTTATTCTTATGGTTTGCGATATTGGTGGTTGGGATGATTTGGGGGATGACAAGCTAGAGCTTCGGGTTTGAGACCTGGGTCCGTCATATTTCTCTACTGAGGGATGAACTGTATCCCCAAACCCTACAAAATGGCAGGTTATGACCCCTTGATTATAGGGTCTGCCCCCTAAGATCCCCAGGTAGCACTTAAACTCCAGTCTGGATCCTCCGCAACTGGACCCTCAGTGAGGAGACACTGGAGTTTCTGGCAACTGAGACAAACGCACAGAAACACTAGCGGTACTTGGAGGGGCAGGGGACTTAGTAGTCTATAAGGGTTCCCTGAAAGGAATCTTTAAGGGTTCCTTTAGAGGGATGTATAAGTGTTCTATACAGGGGTTTAGGGAATGTAGGAACCTGATTAAGAAACCTTGGGCCTTTATTAGGGTTCCTTATATGAATCCTACTATGTTGGGGATTATGGGGCGGGCCAGGGTTTCTTAATCAGGTTCCTACACTAGAGCCATGGAATCCGCTCAACCTGGAAAGGGTTTAGGGCCTAGGGTACAGTAGACTCTGATAAACTCAAAGTCAGTAAGGCTTAAACCCCTTAAACTCGTCCCTATCCCTAAGACTCCGAAGAGGGTCATGGGATGTCTGGGGGAGAGTTTGGGCTTTGGGGGCTAAGGTTTAGAGGGTCCAGGAGCATTAGGGTATAACCTAACCTTCTCTGGCTAGCCCTTCAGCTCTAAACCCTGAACCGCCGTTTGCAAGACTTCGATTCTCAGCAACAAGCGCGGCCTGAACAGAAAACCCGAGCACCACTACCATCCGCTGCCCAAAACCCCAAGGGTCCAAGTACCTAATATTCATATACTCTCCGAAATCCTAACCTACATAACTATAACTACTATCCTAAAACCGAGTACCTTATTATTGGGTCCTTTGGACCCTTAAGGAAATACATGAAGCTATAAGCACACATGTGTGCTGCATGCGAAAATCTGAAGAAACCTGTCAACCTGAACCCTAAACCTTAAGCCTCAAGTCAAACACAACCCCGAAACAAGCTGAGACCAAGGCGTAGTATGAGAATGAGTCCGCCAGCGCCAGCGAAACACGAAACCTGCGCCGAAAGTAGGCTGATTGAAGAGAGGTTGGTCTTGTTGGTTGGATATAGGGTTCAGAAGTTCCATTCTACCTAAGCCCAGTTGCAGGGTCATGGGAGTTAGTAGCTGGGGCCATCATTTGGGTAACTATTCCGCTTTCTCGTCGTGCCGACTCGGGGACGGTTTAGGGTTCAAGGTTTCAAGCGTTTAGGGTGCAGGGGTTTAGGATTTAGGGGCTTAGGGGTTTATAATAGGGTTTAGGCCCTATAAGGCCTGAACACTAGGGCTTCGGGTTTAAGGGACTTCGGCGGTGACGACGCTGTTGGCTGTCTCCGAAAAGGAGTTCGGCAGCGAGGCAAACTCCATCGGGTGGCGCAGATGGGATGAGTTTCCAGACCCCGAATACCCAGAGCCTCCAAAAACCCCCTTAATTGAGGCATATACCTTGAATCTATTAAGGGTTCCTATTGTGACTTTAATGTATATTCCTTAATTAAGGGGTTTTGGAGACCCCGGATACCAGGCATTAGGTCTCGTCGGAACTTGCATTTACAGACAAGAGCTTGGGGTCTCTGAATTTGGAAGTGCGGGACCACATCACACATAAATTGCGAGCAAAGAGGCTATAGCTGCTAAATTGGGGCACCAGGTATGCAAACCTTACATCAAACCCTTTCTAAGCCAGGAAACTGCTTGGCGTTTCCTTGCCCGATCATGAAACAGAGTGCTTGGACAAGAATACAAACATAATAACTATAATGGGGCTATGAGGCAATATTCTTCAATTCTAGGATAACCGGCGCAGACCTCTATATATAATGACTAGAAATGGACTTTAGGGGAATATTGCTTTAACTTTAACCGACTCCGACCATAAACCCTAAACCGTGGGCTTAAGGCTAAGGGTTTACGACTACAGTGCCCTCGCCCTGGCCATGCCGTTACCTGTGGCCTGCTTGCTCTGCCTCGAGTGTCTGAGCTTTATTCACTTACCCAGAGGGTCCTAAGTAGCTATATAGTTATAGTAGAATGTAGGGTTTCTATATTAGGAATTAGTATTATGGTTTGGGGAAGTATCCCCCATAACAGCACCCAGGACTCTTTGGGTTAGGTTTCCGAACCCCAAAGCCAAACCAGGAAGCCCCAATCTTCAGAGCTGAGTGTGTACCCTAAGGATCCTAAGAGGGTCAGGGGCTTTCTGAGGGTGAGTTTGGTGGTGTAGGGTTTCTGATTTAAATCAAGGTGGCTGAGAGGGTCAGGGGCTTTCTGAGGGTGAGTTTGGTGGTTTAGGGTTTAGGATTTAAATTAAGGTGGGGGGCCCTGAACAACCATTTCCCTCCCCTTCCCCTCCCCCGGTCGTGCCAGCCCGATGGGACGATGATGAGATCTCCTGGCCCCTGGTTCGCTTCCACATACCTCGGGAGAACTCTTACTGGGTCACGACACTTCGGGTTGAGGCTGCGTTTAAGGTAAACGGTTCAAGGCTCTCGGGGGTTGAGGCTTTAAGGCTGAAAGGAAACGAGCTTACAGGCGTGTGTTTTAGGCTTTCGGTCTAAAGCCGTTTGGGAATCATTATTTCGTCTGGCTCGTTCAAGAGTGCCTAGGTACAGTGGCTAGGGCACCCCTACTATACCCGGGACCCCAAGCATGAGGCCCAAAAGAACCGTAAACCCATCTACTGAACGAATTCAAAACCCTGAACTAAACCCTAAACCCTAAACCCCTAAGACGTATGTTATGTCTGGTCTTGAAAGGCCTGAAATTGAAGTCCTTAGGGCGTTAGGGGCAGCGACGTAGGGTGTGGAATTCGGCAAAGCGAAGCTTCTTAGGTACGGCCCCCCATACAATAAGAGTCTATATTAGGGCTACTATTAAGGTCCTACTATTATGAAAATAACTCAACTACTATTACTGAGTGGGGGCCGTACCTAAGAAGCAGCCTTAATAAGAACCCCTAGGTACATACCCTTAATATAGCTATGATATACCCATTATATAGCCCATTATAGGGTAGGTTCATACTTCTGTCTGAGCCTGGGACTGGGTCTCCCTACAACGCTAAAGACTCTTGTGAAACCTCTACTAGGATACCCAGTAACCTAGGAATAAAAAGGCCTCTCTTTTTGGTATTGGGTAACTTTATAAGGAACCTAAAGCTACAAAAAGGGAATAAGGGTACTACTGGGCATCCTAGTCTATCGGCCGTAGCGCAGTTTTGGTTGAACTTTAAACCCCTATTTAATGGGTAAGGCTTTCGGACTTCAGGGGGTAGAGTTGACCGGTTCAGGGATTCACAATTGTTGGGCTTACCGGAAGCCCCAGACACGACAAGACAGTAGTCAATGATCCCTGGGTCATGCGGGCATCTTAACATTTAGAACAGGATTCGGGGTATATTCTAGTACAAGTTGAGTAAGGAACCCTCAGTAATTAATTACTCTCAGGAATAGAAGACACTTGGCGCGACATAGTGCATCTCCACCAGATCATTTTACTTTTCCTCTTCTGCCCTTCGGACTCCGGTTCAATCTCCTACTCCACTTGCGTGGTCCCCCCCTCCTGTTCTGGAAGGGTTTTGTGTGCCCCACATTTGGTCATGAGCGCGAGGCTCTTTTTTAAAGTCCTTGGACTGTCGATGTGAGAGGTTCAAGGCCGTTTCAGCACCTGAGGCAAGCAGGTTGTTACGCACAGCGTCGCCTCTCGTGTTGGGCCGTGCCCCCCCCCGGACTCCTGCCACATGCACTTTGTACACGAGCACGCAAGCACCGGCACTGCTTGCGGATACGGCTTGTAAGTCCACATTACGTATGGCATGTCACACCCAACTCTGCAGCCAGTATCTATGCTCAACTCCAATACCCGGCTAATCATGGTGCATCCTACCTAGAGGGTCATACCCTACCCCTGTTGAGGGTACCTAACACAGTTTTTGATATCACAGCTTCTTACCAACAAACCACGTGCCCCAAATTCGAAGGGAAGGGTTATGATGCTCTACTTCGACTCAGGCACCGCGGAAGAATCCCTGTAAGCCACCTATGCTGCCTGACATTCTTTACGGTAGCTGCCGCAAAGTTGGAAACTCATCCTCCCGACCAGAAGCCAATGAGAGGAAATACCAGCCTAGGTTCCTGAGTAATCCCTTTATGATAAGGCTACCCTTGTTCCTACTATTCTGCTTTAATATAGAAACCCTAAAACAAAAAGGGCACTAGTCGGGGACCTAGCAGCCCTGATGTTCATCGTGCAGGGTGGAGCTTACTGCAATGCGAGACTCCCAAGCCCCCAAAACCCCTAAACCCTAAACCCCTAAACCCAAAATCCTAAAAACAGAAAACCTTGAACCCTCAACATCCCGAGACACCCCTATAGAACCCCATGGAAACCCTAAGACCTTGAAGCCTTAACAACCCCGAGCCACCCTTCTAGAACCCTATGGAAGTGAGCTGTTGCGACTCTAAGAGCATCAAAGATTACAGTAGAAGCCCAAAAGTTGGAAACCCAATAGCCTCATTCCTTAAGAGTAATGTCTAGAGAATCCCAGCACTATTTGTCCTTAATCCGGTTTCCAACTTTCTGAGGTTTACTCTTGACTGGCCAGTTTGTTGTTGTTGTTGGAAGGGGGTGGGTTCAGGGGCTTACTGTTTAGTGTTCAGCGTCCAGGGTCTAGAAGGGCCTAGGGTTTAGGATTTTTGTTTTTGGCAGGGGTAGGATGGGGTTTAGGAGTTTAGAGGTTATAGTTGTGTATAGTGTGTAGGGCCTAAGTGACTCAGAAACCCTGACCTACTTGCCGGGTATCATGGGGAACTAAAGCTTAACCTTTTTGGCTATATAGGGACTATATAGGGACTATTCTAAACCCTAAACCCTAAACCCTACTACCCAAAAAGGGTTAAAGGTCACCTACTCTCCGACGAGGCTAAGGACTCACGAATTTTGGCCTGGAGCCCCCGACTTTTTGAGGCCGAACTCCTCCCGCAATTCTGGCAGCTTCTCCTTCCGAACTCGAGGGCTTCGGCTTAAGTTTTATAGGATTGAACTACCCTAAGGCTCCTAAGAGGGTAACTAAAGGGCTCCCCAAAAAGGGATCTATAAGAGGGGTTTTAGGGTCTACTTTAAGGACCATGGGGCTTAGTACCTACCCTAAGGCTCCTAAGAGGGTCATGGCATCTCTGGGGAGGGTTTGGGCGTTGGGGGCTCAGGTTTGGGATCTCACTGCGAAGGTCCAGGAGCCTTAGGGTAGGATTTCACTAGACCCTAAAGAACCTGCCGTTTTAAGGACGTACATAAGGAAATCGTAAAAAGGAGCCCTAAAAAGGTAGGTTCGTTAGGGTCCATAGGGATTTAGGGTTCCGGGGCTTTAGCCTCATGCTCCTGCAACCACAGAGTGCACCCGGCAGGCCTCAGAAGGGAAGGAACACCGATGGAACCCACACACCACGTGCAATCTAGGAATCTAGGTGCTGACCCCTTAGTTGTATAGGATTTATAAGGCTCAGAATCCGACATCTAGGCATTTGGCCCTATACCCTAAACCCCTAAACCCTAAATCTCTAAACCCTAAACCCCTAAACCCCTAAAACCCCTAAACCCTTAACCCTAAACCTTGGGGTGTAGCAAGACAGTAGGCAGTTGGAGCTACGGGCAAGCCCGAAACTCTGAACCCTAGAGTCCCTAAAGCCCAACCCTAAGCCCGCAACAGGGACCCTAGAGACCCTACTTGGAGGGGCAGGGGACTTAGTAAGGGTTCTTAAAGGGCCCCTTTTTGGGATCTACATGTTTAGGGTTCCTTAAAGGGATCTATGCGGTTTAGGGTTTAGGGTCTACTGGGAGGGGCAGGAGACTTAGCATATAAGTAGAGTCAGAAGTACCCTGAATGGAGATACCCCAAGTATAACCCTACTTATAACCTACTTACTAAGTCCCCTGCCCTTCCAAGTAGAGTCCCTAAAGCCCCCAAACCTAAATCCCCAGGGGCCCTAGAGACCCGAGAAACCCGAGAAATCCTAAACCCCTAAGGCCTGAGTCCGACTCTACTGGGCTTAGGGTTCTAGGGTTTAAGGGTTTAACGGGTCAGGGTTTAAGAGTTTAACGGGTTTAGGGGTTTAGGGTTTAAGGGTTTAGGGTTTAAGGGTTTAGGGGTTTAGGGTTTGAGCGTTTAAGGTTTAAGGATTTATGGGTTTAGGGTTTAGTTACACCTTGAACCCCAAAGACCGCAGACCCTAAGCCCGCCTCAAAGAACATATGATCCTCTAAGTAGACCCTAACCTCCCCTTTAAAAGAACCCTTATAGTTAGACTCCTTTTAAAGAGCCCTCATAGAACCCTAGGCCCCCCCCTTTTAAAGAACCCTTATAGTTAGACTCCTTTTAAAGAGCCCTCATATAGAACCCTTGGCCCGCCTCAAAGAACATGTAGGCAGAGGTCTTGTCAAACTCCAGGGCCTGATTGTACTCGCATTGTGAGGTACGCCCAGGACTCATGTGACTCATGTACTCAAGTAGGGATCCTTTAAGGGGTTCCTTCAAGGGTACCAAATACCAAAGGTTGAGGGACATTTAGGGTATGTAAGGATCCATGTACTCATGTAGCATATACTTAGGCCTCACAGCGGGTTCCTTTGCAGGTACTATAAGGCTCAAGGACATGCTATGTAGGTACATTGCTGTGTAGGTACATGGAGCCGACAATATTCTGATTCTGATGTCTGCAGGTAATTCCTACTCTGGCCTGAAAATGCGCAATGATACCTGCCTAAGTATCCAGCATGCTTGTTGGAGTTTCAATCAGCAGAAGACCCGAATATAACCCTGTACCCTGGACCCTGAAAATCCCCCAGAAACAGATCCTAAACCCCGAAGCCCCAGACCAAAACCGATACCCTCAAAGCCCTACCCATCTCTTGCTCTGTACCCTAAACCGGGAATACACGGACTCACACCTGGGCCTCAACTTTACTTTTGTGTATGCGCTGTGAAATGACGGTTCCGATTGGGTAGTTGGGCGGATTGGCTCTGTTTAGGATGGTCTGTGACTAGAATAAGGTGTGGAATTGTACTCTAGAACTGTACTCATGCGCTTTCGAGTGTGGGTGATGTTTTGTCACCCGCTTTGGGTTCTTGTCTTCTGGAGGAGCTGATTCGCAATTGCTGTGTTCCTGGCTCAGCAGTCTTGACTTGAACATGTTCAGGATTAATGTAGGAACTTGATTAAGAAACCTAGGGCCTTTATTAGGGTTCCTTATATGATTCCTACTATTTTGGGGATTTCGGCCCAGGGTTCCTTAATAAGCTTCCTACATTAGACTCCAAAGCCCGAGTTGCTGTGGCTCCTTTGTTCGAACACCGGTCTCCGGAAGAATCCAGGAGCAGATTCCCCCATGTCGTACAAACTGAGCCATCCGGCTGCAATCGGCTCGCTTGAGGCTGTTAGGCCTTGTACTGTAGGTATCATGCGCTCAAGCTATATCTGTATATGCACAGTAGTACGACACGTTCTGTTGAAATACATACATATATAAAGACATTCATTCATTCGTACATACTTACATACATACATGTACATACACATACAACATGAACAAATGACCATATGTGAATAGAACATGGGCAATGCATCGCGGACGATCCCGTACGTGCAGCAACCGTATGCCGAGCAGCTCATGATAATCAGGATGGACAAACGGGACGCGACTCTAGAAGACTGGCTGGCCATACGATCGAGCCTCGTGCTTCGTCGGGCTTCAGGAAAGTACCGTAAGTTTTGTGAGAGGTTGCGGCTGTATTCGCTTATAATGCCACAAGCCGCATAGAACCCAGCCCGAAATTGCTTTCGGCTTAATGTAGGGGCCTTCATGATTAGAGAAGAGTTTGAGGGGTTCCTTATTATAGTTACAGTATAACGTACCCCCAAACCCTATTCTGATTGTTAGGGCCCCTATATTCTAGTCAAGATCCTACATCGAAGGATAGCAGCTCACGGCTGCTCGCGCAAGACCACAGCAGTGCCAATAAATCGACAACCTTCCTAGGTCGTGTTCTTTGTGTTTCTAGGGCTTGGAGGTCTAGGGTAGATATAAGTGGAGCAATAATAAGTCCCCTAATATAGGCTATAACTGTCCTATGGGTAAGCCCGACTCATAACTTGTGATTTTGACCTTCCTGTCCAGTGTTCTACGGAACTCATGGTTAAACTATAGTACCCCAAAAACGCTAAAGGCTACCTACTCTACTAATCACTATGACTAGCAGTGGAAAGGGCTAAAGGCAAAAGGCTCACAGTCTGTAGGGCTAAAGCGAGCGAAGCAGCCATCAGACACCAACTTCGCACATACACTTCAAGAGGCAGCTCGAGCGACATGCACGTCCGCGACCTGTCTCTACCTTTCCTACTATTCTGCTTTAATATAGAAACCCTAAAACAAAAAGGGCAAAAGGGCACTAGTCCGCGACCTGTCTCTACTCTAACTGCTTCTTCCACAGAAGCAAGTGGACTGAACAAAGAACGAATTCGGCCAGAAAAGCACGGGAGGATGCTGCACTTTGACAGTTCCAAGCAGCATCATCTATGCTAGTGGGCTTGTGGAAGCCAGCTCTTCGAAGACATCGCAACGGCTGATGATATAAATCCTGCATTACCCAAAATAAGGAATATACCATAATTCCCATAGTTTCGGGTCCTTAAGGTAATGCAGGATTTATATCATCAACAGAAGCATGCAGGTTTCTACCCGAGAGGCTCTGGGAAGCAACGGTGCTTCCCCAAAGTGTCAACATATACTGCTGAAATGGAATTAAGTCGGCAGGAACCGGTTTTTCTTTGGGGGCCTACTTCCATAATCGTAGTACATATGGACCCTCTGGGTTCACGCAGATTGCACGGAGATGCAAGCTACTAGATTGCGATGTGAGTCCGCTTTTCAAGTTCCCCAAACCCACTACAGTCGAAGGACCTTTCCTGTAATTAGGGTTCGGGATTTAATTAGGGTATATGTGGAGCTACAGCTTATATAGTCCTTCCCCTGGCAGTCACCCATACTGCATAAACAACGGCGTCGAACTGGCACCTCCCTCTTCGACCAGGTACCTTGGTGACAATCCCACCGGTAGTTTGGAGAATGGCACTAGTGATGCCCATGGTCTTCAGATTCGGAGAATAAGAGGCACTGCTCGACGTGTCGGGACTGGTTTAAGGCTGCGCACTCTACACGCCGAAACTTCAAACCTCGCGATGCCGAAAACCTTGAAATCCCCAAACCGAAACCCCAAAACCTCACCCGAATGCTCCATGTGCCCATATAGGCCTAGGCATCTAAGGACTCATGTATTAAGGCTTTTGGGCCCAAAGACCATACTATTTAAGGCTTTTGGGCTGTTTTGATGCCCAGGGTAGTATATACCGAGGCCTTCAAGGGTCTAGGCGAGGGCCTGAGGCTAGACTATTTTGGTACATGGAGCCTCAACATACCCTAAATATCCCTGCATCCTTATGGTACCCTTAAAGGAACCCTTATGGAACCCTTGCAGGGGTTATAAACTCTGAACCCTACGCCCCCTTCAGCTAAGCGGCTTCTGCCGTAGCGCTGCGTCTGTGGTCTTCAAGAGCTCTACCCGGTGGAGCGAAGGTAGGCGCCATGCCTTCATAGGATTACGGGTTGGGGGTTCTTTAAGTGCTCCTTTAGAGTCTCAAGACTGTCTTAAGGCTTTAGGATTTGCGGGGTTAAGGGTTCCTGTGAGCGTTGCTTTAAGGGTCCAGTGTTCCTTTTCGGGTTCTATAGGGCTTAGAGAGTTTAGCTATCTCGGGTTTGGAGATTGAGAGTTTAGGGCTCTAGGGCTTGGCGTTTAGGGTCTTAGGGTTTAGACCGCACTTATGAGCCTTTTTTACAGTAGTTCGTACTTATACCTTAATAAACTGCCATTACCTACTTGATTGTAGGGTCCTTCTATTTTCTGCATGAGGGTTTACAGGTTATGGTAGGTTAACCTACTTGTCGGGTATCATGGGCAACTAAAGGTTAACCTTTTTGGATATATAGGGGTTATATAGGGACTATACTCCCCCAAAAAATGAAGGATTACATACTTTACTACTAGGTGTAAAGTTTAGAGCTTCTTTAAGGGTTCCTTCCAGAGTTCCTTCAGGGTCCTATAGGTTTCAGGGTCCAGGTTTAAAGCAGCACTTTGATGCTTCAGGGGCATGGAGAGATTGGACGAAGCTTGAGGGTGCTCGGGTCTAAAGGTCGGGACCTAACCCTGTAAAGACTAAAACGTAAGCATTGCCTCAACCCGGAATAACCTACTTTTTTAAGGACTTATATAAGGAAATCATAATAAGGAAGCCTGAAAAGGTAGGTATTCAAGGTTAAGGTACACCATTAAACCCCTGCTTTTAGGGGCAGGGGACTTAGTAAGTAGGGTTATGATTGGGGTAAACTCCATTTAGGGTACTTATAACTCTACTTATAACATCTTATAACCATGCTTACCAAGTCCCCTGCCCCTCCAAGTAAACCATTAAACCCCAGACCCTAACCCCTGAACCATCAACCTTACACATCCTTAAACCCTATAACCCGTCAACGCCAAACCCAATGCGAAGTCCTGCCAAGTAATATAGAGGCCTTAATAATTAGAATAGGGTTTTGGGGCCCAGTAAACTACAAATAGAAAAACGAGCCCCGAAATAGTGTAGGTGTTTAGTGAAGCACCGATATCCTAGTACCCCTATAGATCCCTTACAGTAACCCTTTATAGACCCCTTCAAAGGAACCCTAACCCTACAGAAATTATTGAGGCCCCTGTAGTACTGGTCCTGACAAATTCTGGGCGTTTAAGTAAACAGGGAGAAAAAAGTATGAACGTTTATTTCATAATGGTTCCATTAAGAAAAAGTATTAAAGTATGGTACTCAAAGGCCCAGAATTCCGACATCCTCAACTGCTCGGCCCAAAACTGTCCTCAGGAAGCCCTCGTGGCACGTAGAAGCCCGCCACCTCAGCCAGCTCGGGTTTCGGAGTTTAGGGTTTAGGGCTTACTTAAAGGATGGACTTAGTAACTAGGGTTATTACTAAGGCAACTATACTTATACTTACTTATAACCCCAATGAAGGTACTTATAACCATACTTACTAAGTCCCATGATCCTGCAAGTAGAACTTGGGGGTTTAAGGGTTTACGGGTTTGAGCTCCAGGCATCCGAATGGGGTTTTGGATGTAGGTGCTCCTGTAATCAAAGGGGGAAGCTTAATGGGGACCCCTACCCTGTACTGGGCTATACAATGCGTATGTAATAGCTATATTAAGGGTATATACCTAGGGGTCCTTATTAAGGGTCCCTCCTTTTACCCTTGGATGTAAGAATACCCAGAGGGTCCATACACGAAACAAATATGGAATGACGTCCCACAAACCATAATGGGGATGGTCTCTTGGGACCTGATTCCATTGATAGCAGTGTATGTGGACCCTCTTGGTAAGGGCTCCTTTAAGGGAAACAAACCGATTCTAGAAGGGGCTTCGGGCTTTAGGGTTGTAGGTCTAGGCTTGAGGGCGAGTTTGAGGGAATGTCACACGTCGCCATGTAAAGGGAACGTGTAGGAAGAAGCATACTAGCTACTTGGGCCCTTAACCCTAAACCCGACAAGTCTATAGCCTTTTGGTACTTAGCCCGTCTGAGCTTAATTGAGGAGCAGATCTTCAGTCACACTTGACAACTGAGGATAAGGCTAAGAATCCGAATGTAGGACTAATAATTTGAAATAACAATACTACGAGTACTAATCATAAAACAACAGTATTGCGCAAAAATATATGAGTTGTTCCTTGATGAAACCTAACTCCTAAATTAAATCTAAGACACCTAAAATTATGGTCCCTTTTTGGATCCTGATTACGATACGGCACCTAATATTTAGGGGTACCCAAAAGGGTGCCATAATTTTGACAACTACCCATATACCAAAATTCCCTGAATCCTGGACCTCGATGGCTTTGGCCACGGCTGAATCTACCAAGGCCCTGGCATTGGATTCCTTTGCGCCGGGACGGCCGTCCGGGGTGTAGCCGTCAAGATCGAACACCTGTCCACTGACTCAGGACTTTGAAGGTTTAGGGCTTAGGGGTTTAGGGGTTTAGGGTTTAGGGTCTACTGAGTCTACTGATTCAAGACTTCGCAGGTTTAGGGTTTAGGGTCTACTGAGTCTACTGATTCAAGACTTTGAAGGTTTGGGGTTTTGGGGTGTGCAGAGTCTACTGATTCAGGACTTTGAAGGTTTTGGGTTTATAGGGTCTACTGTTTCAAGACTTTGTGGGTTTAGGGTTTAGGGTCTACTGGTTCAGGACTTTATGAGTTTAAGGTTGAAGGTCTACTGATTCAAGAATTTGTGGGTTTAAGGTTAGGGGTTGAGGGGTTTGGGTTTGGGGCTGATGGGTCTTAGGCCTCAAGGTTTAGTTTCGGCAACACGGCTCAATCTGAAGCTCCTAAGACTTTGCTGTACTTTCTGGGGATCCCCTATGTCGGTAGTTCTACAAATTAGGGTCCCTTTCTGGGTCCTGTTAGAGGGGTGCCGTATTATTTTGGGGGACCTAGAAAGGGACCCTATTTTAGGGAGCTACCTATGTGGGCTGACGGGAGCCTAACGGCAAGGATTTGGATATTGCTCTGCCCTATGAACCCTATGCCCCAGCCTCTGCCTGAAACATATTTGCCGGGTGCCGTTATAAAATCGCGCAGCCAAACGGGTATGTCAACGCGTGGCTGCAATCATGCGATTACTGTTGGATCTGTTTGAAGGGTTATTCCCAACCTTGACGGAGTGCAAAGCCTTCCCCAAGTTTTCGGAGTCCAAACCTAGCCTATCCAAGTTATGCCCCTGACTGATAACGAACAGAACCAGGCTCCTACTGTTGATGATATAAATCCCTAGGGTTCCTTTAAAGGGATCTATAGGGGTACCTTTAAGGGCTTCCTTTAAGGCATCTATAGGGTTTAGGGCTTAGGGTTGATGATACAAATCCTGCATTACCTGAAGGACCCGAAACTATGGGAATCATGGTATATTCCTTATCATGGGGAATGCAGGATTTATATCATCAGCCGTAGTAATTGACCCTGAGCCCTGGATATCCTTACTTGCCCAAGAAGCGGCAGAAATAACAACTATAAACTCTACAAAGAAGATCCTGTTCTGGAACCGTAGAGTACATTTAAAGGTTGGGCGTTGGGAGCCAACCACCTTTGGGAGTGCTCTAAGTTCTTGGATTCTTGGATCCTTTCAACGGTGGGGCAAACCCTCCGCAACCTTGTAGAGGTCCTTGATGTCCGCCTTGGACAACAATGCACCTGCAGGGCCACTAGGTTTGGCGTCCGTCCGACCCTACTTACTTAAAGGATCATGGGACTAAGTAACTAGGGCTAGTACTAAGGTAACTATACTAATGATTACTTATAACCCCACTTGAGGTACTTATAACCATACTCACTTAGTCCCATGATCCTTTAAGTAGGTTTGGCGTCCGTCCGACCCTACTTATGACCGTGTTTACTGAATCTTCTTGCTCGAGAAGCCTAAAGTCGGATGCCTTGCTTCGGTTGATGACCCAGAGGGCCCACATACACTACTATTATGGAATTAGGTTCCCCAAATGCACAATGGGGATCCCTAAACCCTAAACCATAAAGCCCGATGGTCTTTTAGGGCCCACTTCCATAATAGTGGTGCATATGGACCCTCTGGGTGCTATATTCGTTTAAAGGGATCTATAGGGGTACCCTTCAGGGCTTCCTTGAAGGGATCTGTAGGGTTAGGGCTTAAAGGGTTGATGATAGGGGTCCTGCATTTTTCCTTAGGAACCCTAAGCTGTGGGAATTCTGGTATATTCCTTACTATGTGTACTGCAGGATTTGCATCAACCGTATGACAGGTCAGATCTTCGGAACGAAGGAAATGGCCGGCCTGACGCAAGGGCCTTCATAGTTTGAATTGGGCTTTTGGGCTCCTGTATAGTACTTAAAGGATCATGGGACTTAGTAGCTAGAGTTATTACTAGGGTACCTATACTCATAATTACTTATAACCCCAATGAAGGTACTTATAACCATACTTACTAAGTCCCTTGATCCTCCGTGCATAGTTACAATAAGGAGCTCTACGGATCTCTTGGCAAATATTTAGGCTTCTTTAGGGCTCGGACTTGTTTAGGATTCGAGGTTGGGCGAAAAGGGTTTTGGGGTTTCAAACTCAATGGGGGGGGCATTCGTTGACATGTCATGCTTGGAATACTTGGTTGATCCCTTTGTGCCTCCGAAACACTAAAGCCAAATGCTTGCTTGAAGGATGAGCGGACCTTGTCAGCAGGCTACAAGTATAAGGCTGTAAGATGTTATAAGTATTTGCTTACCCAATAAGCCACAGAAACAAAAGGAAACACTCTCGCAGCACTACTAAGCTCTGAGAGCCCAAAAAGGTTTAAAGGTTGGGTATTGGGGAGCTAAGGTAAGGCTCTTAGCTGAGATATGCAGGGTAGCCCCCACGTCAACGTGAATCGCACCCAGGTCTGGCTTCCTATCCAAAGCACATCCTACTTGTCTTAAGTCAGGATATAAGTCCCCTAGTATAGGCCATGACTACATAGCTATCCTTCCAATCAGCCCTACTTACAAGTATCCTGGGGAACCAAAGGTTAACCTTTGGGAGTATGTTGGGATAATACAGGGAGTATAGTAATTAATTACCCCAGAAGGGTTGAGGGTTCCCTACTCTACTACTGGGCAGATAACTACCTTGGCCGAAACATCCTGAGCAAGGCAGACTCCTCCAAGGTAAAGTACAGTTATTCTATATAATATACAAAATGTGCGTGGAGCCGTACCCTAAACCCTAAACCCCTAAACCCTAGACCCGTCAATAGTAGTTTTCGCGAGCTTAATGCCGGAATAGACATGTGGGGCTCCTGGCTTGCAGCAGGCTTCAAACTCTAGGGTGGGGAAGCTTCCAGTGTATGTCCACATCTCTAGGCCTACCCTAATACGGTCATGGGCTTCTGGGAGAGGGTTTGAGCTTTGGGAGGCTAAGGTTTGGCATCTCACTACGCGCGTCCAGAAGCCTTAGGGTAGACTAACCCACTAGAGTAGGGCTTACATTAGAGAAGCCGCTGCTCGCACTATCCCTGTTCGCAGTAGCGCATGAGCATGCTTGTGGCCTCCAACGTCGTTGTTACCAAGCCGAAAAACTAGACCCGAAACACGTACTGAACCCGAAGCCCCAACATGCAAAGCTCATTGCAGGCTTGCTGCCTTCGTCCTCCTCCACCAGAGCACAAGCGAGTCCCTGCTTGTGAGCCTTGGAAATTTAGGGCTTTTAGGGATTTGGTTTCATGAAGGTTTAACCACATGGAAAGCCTTGTAATTGGTGCGCATATAGGAACCCATTGAAGCAGTAAAGCAGCCTTATAGAAAACTGGACAGTGCCGTTATGAACAAGCTTTCTAAAGACACCTCCAGTTCGTCCCTGTAAGTTTCCTGAAACCCTTGCAAGACTTTGTAATAAACTGCAGCACCCTACCCTAAACCGTACACCCAACCCTGAAAGGATCAAACTGCAGAACCCTAAACCCAACCCCTAAAGGGCACTCTTGAATTTCAGGGCCCTAAGCCGTCAACCCTTGGAGTTTCCTGCATCCTCCCCTTCGGTGCCCTAGGCCCTACTTCGAGGGATACCTACTAGAAATTGTTCTTAAAGGGCTCCTTAAAGGGATCTATAGGGTTCCTTAAAGGGATCTTTTTGGGTTAGGTTTAAGGTCTACTTGGAGGGGCAGGGGACTTAGTAAGCAGGTTCGAAGTAGAGTTATAAGTTCCCTAAATGGACTTACCCCAATTATAACCGTTACTTGTAACCTACATACTAAGTCCCCTGCCCCTCCAAGTAGCCCGTCTCTTCCGCATGGAGATCATGCAAGCCCCATGATCCTCTAGTATAGATCCCTTTAAGGAGCCCTTTAAGGAAGCAGACTTACAAAGTCCCGTTGATCCTCCGTTATGGATCCGTTTGCGGAGCCCTTTCAGGAAGCAGACTTACAAAGTCCCGTTGATCCTCCATTACGGATCCCTTTAAGGAGCCCTTTAAGGAAGCAGACTTACTACTTGGAGGGGCAGGGGACTTAGTAAGTAATGTATAAGTAGGGTTATGATTGGGGTAACTCTATTTAGGGTACTTATAACTCTACTTATAACCATACTTACTAAGTCTCGTGCCCCTCCAAGTAAGTCCCGTTGATCCTTTGAGCAGACGGCCTGGCGCTGGAGAATTTTCTCCTCGAGGGTACCATGGGTGGCGAGGCGGTAGATGAAGACCGGCTTCAGCTGGCCTTCATAGGGGTTTAGGGGGCTTTCTTTAAAGGTATAGGGTTTGAGGTTTAAGATACCATAATGGGGATATATACTAGGGGTTCTAGGGGTTCTAGGGGTTTGGGGGTTGAGTTACTTCAACCGGCCTTCAATCTTAAAAGGGCTTCTGTAGAAGGGTTGTTGCAAGACTTGAGCTGGCGTTCAGAGAGGTTATAAGGGCTTTAGGGCTTTAACGATTTTTCGGGCTTATGGCCCTTGCAATCCACTGGCCTTAATTCAACTAAGGAATCTGCCTTAAATCATAGTAGGGTTCTTACCAGTCCAATAGTTTGACGGATCTTCCTGTAAGGGTAGGGCTTCGGGTTAAGGGATTTGTTGAGAGTTTGTGGGTTGCTACGAATTTAGGGCTCGGTTGGGGTTCGAAGCTTAGGATTTAAGGTGTTTCTGACTTTGGAAGGCCTTCAGAGCTTCTGGGTTTAGGGGTTCAGGATGTACGAACTTAGGCTGAGGTTTTTTTTGTGTTGCATAGCGTTCAGAGCAGGTGAGTCTCGGATTCGGAAGGTGTTGCATCTTGATGTCTACCCATAGGCTCCATGGTAGTTCCCTTTTTGGGATTACCTTATAGGAGTCTAAATTTGAACCCCTAAAAGGAACTACTATGGAGCCTATGGGTAGTTATCCAGTGTCAAGCTTCGGGGTTAAGGGTCTTAGGTTTCGGATGTTCGTGATTCGCAGTAAACTTAACAAGGGCGCAAGAGTACAGCGCGCGAACCCCTAGGAGATGCAATCGCATACAAAAGGGGCCTTAATAAATAGAATAAGCTTTTGGGGCCCATTATACTATAATTATTTCGAACAAGGAACCACCAAAATAGTTTGGAAAACTATTTAGGCCCCTACAGTGTGTTCAGTAGTAGTTGTGCTGAGCAAAAACGAGGAAAACATCCTAAAGCCAAGACTATACTGAACTTTTAACCCTAGCAAAAAATATAATTTTAGCGCTTTCTTAGGGATTATGATAACAAAAAAGTTGAAAATTATTCTCTAAGTACCCCTAAGCGCAGAGCCCTCCCTCCCGGTGCCTTGCCGCCAGACTCGACCCATGGCCTGTTGGTCGACCGCCGGGTTCCAGTCGGGCTCCTCACTGGCTTTACCAAAGGGGAAAAGGAGGGACCCTTAATAAGGACCTCTAGGTATATACCCTTAATATAGCGATTATAGACCCATTATATAGCCCATTATAGGGTAGGGGTCCCCATTAAGTGTCCCTCCTTTTCCCCTTTGAGTTTAAGTTCAAACGGTTTAGGGTACATGAGGGTTTAAGGTTTTGGGGTTTAAGGTTTAAAGTTTGGGACGGGGTTTGCAAAGGTTCACAAGGGCTCCTCGTAAGTCATCAGTTCATGAGGGTTTTCAAGGGAATTCATAAGGGTTGGGTGTATAATTACGGAGGGTGGAGCGGCCTCGTAGTGGTTTCCAGGTGTGGGGGGGTGGGGTGGGGGGGTTGCTTCATGGTGTCTGGGGCTTGTAGACAAAGAGCGGGCAAAGTAGCAGTAGTCGTCGGGTCTGGGTCTAGGTAGGCTTTAATCTAGGGCTCCTAAGAGGGTCATGGGAGCTCTGGCGGAGGGTCTGGGCTTTGGGGGCCAGTCATAATAGTCATCGTCGTAGTGTTCGTCATAGTCAGTCGTCGTCATTGGCGGACTGGTGGTCTCTCGTGCGCCGCACCTCCCCGTCATCGCCGTCATCATCCTGGTCCTGTGGGGCCTCGATCTTATGCTCTGCCCAAATCCTCTCAAGTCTGGCTCGTTCCCGTCGCCGCCTCCACTTCATCCGAGGTCCAGGAGCATTAGGGTAGGGCTCCTTCAGAAAATGCGTCGTGTTCACCGAGAGCGGCGTCGATATTGAGTGTCTCAGAGCTTGGGCTTTAGTGTTGTCCATGGCTTATTTGGGCCCAAAACTTAAGGTTCTCAGACTCGGAACGCTACACAAAGGCTACACACGTCAAATGCAGCATTAGCAACAACAGCAGCAAAAAAAACACCATCTGTACACAGATGTGCACCCCTACCAGGTGCGATGCCCAAACCAGCACCCCCTCAATGGCCCTTTGACTGGAGCCTAAGGGTCCTTAACAGTGGTTTCTAGGGTTTGTCAGAGGCTCTTGTGCAGGGGAGTTGGGGGTCTCAGTAAACCCTAAACCCTCAACCCCAAACCCTAGTCCCTAAACCCTTGGGAGAGTAGTTGGAGGGTCGAAATGCTGCTGCGGCTCCAGCAGCACCAAGCGATTGGCGCCGACGATGTTTAAGCCTTCGCTAGCTCGGAGGTCCCCAAGCCCTTGACCTAGACCCTAAACCCTGACCTGGATTTTAGGGAACCCGCATTTTTTGGGGCACCTTCTTCGGCTTCCCTTATTGTGAGTCCTTCAAAAAAGTAAGCCTAGACCTTAAGTCCTTAAAACCCTGAGCCCGAACCCTAAACCCCAAAATCCAAAATGCCAAAAACAAGGGAGACCTCACCCAAAGACCCAACTCTCCATGTTAAGAAGAACATAAGAATGTGCCTTAACTCACATCCGTACCTCCGCTTGTAGTTTGCGATATTCCTGGATTACGAAGTTCCCTAGTCTCTGGGTAGCTGTACGGTGCTGTACTGGCCGAAGCTTGGGGTAGTTTGGAAGGTTTAAGGCTTAGGCTCCTGGTTGCAGGGCCTCAGAGTCTTACCCTGGGCATCAAACTAGCCCAGAAGCCTTATATGCTATGCTCTTTGGGCCCAAACGCCTTCATATATAAGTCCTTAGACTTCTAGGGTTAGAAGGGTCCTATCAGGGCCGGCTGAGGTGGCATATGGCCGAGGGGTCCGGCTCAGGGTTTCGGGGCTTACTTACAGGATCATGGGTCTTACGGTTGATGATATAAACCCTGCATTACCTTAAGGGCCCTAAACTATGGGAACTCTGGTGTATTCCTTAGTATGGGTAATGCAAGATTTATATTATCAACCGTAGTACCTAGGGTATTTACTAAGGTAACTTACTTATAACCCCAATTAAAATACTTATAACCATACTTACTAAGTCGCCAGATCCTCCAAGTAGGCTGCAGGAATCAGAGTTCAAACCCGTGGCCCTTGAGATCCCAACGTTTTGGGGTGACGCGGTTCTAGTGATCGAAGAGTACAGACTTTGCCATGGAGAGCTTCCTGCTTGGTACCTTTGTGTCTTGCATCTAAACATATGTGAGTATGTACATAAACAAATGCGGTTAAATATGCATATACAAGTACAAATGTATAAAACATGACTAAACACATGAATAAGCAGAACAATGCACAAACGAAAAGCTAAACAAATGACCAATTGAACATGAAAAATTAAAACAATAGATAATAAACTCAGTCGATAAGCAAGTTGAAAATGATTGTAAGTAGATTCGGTTAGTTTTAGTCAGTACGTAAACATATAACTACGATCTTTACACATGTATAGATAGATAGATAGATAGACAGATCGTTTCGTACAGCGACTGCCGGGATCCTCAAGCCATGATTAAGCAATTAAGCCCTAACACACAACATTAAGCCCGTCTAAACCCTCAGCCAGAAACAAAGCCCTAGTCAGCGTGTCTTGGACAAAGCGCATGTCGACATCGAGTATGGTGCTCTTCGAGTTGGAACAGCGGATGCGACTAAGAAGACCCTGCCGAGAACTGAACCTCACGATTATGCCCCCACAGCTACAGCACCGAGGACGGCACCCACACCGCCAGCTTTTGCGGACAGGAGAAACCTCAGATTCTCTTGGAGACACCCTATATTCCTCCTCTTCTCGAAAAAATGTGCCCCAAAAAGTTCAAACTTTCTAAGACAGGGCTAATGTAAAAGGCCAAAAAGGTTTAAAGTTCTCCCGTGCACTATCTAAGAAACTCATGGCTTTGCTGTGGAAAGCGTTAGGATTTAAGTTTGAGGGGATCGGGGTGCCCCGCTCTTGTGATTGAGCTCTTCTTTTCCAGGGTGTCCAACCCTAATCCAAAACCCTTAAAGCCCTAAAACTTACACCCCTAAAACCCTAAAAGCTGAACCTCTAAACCCCTGAATCCTAAACCCCGAAACCCCTAAACACCTAGACCTCTTTCCCCCTACATCCTAGGCCTCTAAGCCCCTAAACACCTAAACCTCTTTCCCCCTAAATCTCCTAAGCCCCTGAACCCCTACACGCCTACGCTGTAGATCCTCAAAGGTCCATCAAGGCCAAGCGACACCCTCGGGTCACCGAGCCGGTTGAAGCGAGAGACCTTGGACTGCCCCAAAATCCAAAAAAATCATCAAAGAGGGGTTTAGGAGTTTAGGGTTTTACGGTTTAGGAGTTTAGGGGTTAGTTGTTTTTTTGAACTCCTTTTTCCGCCCGCTCAAGTCCCGACCGGAAGGCTACAGAAGCCAGGAGGGGTTAGGTTTGAGGCTTAGGGTTTTACGGCTTAGGAGTTTAGGGGTCAGGTGGGGCATAGGGTTTAGGGTGTGGGGCTTAAGGTTTAGATTTTGGGGCTTAGGGTTTGGGGTTTAGGGCCTGGGGTGTAAGCTTAGTTGGGCTACCAGTTGTTCAAGCCCACATAGTAGTTCGGCTGAGGGATTGAAGTACAAATTATGTGGCTTATGCTCATAAATCTATAAGTCCGGGCTTAGGATGCAAATAAACGGTATGGGCTCGGGGCTACTATGGGCTATCAGTTTGTTTTTATCAAGTATCCCTGAAACCTTGATAAGACTATGAAACAAAAGGGCCGTGGCATGCCACGGGCGCGCAAATACGAGCAGCTACAAGTATCCAATCATTCAGACCCGTTTGTGAAAGAAGAAGACAGAAAGCGAACATCATCATGCTCATGCCTCTAAGGTATAAGGGATCTTATCCTTAAACCATGCAATATTCCAACCCTCAACCCTGAACCCACAAACCCTAAACCCTAGAAACCACTGTAAGGCCTCTGTGCTTCCCAAGGTTCCTTGGAGGATCGTAATTGAATCCCTTTTTGAGGGGCCCTTTCAGGAACCTGGAACCTGAGTTACTAAGTCCCATGATCCTTTAAGTCCTCTTGTGCCTAGTCTGTGAACACTAAGCCTCAACCCCTAAACCCTAAACCCCCAATCCTAATCAATAAATCCTTAAAGGAACTCTTTGGACCCTAAACCCTGAGCCCTTAAAGGACCCTAAACCCCCAATCCTAATCATTAAATCCTTAAAGGAACCCTGTGGACCCTAAACCCTGAGCCCTTAAAGGAACCCTTAGGAGCCCTTGAAGTCCTCTTCTGCCGAAGTGGAGCAAGAAGTCCCATGTTCCTCCATTATAGGACCCTGACAGACCCCTTTAAGGATCCTTTTAAGGAGTCCCTTTAAGGATCCCCTTTAAGGCACGTACCCTTTAAGGAGCCCTTATAGGGATCCCGTTAAGGATCCCTTTTAAAGCAGCCCTGAAATTAAAGCAAAGCCTTAGGACCCTTTGGGTTCTCTTCTGCCTAGTTGCCAGGTCTAGGCGCTTCGCCACCGCCGTGGAGCCGTCGAGGGTGAAGACGGTAAAGCCGAGCCGCTGGCACAGCGCTCCTTACTTAAGGTTTACAGGGAACTCCAGAAAGTTGGAATATGGTTTCAGGGTAGGATACCCTATAATTTACCATAGAAGGGTAAGGATAACCATATTCCAACTTTCTGGCTTTTACTGTAGTGCTTTGGGTTCCTTTAAGGGATCGTGTGACGACTTAGAGGCTCATCGGTTAGGGGGTTCTTTAAAAGGGATCTATATGGGATCTATAGGGGTTTAGGGGGCACAGAGCTCCTTACTTAAAGGATCCGTAAAGTTTAGGGATATGGGGTTTAGGGTTTAGGGGGACTTGGTGACTGAAGTTTCTGAAAGGGCTGCTTAAAGGGATGTTTAAGGGGTCTATATTTGATTTATTATACGGGTTTAGGGGGCTGAATGCTCCGTATAATTGGCTTTACGAGTCTAAGTATGGTTCCTTAGAGGGTATAAGAGTTCTATATTAAGGCTTTTGGGTATAGGGGGTTTAGAGGTTTAGGGCTTAGGGTTTAAGACACCCTAATGGGATTAGTTTTAATGACTTAGTGCACTCGTCCAAAATCTATGGCGGAGCATTAGAGGTGCGGCTTAAGAAGACAGATGCCAAGCCAACGCAAGGGCATTCGAAGCTATGCATTGCCCGACCAAGCGGTTTTAGTTCCGTCGATACTGCAACAAAGCCTCACAGTAGCAGGACTTCACTACCCCCAAAAAACCAAAATGTAGCTCATGCATCGAGCAACCCTCAAGCCCAAACCGTGAAATTCGGGCAAAGAGTCCACAGGAGCTTTGCATCGAACAAAAGTTCGAAACAATCACCACACCATCTGCAGGTGCCTTCGGCGAGAGGGATCTTAGCACGAATGCTTGGGGGCCCCTGCCTCAACTAATCTGGGCGAGCTGTAACAATAAGAACGGGTTTACGGTTCTACTGACGGATCATAGTCTGCTATACTATAGTAGAATGCAGAAAGTTGGAACATCATTGTCCCAATACCTTTAAGGTAAAGGATAGGGAACCCCCGCAATAATCATTCTAATCCCATCTTCCAACTTTCTTGGGTGCACTATGTTTGAAACTACAACTAAATGCGGGACTTCAAGGAATAGCGTTGGTAACTATTCCGGCTTCTAAAGCAGGGGTCGTTGATCGGATCCTTCCAGTTATGGTTTAGGGTTGAGGGTTTTGGGGTTTAGGGTTTTGAGTTTAGGGGTTTAGGGTTTTTATGGTTGAGGGTGTCCGAATTGGGGGTACCCTACCTGCGGAAAACCCCACCAGCTCAGTCTCAGCCGTGAACTCAAAATCGCGACGCACGCAACACAGATGCTTGACAGACAAAAACTAGCAAACCAGCGGGACGAAGCATGAGAAGCCATGATATGATGCAGTGCCGGACAAGGTTCTTTTGCGTTGGCTTCCAGGTTGCCCAAACTCCTGTATAAGCCCCTACTCCCCCCAAAAAAATAAACCTACACTCCTGAATCCTCAAGCTTATACACTGAACCCTTACTTGTCTTCTTCTCTGCGGCTTGGGCACTTTGCCATTGCATTAGGTACGTGGGTTGAATGTTCAGGGTCTAGCGGCTAGGGTCTGGTCCTACTTGGCAAAGTTGGCATCGCCAACGGGATGCAAGTCGTGCCCAAGGCAGTCACAAAAAAAAGGGGTCTATGTAGACTACTAGTCTGGAATTGCCCCAAAATCAAAGCAAGGATGGGATTTCGGGACCTAGCAACCCGAGACATCCTTAGGGTTATATGTTTAATGTTTAGGGTTTAGGGTTATGGGTTTCGGGCTTTTGGTTTAGGCTTAGGGTTTAGGGTCATGGGTTTAAGGTTACATGTTTAGGGTTTCGGGTCATGGGTTTAAGCTTACAGGTTTAGGGTCATAGGTTTAGGGATCAAGGTCGTGAATTTAGGGCTTAGGGCGGGTCTTGGGTTGAGAAACATACCGAAATACAATACGGTGTCTGTTCATAGGGCTCCTTTTCAGGCGCATGGGTGAATATGAGAGTGAATAGAACGGCATGATCTGGGGGGCCTTTGCAACTATGAAAGTTATAGCTCAGTCTGACTGTGGTATCGCTACAACTTGTTATGCTGGAGTGTCTCAAGTATAAATGGAAGCCTCGGAAGAAGTATTACTACTTGTGCAGGGTACCCGAAAACTTCTCTACTTTAAACAAACCACAAACCCCAATACAAATCTGCACTACACGATTGTTTAAGGTTAATTATATACGACGCCCAAATCCCGACGTAAAGGAAACAGAAACCCGAAATCGTCAACCCTGCGCGCTCAAATCATACACCCCCGCACCCTTGAAGCACCTCTGCCTTCAGCCACCGAAGAAGCTCCTAAAAAGAGTTCCACAAGTTTTCTGGTTTAGGGTTCTATAAGTTTGAATTGGGTTTCACAGGGTTGCAATGCTTCTTTGAAAACTTGGGGGCTGTTATGGTGTTTTCAAAAATTGGGCTCCCAAGGGTCTAGGGTTTAGGCTTCGGGATGTGAAGGTTTCCCACTGTGGGGTTTAGGGCTCGAGAGAATTGGGCCGGGTGTGGGAGGGCAGAGGGTTGAGATTTTGGGCTCGGTGTCCGTGGGCCTAGGAAAGTTCAGGTTTCGTGAAGCCTGAGAGTACAAGATGTGGGCAGGTTCTACATTGGCAACAATGCGACTACAGTATACTACAGTCCGACATCATATTGTACAATGCCAGTGTGAAGGTCTAGCTGACGGAAAATAGAAACCCCGCATCACCCGGAATAGCCACACCTTGCTCGGACCCTGGCACTCTCGATTGCAAGCAGACCCACACCTTACTTCACAGTAAGCCGCAGAAATACAAGGTTAACCTTTCCAATCACTACCAAACTATAACAACCCAACAACTTTAAAGTTACCGTACAGCACCGGTAAACTATAAGAACACCAATTTTTTGAGTTTTGTGTATTGTGGAGCAAAGACCCTCCCCCGCAAGGCCGGAGCGATCAAGTAACCTGCAGTGACTCAGACTTCGCAGCCTTCCCAGGCGGGGGAGGCCGCGTGGCCGACACAAACTCAAACTTCTTGCCGAAATCCATGAGTGTCTTAGCATGTTTCAGCCAATGTACAGCAATGCGCACACTGCCTGAGCGATACTCGGACGTGCGTCTTGCTGATCCTTTTGAAGCTTTGTCTAGTTTCTGAGCCGTTCCTCGGCGGCAGTCCCGCAAGGTCACGGTGCGCGGCGATGTCTTGTTTTGTGGTATTCCAATTGTCGTTGCACGCCAGTAATATGCATGAAGGAACGGAAGCGTACTCTTGAATTCAGGTCGTCGACAGGAATCACGTCGCCATCGGGAGTGGCTGCGAAGCCAATCCCTAAGGGTCCATGTACTCATATAGTATATACACTGGCCTTAAAGTACTCCATATATAGGTACATTGGGCCCAAAGTATATGCTATATGGGTACATGGACCCTTAGGGAATTGTCATTCTGAGCCAAAGCATCCTGAATCACCTCTCAAACGAGCTTTGAGGGACGAATACCCCAAGGACAATCTAGACAAGAATCGCCTACTCCAGCATCATCCTTCGTAAACAAAGAAATCCGGCTAGGGATGTTGAATTTCCATGAAGTGCATACCTGAGTGCTTACTTGAGGCACCAGACGACATGGTATGTAAGTTGCATGCACGGTGCGGCGCTACATACCAAGAATTCAAAGTCCAGTGGCCGTAACCCGACAAGCGAAATCCCCAAAGACTCGGCCCGTATAGTCTATTTTACTAGGGTCTATAGGGTTTAGGGGGCACAGGTGCCCAGCTGGCAGGCCTTAAGACACCAACATTCAAAGTCCATTGAAACTACAACTCCTGAAGGACTTGTTGAATCTAAACCCTAGAAACCCTAAACTGGCGGGCTTCCTCAACCTTTAAACCCTTCACCCTAAACCCTAAACTGAGCTGTTGAACCTAAACCCTCATACCCCTAAGCACTGACGTGCATTTCGAACCGAAACCCTGACCCCCTAAACCCTAGACCGAATCTACATGGTGCTTTTTGCTTAAGGGCCCGGCCTTTCTTTACAAAAAGCATGCAGTTGAGCTTAGATCCGAAGATGCAGCAACAGTTCATAGTAAGGTATTAGTATTAAGGGCCTTCAATGTCCAGTTTATAAATAGTAACCAACTATTCTGGGGTTCCTTATGAAAGCTATAACAGACATTACCCCAACCCTATTCTAAAGGAACCCTATTCTACTTGTTAAGGCCCCGAGAGTACTTGTTGCTGTTACTCCCTCTCTGCCCGTCCTCGAGCAATCGCAGCTTCGCAGAAGCCGCCTGTTGCGAGGAGGAAGATTCAGGACCCTTGTCTGGGGCTTCGGGGGTGTTCCTTTAAGGGCTTCCTTCTAAGGGTTTAAGGTTTAAGGTTCAGGGGTTTAGGGTTTTAGGGCCCGAGGGTTTAGGGTCAAGGGTTTACTTTTAAGGGTTTAAGGTTCAGGGGTTTAGGGTTTAGGGTTCGGGGGTTTGGGGTTTAGGGTGGTCTGGGGCTTTGGGCTTTGGGGATCCCGCAGCTTATGACGAGGCCCCATATTCTGCAAACAATAGATGACGGTCCCTACGTACTCATTGAGACATGGCCTACTTTTATCATGATTACATTCCCCGATGGCTACGTACGCGGACGAGCCCTAAACCAAAAACCCCTGCATAAACCCTAAGGCCCCAAACCTAGCTAAACCGACCAAGCGCAGCCAGCCTCCTTCGTTAAGCCACCGGCATCGCCAGCGTATGCCCCTGCAGTTTGTTTCTGCTTTCTCAGTTTAGCGCTTGGGGCTTTAGATTTCATCCTATATAGTACCCTTTCAAGGAAACCTTCAAGCATACCCCCAAAACCCAAAAGGAAGCCTGAAACAGCCCATGAGACCAATGCCGCTCCGCGCACCCTGGTAGAACCCTGACAAGGCCCTTAAAGGAACCTGTAAGGATCCCTTAAAGGACCTTCAAGGAGCCCTAAAGGGATCCATTAAGCATACCTTTAAGGGATCCCTTAAAGGAACCCCCACACAGGAGCCTTTGAAGGAGCCGGACAAGGATTCCTTAAAGGTTCCTGCTCCGGGGATTCTATGATGTTTGAGGGTGTAGTCTAGGGGCCTTAGTGAGCATAGGGTTCCTTTCAGGGTTCCTATATAGGAACAGTTGTGGGGAAGCTTAAGGACTTTCTAAACGTTAGGCTTTAAGCCTTGAGCGGGTTCCGGTCCGCAAGGCTATGCTACAAGGGCGTCTGTACTCAATCGCCAAAATCATGCTCCTTAAAGCCTTTCAATCTGAAACCTAGAGGAGCCCTGAAAGAGCCCTTACAGGAACAGTTATAGTATAGGGACCCTTGAAGATCCTTTTAGGGTTCGCTTTCGGGGTGCCCCTTAGGGATTAAGGCTTCCTTTGAGGGATCCCTTCAGGGTTCCTGTAAGAGCTCCGTTAAAGGGATGCCCCCGAGGCTCCTTCAAGGGAAGCCCTCATCCGCGCCTTCCAGCACTTGATGGCAGCGGCTCTCGAAATCCGGCGCTGTGGTCGCTCCGAGGGGCTCCTGCGATCTTGAAGAGGCTCGACTGGGGGGTCCCTTAAGGACTTAGTAACTAGGGTTATAAGTAAGGTAGCTATACTTATAACTAGTTATAACCCCAATTCGTGTACTTATTAAGTCCCATGATCCTCCAAGGTGATCTTGAGGGGCTCACTTGGAGGTTCATTGGCAGTTATGAGTGGGCCTTAACCCCAAGGGTCCAAAGGACCCAATAATAAGGTACTCGGCTTTAGGATAGTAGTTATGTAGGTTGGGACTGGAGGGTCCCTTAAGTGCCTATATAGTAGAATGTAGGGTTTCTATCTTAGGAATTATTATTATGATTTGAGGAGAGTATCCCCGCGTAACAGTACATAGGACCCTTTGGGTTATAAGTGGTATGAGCCTCGGAATAGGGCTTTGCTTTAGGTATATTATACTATACTTAGAATAAGGAACCCCCGAAATAGTATAGGTAATTTTTAAGGCCCCTGTGGTATAGTATCCGTATGGATCCCGATCCCTTACAGTAACCCTTATAGACCCCTTTAAGGGAACCTTAGGAACCCTGTAGAACTAACCAAAGCCAAGGAAGCGAAGGGTAGCTCCTTGGAGGCGATGCTCGGCACTTCCAAGGTGAGGGCAGTGCGGAAGTCCATCTGCCAAAGGCTGCAGTGAGGGCTCGGATTTTCTTCTACATGCCTTCAAGAAAAGTTTATAGAGTGTCTACAGACCATAAGGCTACTCTAAGTATAACTGTTAGATTGGGTTTGACGGTGGAAGTAGTGGACTGTAGAATCCAGGTCGCGGGTCCAAAGCCTTACAAATCGAGGGTTCTCAGTCGGTTTAGGGTTTAGGATTTAGGTTTACGAACACGCACACACACACAACCACACATGCTAAACTCCATTTTGTTCTCCGCACTAAACCCGGAACCGTGAAACTCAAAACGGCTTTAATAAGCAAAAAAACACAATGGATGAACACCTGCAACAGCTCACGTAACAACAGACAAACCATAAACAAAAGAAAAACAAGACCTGTCTTGGAGCCTGAAAAAGAACCCCTCAGAAGAACTCTCAGAGCCTCAGAGGAGCCCTCATCACAGGCTTTCTGCCGTTCCTTGCGCCCCGACGTGAACCCGTGAACCCTATGGAGGACCTTAAGCCCCAAACTCCCCCAAAACGGAAAAGCCTGAATCCGAAAACAAGTCCCAACCCTAAGCCCTCAAAACCCTTTCTAAAGAAACCCTCAAAGAAGTGTCTCTTGCCACCAGGTTCTCTGATTTATGTCGTAAGTCGAGGCACGTATTGTCGACACATCCTGCTTTTTCTGCCTTTACTCTGCTGTCGTAAACCGCCCCCGATACTTGAGTGTACGTCACGTACAGCGAACCTTTCTGTTTACCTGCACGGCGTTCACGTAGTTCCCTGAACCATCCCCCGCCAAGATCTATGGTTTCCTTTGCTTCCACTGGCTCTCTTCTCCTGGCGTCACTTCGATCTTCCTAAATCGGACTTGGGTTCGAGGGTTTTGGGGTGTGGGCTCTAGGGTTACCCTTTTTGGAAAAGAACCCTTGCAGGAGCCCTAAACCCTTACAGTACCACCGTAGATCCCTTACCAGCCCAAAGGGTCCAAAGGACCTATATGGTAGAATGTGGGGGGGGGGTCTATATTCGGAATTACTACTATGGGTTGGGGAAGTATCCCCCATAACAGTACCTAGGATCCTTTTGGGGAATCTTCCGAAGCTCCATTATACTTGAAATATTTATAAGTGTACCCTTTTTCCTACTATTCGGTTCGAATAAGGGGACCCGAAAACGAAAAGGGCAAAAGGGTACCACTCAGGAATCTATCTTATATAGGAGCCCTTAGAGGATCCCTTAGAATAAAGGAACCCTCAACCCTTATAGCATCCCTGTAGATCCCTTATGGAGGAACCCTAAGCCCTTGCCCTAAACCCCCAGACCCTAAACCCCTCAGCCCTAACCCCTACAGAGCCCTTAAATGAACCCTTACCCTAATGCTCCTGGACCCTCGCAGTGAGATCCCAAACCTTAGCCCCCAAAGCCCAAACCCAGACATCCCATGACCCTCTTGGAAGCCTTAGGGGTACTAAGCCCCGTGATCCTTAAAGTAGACCCTAAAACCCATCCCTTTTAAGGAGCCCTTCAAGGAACGCTAGTTACCCTCTTAGGAGCCTTAGGGTAAAGAATCCCTTAAACGATCCCCTAAGGGAGCCGAGGCCTTCTGCGCTTCCGCGCCGCGGTTGGCGCCGACCCGACGCTCGAGGCTGGCTCGGAGTCCTGCAGTTTCTCAAAGGGATCCTTTAAAGGAAATTAAGGCTTAGGGTTTAGGGTTGAGGGCTTAGGGTTTAGGGTTGAGGGCTTAGGGTTTAGGGTTTAAGGTTGAGGGCTTAGGGTTTAGGGTTTAAGGTTGAGGGCTTAGGGTTTAGGGTTCGTGTTAGATTCTACAATGGGGGCGGGGTCCGTCTTAAAGGCTTACCTGGACCGGAACAGTATGTACAATAATTGCCTTTTAGAAGTACTGGCCCATGACTTTGCCTACTTGTTTTTGAAGGGGTGGGGTGAGGTTTGGTTTGTATTGGTTGATTTTCGGGTCCCCTTCGGGGCTTCAGGGCTTTCGATTTTGACTGGAAGGTTTTGAAGGGGGCTTTTGGGTTCTAAAACGGCTCTATGGCACCGGAAAATCGCAGGTTTTTTGAGAGGCAAGTTCAAGGATAAAGGGTTTAGGTCTTAGTAATTTGGGGCTTTGTTTCGGGTAGGCGGGGACAGAGTTGTAGGGCTTGGACGGATTCTCGTGTAGTTGTAGGTCTACATAGTTTACCACACAGTTCAAGCAGCGTTTAGTCATGTCATGTACTCCACCAACAAATAATCTACATGTACTGAAGCCCCATCTATCATCCTGGGTCCTAAACCCTAAGCCCCTAGACCTTAAAGCCTGCATCCTGAAACCCTTACTGCAAGCACCAAAACCTGAACCCTAAACCCCTGCACATGTAGCGAACCTTGTGGATCATTGCACAGCTGCCGCAGCATCATCAACAGCTGCAGGTGCACACCCTCCCCGTATTGTGAAGCCTCGGTGGTCGAGGAGCTGAACCACAACCCTAAGATGCAAAACTGACCCATCTTGTCTGCGCCAACCCAACCCCTTAACCCTGAACTCTGAACTCTGGACCCTAAGCCGAAGATAGATTCAGCTGAGCTGCCAATCGAAGTTGACAGATTCCTCGATATGCCTGATTGGCATGAGAGTTGGAGCAGTAGTCTCGCCATCTGATTACTAAATACCCTCGTCTAAGATCCAAAAACCCGGAGTAGGAGTTAACAAATTCCCTTCTCTCTAGTAAACTCTTCTTGCGGGTGCGGGTGTGTTGATTTCATACTACATGAGGGGTCACAACGCTGAGACGCAAGGACATGGTGAGGGTCTGCGAGTGCAGGGTGCTTAGGATTGAGGCTCAGAGGCAAAATGTGCAGCAACCCGAGCTCAGGTGCTGCGAAACATGTTGGCCAAGGCCCCTCATCGGTGATGGTTTGGGTTTGGGTTCAGGGCTTATTAGGATGTCGGTGATGATGCATCAATTCGTCCGTCCTGAACTTCGACACGTTGAGTTGCTACAACTTTCACGGCTCGTTGCGTTTCGAGCAAGCGCCTTTGAGCTTTGGAATTATAACTTGTTGTACAGGCTTCCAAGGAGAAACAACCTGTTCTACCTTCAGAGTAAGAACGACACGCCGTCGTCGTGGTGGTCGTCGGCGTCGTCTTCGCAGTATTTGTCTGCCTCCATGCCGCTGTCGCCAACGCTGTCGCAAAACTCGCGACGATGTTGATACTTCCACACCACTACTACTAACTAACTAATGCTCACTCTGAGGGATCTCATGCAACACAGAAACCAGATTCACTAGTTCATTCGGGTCCTAATCTGCATTGAATCCTAGCTAAATCATGCCAAGATGCCGTCACCTGTCTCTGCGTGAGATGCACTGTCCTCGGGATATGGCCCATGGACTCATGCGGGTTCGAGAATAGCCGCAGGATTGAATATAACGCTTACATCATGTATGAAGGCCTCAACCTCAGGTTCAAGCTCCGGGATTCGCATGATCCGTCTGCATGGAAAAGCCTGACAACTAGAACCTCAAACACGAGCTTCATGTCTTCTACATGGTTTCAGTGAAGTTTAGACCCAAAACAGTGAACCCTGTTGTATCCACTCTAAAACCCTGAACCCTTAACGCTAAACCCTGAACCCTAAGCTTAAAGGGTTGAAGGGCTGCGTGGCTTTAGTCTTACCTTTGGTTAGTAGGGAATGGAAGAATGGTAGTAATAGTAGTTATAATTGTACCCCATTCCTCCCTTCCCTACTAACCAAAGGTACGGTTGATGATATAAATCCTGCATTACCATAATAAGGAATATACCATAACTCCCATAGTTTCGGGTCCTTAAGGTAATGCAGGATTTATATCATTAACCCTAAGCCCTAAACCCTATAGATCCCTTAAAGGAAGCCCTGAGAGGTACCTCTATAGATCCCTTTAAAGGAACCTAGGGATTTATATCATCAACAGTAAGTAGTTTCAGTGGGGTCGCAAGCCTCAACAGGGCTCCCGATCCTGACGGCCCCAAATCCCAAGCCCTACCCATCCCTAAGGCTCTAAGGACTCCTTTAGGGTTCCTTTAAAGGGCTTTATAAGGGGTCCTCTTAAAGGGATCTATAGGGATTAAGGCTCGAAGGACTCATATATTAAGGGTTTTGCGCCCAAAGACCATACTATACATAAGGCTTTTGGGCTATTTTGGGCCTTAGGGCATCAACCTTCATGTCACCTCTGAACTCTATAGACCCAGTGCAAAAGCCGTACACCAACTCTTACCCAAAGGCTCAGACTCTACCCCAAGGGCCTCACGGAGTATGTGTAGTAGATAGTAAACCTGTAATTTGTATACTCTCCCAAATCCTACATAACTACTATCCGAAACCTAAGGGCCTAATCACTGGGTCCTTCGGAACCTTAGTGGTCGTTTATGGAAAAAAGTTTTAGTGTTTCGTTGTGTATTCAATAGTACAGACATATACAACTTATAATCCTTTAAAGCATTGTCTAAACCTTTGTGAAGCTCCTGGGTCTTGCGAGCCTCAGGGCAAACAACCCAAGCCCGAAACCCTAAAGCCCTTCCCCAAGGGTCCAAAGGACGCAACAGTTAGGTACTCGGTTTTAGGATAATAGCTACGTAGGTTGGGATTTTGGAGAGCATATGGGTGGTTGTCAAAATTAGGGTCCCCTTTTGGGTACCCTAAATATTAGGTGCCGTACTATATTAAGGACCCCAAAAGGGACCATAATATTGACAACCACCCATATGATTGCTAGGTACTTGGACATTTGTGGCTAAACCTTAGATCCTCAACCTCACCCTACACCCTAAGCCCAGAACCCTTTCCACTACTATCCCCTGATACATAGACCATACCCTTAGGCTCCTAATAGGCTTAGGGGCTTTGTGGGCGAGGGTTTGGGCTTTGGGGGCTAAGGTTTTGGATCTCACTACGAGGGTCCAGGCGCATTAGGGTAATATACTGCGAATCCGACTCCAAGTATGAAGCCCCGTATATGAAAAAGCCTTGAGCTTTCTGGTCGAGGATCAGCAGAAGCTCCGTGCGACTCGGTAGAAGCTCCTCTCCACTGTCATGGGGGCTCTTCAGCATCCTCTTGCTTGCCTAGTATCCGAAGGGAACTGAAGGTTAGCCTGCGGGAATAACATAGGGGTCATACCACCCCAAAACTCAAAGGTTACCACTAAGTCTTCTGTGAGAGAGGTCGTCGGATTTTGCCGGCATTGATATCGTAAGGGTTGATAATAGGGCTTCGTAGGTTTTTGAATCGGGTTTAACATTCGGTTACGTATTTACAGGCTTGCCTGCTGAAGGCTTGTTGGGCAACTCTGCCGGGCTTGCCGGCCTCGGGAAGCAGGGTTTATGGGAGACCTATCTTGAGGCTCCTCAATTGCCCTAAGGGTCTTAGTACCCGTACCCGAAAATCATGAACTCTCCGGGTAACCAAAAAACTGAGATCACCACTAAGAGCAAGATTTTGTGGAGACTGTAGGACTGGGTGTGTAGACGTTGGGGTTTTAGGGACTTAGGTTTAAGATATACCATAGCAACAAGAAGGCGAAGCCTCAACGACCACACCCTGAACCCTGCAAATTTGCGACCTGGACCCAAACAGAGACCTACATGTTTTGTTTATGGTTCCTTTATATAACATGATTTCCTTATTTGTGTATATATATATATAATATAAATATACATGTATATAATATAGACTTCAAATGGGCAGTTTCCAGGGTCCAGGTAGTGCTTCGTGTCCGTCCTCCAGAATCTCTGGCCCTCGTCGTAGGATGTACGCAGACGTCCTTGTGTCCAAGGGTAAAAAGAGGGACCCTCAACAAGGACCCCTAGGTATATACCCTTAATATAGCTATTATATACCCATTATATAGCCCATTATAGGGTAAGGGTCCCCATTAAGGGTCCCTCCTCTTTGATTGTGCGATGGCAGACTGAGCGACTGCAGGCACTGGACACTTCACGAAATCAACAGAACAACAACAACAAACCATGAACCCTACATCCCTTCTGCCCTAAAGCCCTGAACCTTAAAACCACAGCCTTCCCCTCAATCTTGTCGCACTGCGGCGCAGACATGTATGCTAAACGCCTTTTGATTTGGGAATTTCCGAAAACAGGGGACCCTAATATAGTACCCTAGATGGTAGGACCCCGATTATAAGGATCCAAAATAAGGTACCCCTAATTTTCAGAAAACCCCTTTTTGGCGCGAAGACCAGACTTTTGCTGCATAAGCCGTCGAGACCGAAGACCAGTTTTGATACGGTTTAAGTTTAAGGCTCAAGGCTTACCAGCAGCACCCCCCCCCCCCCAACAAAAAAAAAAATAGCCTTTATAATTCCACAAATATGTGCTATTAGGGGCCAGTAGGGCTCTATTAAAGGGGTCCCATGGGGATTCCTGGTAGGGTATGGGGTTTGGAGCACAAAGGCCGGGAGTTGGAGCGGCCATTTCCTAAGAGACAGCACTCCCGATCTCATCGGAGCGTCTCGGTTCGGCCACCATCACTAGAACGACTGAAGCCCTAAAATACCTGAAATCCCTAAAAGCCTAAACCTAAGCCCTAAGCCGTAAACTCCTTGAGCCTTAAAAAACCCAAAGCCCGAAATCCTGAAAGCTGGACCCTTGAATTTGAGTTTCAACCTCCCCATGCGTCCAAGCCGAACCCTAAGCCTACACCCTCGACCCCTTCGTTCAACAAGCCGTACCCTCAGCCACCTCTAAACCAGCAACACAAACCAAACCCTAAGCCCAAAACTAACACCCCACCCTAAAACCAAAAACCCACGAAAACATAAAAACTCCAAACCCCCAACCCTAAAGCCCACATGACATAGAACTCCTACAGAACTCTCACAGACCCCTCCCTTACAGAATCCCTAAAGGGCTTCTGAAAAGAACCCCAACGCTCGCTGGAAGCCGGGCCGCGCCCGACGGAGCTCAGCCTCGCGCGCCTTGCCCAAAGCCATCTCCTCCCGGATCGGTTTAGGGTTTAGGGTTTAGGCTCTCGGGTCTAGTGATTGGGCTTTGGGGCTTAGTGGTGTATATGGGCTTTAGTACGGCTTTAGGGTTGGGGGTTTTTAGGGTTCCAGGGTTTTAGGGTTCAGGGTTTGAGGGCTTTAGGGCTTTAGGGCTTTATGTAGGGTTTAGGGTTTGTGGGGTGTTGCTGTTTAGGGCTGTCGGGTTTACCTTCAATCCGTCGGAAGTTTTAGGATCCTAGATTATCAAAAACTTACCACAAAGGAACCACACTGGAGCCTGCAGGCAGGGCCAGTACGATTTCCAGGGCTCTACAAGAGCTCCACACGGGTTCGAGGATGGTCTACTTGCAGGATCATGGCACTTAGTAACTAGGGTTATTACTAAGGTAAATATACTTATAATTTCTTATAGCCCCAGTTAGTACTTATAACCATACTTACTAAGTCCCATGATCCTCCAAGTATGGCCTCGGCTGAAGCGCATAGACCATGCCATGAAGCTTGCTTTTGAGACTGTGTGGAATGTTGCCTTTGTTTTACGTGCTAGTGTCTGGGGTTTCGGATTTTAGGTTTTAGGGTTTAGGTTTGAATTGGGGTTCTAGGGTTTAGGGTTGAATTCGGGTTCTAGGGTTGAATTAGGGCAGCCTCTTGTCAAGTCCTACGTCTGACCCCCACAACCCTTCCCCCCTGACCCCGGCTTTTCCAGCAGCTGCGAGATGCTATACTGAACATAGACCCCTAGCATGTGTTCCTAATTTTAGCTGTTTCTTAGGGATTGAAGGAACCACACATTAAAGTCATGTCTAAGTACCTCTAAGGCCAAACCGAAATCCAAAAGACCCAGTCCGAAGGCACAAAGAACCACTCCGAGGATCTCTTAAAGACCGCACCAAATGCGGGGTTCCTCTTTAAGGGTTTAGGGTTTAAGGGTTCCTTTAAGGGATCTACAAGGGCTACTAAGTTAGCTACGATGAGTAGGCTTTATGGCCTGTGGGTTGTGGGCTTGGGGTTTGACTAAACATCACCGCTTAGGACCTCTACAGAACACTATACGACAAAGAACCACGGCACCCAAAATCATAAATCCCCAAAACCCTAAAGCACCAAAGCCGCAAACCCCCAGACTCTCAAATTCCAACTCCCCAGAGTTACAAACCCTATCTATACTAACACTCTAAAAAGGACCCTAAACACCCAAATAAACCCAAACCCTAAACACCCAAATAAACCTAAACCCTAAACCCTAAATCCTAAACCCTGTAAGCCATACAAAGCCCCATTAAACCCTCAACTCTGCCTCGGCAGAGGCGTTCTTGTCTCTGGAGCGGTCCTTGGCGGTGGGCTCTGCGGTTTTCAGTTCCGGGATTTAGGGTACGAATTCGAGGCCTCTATCGACCCTATATGGGAGTTTCCGAAAATTAGGGGTACCTTATTTGGGGTCCTTATAATAAGGATCCTACTATTTAGGGTACTATATTAGGGTCCCTTATTTTCGGAAACCCCCATATAGGAGAAGCTAGAAAGGAATCTAAGTATGCCTATGCCCCAGAGTAGAGGGAATCCTTGTCATCCTTATACTCCATGTTCCAACGCTTTTGGGGTTCGCTGTAGCCCTTTGGTTGAGGGTGTGTCTTCCCTACCGGGTTTCGGGTTTCAGAGATTACCGTCATAGTTTGGGGTTTGTCGGTTTGTGGACTTCCGATCTTGGGGGTACGGGGCTTCAGGGTCGTACGGTTCAGGGCCTCAGAGTTTTGGGGTTTCAGGTCCTAGGGTGCGCGTCGGGCCTTCTGGGTTTCGGATTCGGGAGTTGAGGGGTCCTTACCGCCAAAACCCAAAGGGTCCTAAGTACCCTTATAGTAGATACTTAAGCCCCAAAGTAGTCCCTATATAGGTACTTTGAGGCCTAAGTATCTACTATAAGGGTACATGGAGCCTTAGGGAAAAGCAAACCCCAAACCCAAGGATGAACCTCAGAAGCTCATGCACTAATCTGGGACCTTAATCATTCGAATAGGGGGTTTTGGGCCCATTATACTACAAGTATAATAAGGAACCCCGGATATAGTATAGGTAATTATAAAGGCCCCTTCATTACTGGAGCCTTCACGCCCTGACCACATTGCACTAGACAGTCACAGGAGCAAGACCGCGCTCGGAGGAATGCTCCGGGCTGGGGAATTACCCAGAGAGCCCAATACACTATGATTAAGGAATATAGCTTAAACCATATTATGAAGCCCTATATAATTTAAGCCATATTCCTTAACTAAGGGGTATTGGGCTCTCTGGGTAAGTGTCTGCAGCACATGGGACCTCATCTGGATCATGTCTGTTGCAGCCGAATCACGATGGCGTGCTTGAAAACCCGCTGGAACACAGAGGATGCAGGCAGCATGTTGGGATGTACGAACCTTGGTTGAGGATTGACAATTCGGGTCTGCTTCAGGGCACGGGGAATCTACAGAGGAAACTGCAACTAGCGATTTCGTAGAAGGCTTGAATTTCTGTCCCCTTTCAGGGTGATTCTTGCACAAGCCAAACACTTGAAGAAGTGAGGGAGCTTCAGAAAAGTGATGACCCTCCATGTACCCTCTGTGTAACCCTAAGTACCCACCATGATGCGCCTGACTCCCCAGTTTGAGGGTGCATGGACGGTCCGGGTAAATTTAAGCAGAGGTACTAGATCTTTTGCTATGATAAGAAGCCCTGCGAAGGAAGCCCTGTTTTTAAGAAGTCGTCTGGGCTCAGGGTTTAAGGTTTAACTTCATCGTCCAAGCTGTGCGCAAGGAACTGGCAGCACGTGTAGAACTCGTCGAGATTGTTCTGGAGAGGAGTTCCTGGTGAACGAGACGTCTCCAGCAACCCCTAAACTTCAACCCTCAACTCCAACAAACCCAAAACCCAAAAAAAATCCTAAACCCCATTAAAGATCCCTTTAAGGAACCCTTATAGATCCCTTGAAAGGATCCCTATGGAACCCTTTAAGGAGCCCTAGAAGCTTTGAGCCCCAAGTTGAGTTGGAAGCCCCGGGCTGGGTGTGTAGAGGGGAAGGTGACCTTTAGGACCCCAAAAAAGCACATAAGCAAAAATTAGGATAGGGATATCCCATATAGACCCCCTTATAATGAAGCCCATTGAGGTAGGGATATCCCTCCTAGGATACCCAGTAACCTAAGAAGAAAAAGGCCTCTCTTTTTGGTATTGGGTAACTTTATAAGGAACCTAGGACTACAAAAAGGGAATAAGGGTACTACTGGGCATCCTAGCCTCTAAAATGCTGATGCTTATGTGCTTAGACCCTAAACCCTAATTAAACCCCATAGATCCCTTTAAAGGAACCCTAGAGATCCCTTTAAGGAGCCCTTTAAGAACCCCTTTTGGGGGTTCCTAACAGAGTTTTTTGGGGCCCTGAACCTTGGCTCCCCAAGCCGAGACCGTCAAATGCTAAGAGCTTCGAGCTCGTGGGGTTTAGGGTTTGGGGTTTTTGGGGTTTGGGGTTTAGGGTTTAGGGTTTGGGGTTTAGGGTTTGGGTTTGGGGTTTAGGGTTTAGGGTTTTTAGGGTTTTTGGGGTTTAGGTTTGGGGTTTTTAGGGTTTAGGGTTTGGGGTTTAGGGTTTGGGGTTTAGGGTTTAGGGTTTAGGGTTTAGGGTTTAGGGTTTAGGGTTTAGGGTGCAGGGTGTGTAACAGTATGCGCGCGGTGGGTGCACCTTTTACTTTAGGAATAAGGGGCGCACCCACTAATCGCGCGCTTGCGTCAGCATGTAGTCCCGCCCCAACCACCCCAACTATTCTCAATTAGGGTTTAGGGTTCACCCCCCAAACCCCCCTCAAGGGGGGCTTTCTTGCTCTCTGCTTCCTTTCGCAGCTCGACATGTGAACAACAATATTTCTCCAGAAATCACAGCAGAAATGGTTTCGGTCGGGTTGTGGGTCCTCGCGGCCTGTGCCGGCCGCTCGACGAGAAGAGGGTTTCCAACAAACAACTTGGGTCTCGCGCCCTGTAAGGGCTGCTCGAAGTGCGAACCAGGCGGGGCAAGAGGCCGGGCAGAGAGGCAGGGCGGGTAGCAGGGCAGAGGGTAGGGCAGGGTAGGGCAGGGTAGGGCAGGGTAGGGCAGGGTAGGGCAGGGCAGGGGGGGGGCACCCCCCCCAGGGCAGGGCAGGGCAGGGTGGGGGGGGGCGGGGCACGCACCAAAAGGGCGAAAATGGAGGAAATTTGGAGGTCGCCCCCTAGGACCCACCTGGAAGCCCCCGGGTCCCTGGAGTCGGCCAGCCTGGGGCCCCAGACCCCCCGGGGGTACCCCCCAGACCCCCAAGCCAGACCAAAAAGACCTCGGGACTGACGTCCGTATTGTGTGAGGCGTAGCCGAGTCATTTCCGTCCCCGTATACCGGGAGGCTTTACCCTCCCTCACCGTCTTGTCGGGACGCTCGGCCGGGGGCCTCGGTCGGAGCCTCGAGCGCCCATGCAAATGGTCAGCGGCGCTCTCGGCAGTTTGGGGATTAGGGTTTGGGGTTTAGGGTTTGGGGTTTAGGGTTTGGGGTTTGGGGTTTAGGGTTTAGGGTTTGGGGTTTGGGGTTTAGGGTTTGGGGTTTAGGGTTTAGGGTTTAGGGTTTGGGGTTTAGGGTTTGGGGTTTAGGGTTTGGGGTTTAGGGTTTAGGGTTTGGGGTTTAGGGTTTGGGGTTTAGGGTTTGGGGTTTAGGGTTTCGGGTTTGGGGTTTAGGGATTGGGGTTTAGGGCTTAGGGTTTGGGGTTTAGGGTTTAGGGTTTGGGGTTCAGTTTGGGGTTTAGGGTTTGGGGTTTAGGGTTTAGGGTTTAGGGTTTTCCCATCGTAAGCGGCGCGCCTCGACCCAGAGGGTCGCGGGGCGGCGCGCCGCAGCTGGACGCGACGTCCCACCCCAAGACCACCCAGACATTGAATCTGTTAGGGTTTAGGGTTTTTTTGATTTATTTTTGAACCAAGAATGCGAGTGTGGAATGCTCCGAAGCACTCTGTGCTATAGCGGCCGGACAAAAGCATTTTTCGGGCAGATATGGGACATGTACTGGATTGCGTGCAAATCATGAAGCGGACCACAATCGCCGAGAGATTTGTGTCCGAACGCTTCAAAGCATGCGGTGGTATGGCAACCGCACGAAAAGCATTTTTTGGGCAGATATGGGACATGTACTGGAAAGGATCTGGGCGAACCAGTCGCCGAAGGCATTGGTGACGTGCCCTTCCGTCTTGAAGAAAGCATAGTGGAAGCCGCTTGGCCTTGGTCGCACATTATTTGGCAGGCACCAGGTGATCGCCGGTTACGACGCCACCGACGAGGTAATCCTCGTCGCGTGCCACGCGGGAGAGAGCAACGTACGCAGCCGCCCTGCACCAAGTGCGATTCAGCCACACAGTGACGTGTTGCAATTCAGCTCCCTGATACTTGTAGATTGTCCCTGCGTATCCAACACGCACCGGGTAGTAAACCACACGTCCGGAAGGCACATCCGGGTCGGTGTAGCGATACACCGCCAGACGCCGGCCCGTCTGTGTCCGCACACGAAGACAGCCAGTCGCAGAACAGTATGCTTCGACGGTGGCTACCATCCCGTTCACGTAGTGGTTCTCTTTGTCTTGATTCCTGGTCAGCACTAAGCGCATGCCCACATACACTGGGACCGTGCTAGGTTGCGGTGGACGATCGGAGCGGAGGCGACCGTGCGCATCGTAGTTGTCTTCGTTGTCTTCGTAGGTCCCTGGAATCTGTCCCAGGAGCCTTTGCTTCCGGTTGGTGAACAGAACCTGCACCGCCAGGGCGTTGATGATCGCGGCACCGGCTTTGGTGCAGGTGACGAAGGTCGTGTTGTTCTCGGTACGCCGCAGCACGTCCGCGATATCGAGGCTAGTTGGTTCGTCGTGGCCGGTCCATGCCTTATGCTTGTAGCACAAGCGGTTTACGAAGCGCTTACCCTCTTGGCCCACGGGCTTGTGGTAGCGCAAGAAGTCGAGCTTGGCCTGCAGCCGGGAGCATTTGCACCGACGGACTTCCGTCAGCGTGAGGGTGCGCGTAAAGCGCCACTGTGGGTGATCGCTGGCGCGTTCGGGCGCAATGCTTGGAAGCTGCCAGTCGTCGCCCAGGAGCAGCAGCAGCAGCCGGCGGCCGGCAGCGAGGAACAGGGCGTGCAGTCGGGCGAACTCTTCGGCGCTGAGCTGCAAAGCCTCGTCAATGACGACCATGTCGTATTCGGTCATGAGGGCGATCGTTTCCGCTAGTGGGCGGTAGAAAAGGAAGGCGCCGGCGCAGGTGTCCACATGAATGTCCGGGTGGCGCTGGCGCATGCGGCATGCGAGCTGGCCCGTGGGCAGGGCATAAAGCACCCGATATCCTCGCTCGACCGCAACGCGCACGAGGTGATCGGCTAGAAACGTTTTGCCCGTGCCCGGTCCGCCCATGCACACCAAAATGCTGTTGTGCGTTTCCAGCTGCTGCGACACGTCCTCGACCTCTTCCTCCGACTGGGCATCCTTCAGAGCTTGTAAGAGTGCGAAGCGCTCGAGCGCCTGTCGCTCCAATTCCTGCTGCTGTCGATTGAAGGTCGGCGGCCTGGACGTGCCGGGGCGCGCTGCGGATTGCAGCACCGGCTCGGGCACTTCGTCCTCCAGCGTGATCTCTCCACGCAAATACTGCTGGACGATCGCCTGCTGCGCAGCCAGCAGCGCGAGGAAATTGGCGATGCCGGTGTCGCGATGCGCGGCCAGCTGCAGATCTTCGACGATGCGACCTCGATCTGCCCAGTACTCAGGGGCTGCACGGTGCGCACAAGCGAAGAGCTGGTAGCGAGCGGGCACTTTCGCCATGATTTCAGGATCGAGAAAATCAGCGGCAGCACGAAACGGGACATTCAGCATGAGCCACTGTCCGAAATACTTGTCATTGAAGATTCCCACCGTTTCTGCCGCTATGATCTTTTCTCCGAAGGTAGGGTACGCACTCGCAAACTCGCCCAGGTCCAACGGCGTGTCAGCGGCCGCGTGGGCCTTCTGTAGCCAGGCCACCACGTCACCGCTGGCGTTGGATTTGCGCAGGAAGTCTAGCAGGGTCATGTCGTCGCTGCGCCAAACGCACTGCTCGTAACGCCGCACGAACGCTGGCTGTTCCGCCATTATAGGCCAGGGCGCGACGATGGGCAACATGGTGCCCCCCAAGGCGAAATCGGGGAAGAGTTGCTTGCACAAGGTCGCCCACATTTCCGGCTCGGACGGATGCAAAGAACTGAGAACCCGCAGCGCGATTCCATATCCGGAAACGCCGGAATCGTCCAGGAGCTCGTTGTGGAAGCTGCCGCTGAACTTCGCGTTATAGGTCGCGACATAGCGGAGGAGGAGGCCACGACCGGCGGCCCCCCCGGCCTGCGGCACCAAGTTGTCCACATGGCTCTTCAAGATGTCCACTTCTTCCAGACCGTATGCACGCACTCCTTGCTCCGCATCGCGCTCAGTGTGGTGCAAGCACACAGCCTCGTTCAGATCGTCCCAGCAGGAGGCACCTGCGTGCACGGGCCAGCCGCTGCCGGAATAGCTGAGCTGGTCTAGGACGTAACCCCGCAGCGCGTGGCCTTCCGGCAGTTCCGTCGCCAGTAGCTTCCGGTGCAGTTGCAAATTCTGCAGGCTTTCGGCAAACAGAACTGCGTGGAGATGGATCGCACCGCGGCCATGACAAAGTTGATGCGGTTGCCGCCGGCAGCGCTCAGGCAGTGCGTGCGCCAGAAAGTGCTGCTCTCGCCATGCTTCCGGCTGCCCCCAGCGACCCATTCGCGCAGGAGCTCCACGAGGATGTGGGCCAAGTGCAATGTCTCCGGCCCTTCCAGGTGCAGGCGGGAACGCAGCAGGGCGTTCATCTGATGGAGCAGGGCACGATGATACGGCGCGCTCCATTCGTACGGTGCCCACGTCTTGAATAAGACAGGGTATCCGCATTGTCGCTGCAGGTCGAGTACCGCTGCATGACGAACGGCCCAATAAGCCGGCGTGAACGGTGCCCCCTTGAGCAGGATCCGCATGGGAAGTTGTGGCTGTATATGTCGCTTGGAGCCCAGGTCGCTCCAGTGCGACAGATCGAAAATGAATTGAAGGAGTTCGTACTCTCCGGCATAGTCCAGGATGGGACCAAGTACTTTCTTTAGGAAGCTACGTCGAATGCTGCTGCGGCCAAAACCTCCGGCCTCGTCGGCTCCGTCTTCATCACTGTCCGTATCTTGCAACTGCTGCCGCTGCAGGCGACGCGCGTCCGTGGCCCGCTGGACCGTCTCGCACAAGTCCGAATGCCAATATAGATCGGGCCATAGTGCAGTCTCGATGCCAGGAGCCTCGATCATTTGCAAGGGCCGTCGCCGATCGCTCTGGCAGGCGTCCGGGTGGGCGCGGAGGAAGCGACGGTGCTGCTTGACGAAGGCAGCGTATTCCGAATGGCGCGACTGCATCAGAAACGCAAAAGCCTTCTGCGCCTGCTTGCGCACGGATCGAGGCTGCAAGGCCGATACCCTGTCTTCCACAGCGGTCGTAGCCCATAGTAGACGGATGAGGGCAGTGTGCACTCGATAACCGTGCAAAGGACGCTGGTACGGGCCGCAGTCGATTTCAAGCGGGCGCAGGGCCTCGACCGCCTCCGCTGTCAATCCGCGAAGCTGGCGTGGCACAGAGTGAACGGTCGGCACAGACGCAACACCGTCGCGTCGACACCAGCGGCAATGCGGGACGGCCGGGGCTGCGACGCGCCGCGTGTCCACTTCCTTCAAATGTCGTGGCTCTAGGCTGTAGCAGCGCTCGCAGACACCCCAGGCGCCTTGCTTGCACCAGTCCTCCAGCATGGCCGCCATTGGCGTCACGTGGGTCCGAGGCAGGCCCGTGTCATTAGAGGTGAGGTCCCGGACGCGAGCCGCCAACGAGTCAGTCAAAGGATTTGTCCAGCTGCGCCCGGTGTGTCGCACTTGCCTGGGTCGCTCAGGAAAGAACTTGCGGCGCGCCCGGCCTCGGTCCTCAGCCACGCGTTTGGCGTAAACGGCCCGGTCTTCGTCGGGCGCGGCCGAACTTCGGAGCCGGCGCCGCTGTGCCAGCAAACGCTCCCACTGCTGGTCTACAGTTTCGGCCGCGGCCCGCTCACGCGCCCGGCGCACCCGGCGTGGCTCTTGCGCCAACTTCGTTGCCAAATCGTCAAGGTGCTCTGCCGGAACGGCTTTCAATGCCTCGGCCACGAGGTCCTCGTCAGTGGCTTGACGCTTACGAAGCACCATTACAATTCGTCCTCGGCCTTGCGGGGTCGCCAACGCCTCGCCGAGGGCCGCGGCCGAGTGGAAGGCCGGCGAAAGTCCAAGAGCTTGCAACGGCAAGTGCAAACGCACGCTGTCGGGCAAGCGTTCCACTGCTTGGTGATATACAGCTTTTTCATGTTGCCAGAAGAATCGCAGGGCACGACTCATTTGGCCGCGGCCACGCTCCGTATCCAAGCTGGTCCGAAGCAGCCCGGCGTTGCACCAGGGACACTGCAGCGAGGCATCGTGATAACGCGCACGCTGTCCGGAGACCCGTGTCGAAAAGCAACAGGGCTCGTCGGGACGACCGTGGCATAGATTTGTAGAAGCTGTGCCCAACGAGGCAGGTCGGCGTAGAGGTCGTGGTGCAGGGCTGGCCGGAGGTGCACGCGGCGGCGCGCCCGCAGGTCGCAAAGGCGCAGCTGCGCGCTCGGCTGGCAAAGGTCGATGAAGCTCTGCAGGCCCGACTTCTTCCGCAGCATGCGGAACTTCGTCCATAACCCGGCGGCGGCGAGGCCAAGCCAAAGCAACCGCAGCGGCGTCGGCAGCAGCAGGGCGCTTCGGCATGGAGCTTACGCTGGCGATGCTGGAGTTCACTAGAGGATAGCTCCTATGATCCAAATGGAGCTGCGGGGACAGGGAAGTTGTCAGGATTCAAGTGCAAATTGTTAATTATCATCCCCTGAAGCTTTGCTTGAACAGCAGTAGAGTAGTAGTAGTAGTAGTAGTAGTAGTAGTAGTAGTAGTAGTAGTAGTAGTAGTAGTAGTAGTAGTAGTAGTAGTAGTAGTAGTAGTAGTAGTAGTAGTAGTAGTAGTAGTAGTAGTAGTAGTAGTAGTAGTAGTCGTAGTAGTAGTAGTAGTAGTAGTAGTAGTAGTAGTAGTAGTAGTCGTAGTAGCAGCAGCAGCAGTAGTAGTAGTGGTCGTAGTAGTCCTAGGAGGAGGAGTGTAGCAGTAGTACAAGCAGCTTCGTTACAGGGAATAGCTTTTGATAAGGCCGAGATTGGACGCACAGACTCTTCCTTCATTAAGAAGGCAAAGATAAGGAAGCGCCGTCCGTACGGGCAGTGGGGTCCTCCTTCATTAAGAAGGCAAAGATAAGGTAGCTCCGTTACAGGGAACGGCTTCCGGAGTTGGCCCAAATTGGACGTAAGGCCGCTTCGGCCGCCGTGGTCTCCTTCATTAAGAAGGCAAAGATAAGGGAGCGCCGTCCGTACGGGCAGTGGGGGCCACCCGAACCGGCCGTCCGTACGGGCAGCGGGGTCGCCGCCGTGGCTGCCAAACTGGCCGTCCGTACGGACAGGCCGTCGGTACGGGCAGTGGGGTCCAGTCTGCGGTCCAGTCTCGGGTTGTCCGAAATGGCAGCCCGCTTCGACCGTCCGTGGTCTCATTCATTAAGAAGGCAAAGATAGGGGAGCGCCGTCCGTACGGGCAGTGGGGGCCGCCCGAACCGCCGTCCGTACGTGCAGTTGGCTGCCAAACCTTCGGCCGCCGTGGTCTCCTTGATTAAGAAGGCAAAGATAAGGGAGCGCCGTCCGTACGGGCTGTGGGGGCCACCCGAACCGGCCGTCCGTACGAGCAGTGGGGTCGCCGCCGTCCATACGGGCAGCCAAACCGGCCGTCCGTACGGACAGGCCGTCGGTCCGGGCAGTGGGGTCCAGTCTGCGGTCCAGTCTCGGGTTGTCCGACCGTCCGTACGAGCAGCGGGGTCCTCTTGCACGCGCCGCCGTCCGTACGGGCCCAAATTGGACGTAAGGTTGCTTCGGCCGCCGTGGTCTCCTTCATTAAGAAGGTAAAGATAAGGGAGCGCCGTCCGTACGGGCAGTGGGGGCCACCCGAACCGGCCGTCCGTACGGGCAGCGGGGTCGCCGCCGTGGCTGCCAAACTGGCCGTCCGTACGGACAGGCCGTCGGTACGGGCAGTGGGGTCCAGTCTGCGGTCCAGTCTCGGGTTGTCCGAAATGGCAGCCCGCTTCGACCGTCCGTGGTCTCATTCATTAAGAAGGCAAAGATAGGGGAGCGCCGTCCGTACGGGCAGTGGGGGCGACCGAACCGCCGTCCGTACGGGCAGTTGGCTGCCAAACCTTCGGCCGCCGTGGTCTCCTGGCCGTCCGTACGGGCAGTGGGGTCGCCGCCGTCCATACGGGCAGCCAAACCGGCCGTCCGTACGGACAGGCCGTCGGTCCGGGCAGTGGGGTCCAGTCTGCGGTCCAGTCTCGGGTTGTCCGGGCCGTCCGTACGAGCAGCGGGGTCCTCTTGCACGCGCCGCCGTCCGTACGGGCAGTTGGCTGCCAAACCGGCCGTCCGTACGGACGGGTCCAGTCGGCGGGTTGTGCGAGATGCGGCTGCCCGAACCGGCCGTCCGTACGCGCACTTGGTGCGTACAGGGAGTACAGAAAGAAGGCCGTGCGGGCAGTTGGCTGGGCCGCCCGAACCGGCCGTCCGTACGGGCACTGAGCACACGGCCGCCCGACCGGCCGTCCGTACGGGCAGCGGGGTCCAGCTGTCAGGGAGTACACGCGGCGCCGTCTGCACGGGCAGTTGGCTGCTTTTCGGAAATCTGGAAAATTGTAGCGATTTTGGCCGCCCGAACAGGCCGTCCGCACGGGCAGAAGTGCGGCCGCACGAACCGGCCGTCCGTACGGGCACCTGGCGCGCACAGGGAGAGCACGCCCGTCCGTACGGACGGTGGCAGCCTGTGAGCTATCAGGCAGTACACACGGTGCCGTCCGTACGGGCAGCTGGCTGCCCTTCGGAAATCTGGAAAATTGCAGCTGGGTTTGGAGTCTTCAATTCTTTTCATAAAATGTGCATTTTAACTAGGCCAGGCGCCAATCTCGAGGTGCCCTCCTTTCTTTTCATGTGGTTGCTCTTAGCTGGCCCGTCCGTACGGCCGCTTGGCTCCAGCCTGCGGTGTAAAGCACGCACACAAGAAGCCTTTTCGTGAAGCAGCTAAAAACCTCACAAGCCGTTTACGGTCCCGGACCCTAGGCTTTAGGGTAATAAAGTTTCTAGAGAACTATTATACGCTGGAAGCGTAATGCACCCTCCGAAGTGAACGAATGCGGGTACGGAGCACGAAGCTAACTCTTCGCGCTCAGCTGCTGGAGCAAGCATCCGTTCTTGAAACGGATGCCGGTGCTCAGCGCACGTGCGCTGGCGATGCCATAGGCTCCTAGACATCGCGACAGGCATCACCAGCTTTAAGTTTGGGGTTTAGGGTTTGGGGTTTAGGGTTTGGGGTTTAGGGTTTGGGGTTTAGGGTTTGGGGTTTAGGGTTTGGGGTTTGGGGTTTAGGGTTTGGGGTTTAGGGTTTGGGGTTTGGGGTTTAGGGTTTAGGGTTTGGGGTTTGGGGTTTAGGGTTTCCCACAGTAAGCGGCGCGCCTCGACCCAGAGGGTCGCGGGGCGGCGCGCCGAGCTGGACGCGACATCCCACCCCAAGACCACCCAGACATTGAATCTGTTAGGGTTTAGGGTTTTTCTTATGGGGTTTGGACGACGTACAACGTTTTCCCTTAACGTTTAAGGTCTTGCTCTAGGCTTTCGTCGGGGGGCCGTTCACAGCGGTACTGAATGTTTGGTGGAGCGCAGGGCGCCGTCCGCACGGGCAGTTCCGGCCGTCCGTACGGGCAGTGGGGTCCAGCCTGCGACCCTTCAGGGCGTACAATGGCGCCGTTGGTACGGGCAGTCGGAGCCGCCCGAACCGGCCGTCCGTACGGGCAGTGGGGTCTTCCTGCACGCGCCGCCGTCCGTACGGGCAGGTGCTGCCAAACCGGCCGTCCGTACGGACAGTGGGGTCCAGTGCCGTCCGTACGGACAGTGAAGGCCGCCCGAACCGGCCGTCCGTACGGGCAGTGGGGTCCTCTCGCACGCGCCGCCGTCCGTACGGGCAGTTGGCTGCCAAACCGGCCGTCCGTACGGACGGGTCCAGTCTGCGGGTTATCCGAGATGCGGCTGCCCGAACCGGCCGTTCGTACGGGCACCCGTACGGGCACTTGGTGCGTACAGGGAGGCACACGCACCGCCCAACCGGCCGTCCGTACGGGCAGTGGGTCCAGCCTGCGCAGATGGGGCCAGCCTGCGAGAGCTGGCAAGGAAGCCGTCTGTACGGGCAGCTGGCTGCCTTTCGGAAATTTGGAAAATTGTGGCTGATGTTGGAGTACTAAATTCTTTTCATAAAATGTGTATTTTAGCTTAGGCCAGGCGCCAATGTCGAGGTCCCCTTCTTTCTTTTCATGTAGCTGCTCTTGGAGTGCACGCGGCGCCGTCCGCACGGGCAGCTGGCTGCCAAACTGGCCGTCCGTACGGGCAGTGGGGTCCAGTCTGCGGGTTGTCCGAGATGCGGCCGCCCGAACCGGCCGTCCGTACGGGCATTTGGTGCGTACACGGCGCCGTCCGTACGGGCAGTTGGCTGTCTTTCGGAAATCTGGAAAACTGCAGCTGATTTTGGAGTATTAAATTCTTTTCATAAAATGTATATTTTAAGCTAGGCTAGGCGCCAATCTCGAGGTCCCCTCCTGTCTTTTCATGTGGGTACTCTAAACCATGCCTTCTCCTCCATAAGGAGACTGGGGCCAGCCTGTGAGCTGTCAGGGAGTACACACGCCGCCGTCCGTACGGACAGTTGGGTCCAGCTTCAAGACTTCACAAGCCAGTTAGGATCCCGACCCTAGGGTTTAGGGTATTAAAATATACTATTATTTATTTTCACGCTGGAAGCGTAAATGCACCCTCCGAAGTGAACGAATGCGGGTACGGAGCACGAAGCTAACTCTTCGCGCTCAAGCTGCAAGCATTAAGCATCCGTTCTTGAAACGGATGCCGGTGCTCAGCGCACGTGCGCTGGTGATGCCATAGGCTCCTAGACGTCGCGACAGGCATCACCAGCTTTAGTTTGGGGTTTAGGGATTAGGGTTTAGGGTTTGGGGTTTAGGGTTTGGGGTTTAGGGTTTGGGGTTTAGGGTTTGGGGTTTAGGGTTCCCCGAGCACCCTAAACACGAAACCCTGTGGATTCCTTCTTGGGCGCGTAGCAGAACATGTCAAGCCGATATCTTCAATATAGGGTTCAGGTGAGCCCCAATTTAAATGTCCCATCTGCGAGTCAAACACCTTGAACTCAGTTATCAAGAAAATCTAACAAGTCAGAAACTCTGCGCCCAACGCCTTACACACAGGTTCCAGGTTTATAAAGGGGCCGGGGCCGGGGAATCGGTGACTCTTTCAGAAGCCCCTGTGACCACCTAAGAGGCGGCTATAATGCGGCTATAAATCACCCGCACAAAGCTCCTTTAAAGCCGAAAGTATCCTCCGCGAGCCAATAATCCTAACATATCCAAGTATAACCCGGCCTCTGTGTAACATACTGTAACGATATTATTACAACCAAAACCTCGTTCCATTTGTTACGGTCCTCTATATAGATATATATATATATATAGAGAGAGAGAGAGAGAGAGAGAGAGAGAGAGAGAGAGAGAGAGAGAGAGAGAGAGAGAGAGAGAGACCCCACCGATGCCTCCAACTTTCGACCCTTGTGCCTGACAGGAGGATACGCCGCTTGCAGCGCATGGACTGCAGCTTCTTCGTCGTCGTAGCACAGCCTGCCCGGCACGTGCGTCGAATGAGTACTGGGTCCTCAATACATAATGAAGGGCTTTGGAAGGGGCATTGCACCACAAGTTATATAATAGTACGAACTAGTCAGACCGATTCAGACCCCTGCAGTCTTTGAACTTCTCTAGATTAAGGACGTTCCCGTTGCGAGTCTGAGGGTGCCTTGGTTCTTGAGAAACGACGCGAGGTCCTGAGCAGACATGAGATTTCACATGCCAGGCAACATCAGGCTAGGGCTTGCCCGATCGAAAACTGAGTCTGAGGTTTGTTTACTCATCATGTCTGGAAACGTTTCGGCTGGTGTTTGGGGCCTGTCATCCAGGTCCCCAACAAGCTGCCCTGTCAGAGGTTGCGGGGTCTTGCCCCGGCGCTGATCCAAAATTCGCCAGGAAGAGCCACCCCATCCCAAAAAAGCACTGCCTGTATTGCCTGAGCTCCGGTATGAAAGAAGGCACCAATATATAGGTGCCTTAATCATTAGAATAGGGTTTTGGGGCACGTTATACTGTAATCATAATGAGGAACGACCACAATAGATTGAGGCCCCTATAGAAACCACTTAATCCTAAACCTGCTCAACCTCAAATCTCTCCCAGCCCGTAAGCCAAACACCCAAAAGCCCGGTAATTGAAGCCTTCTATCTCTGACAAAACCGAACCCGTATAAGGTCCTATGTCAGAAGGTCCAAGCACTCAAACAATGGGGTCGCAGGTGCCAAAAACCGTTCAGGGAAATGTACATGGAACCTTTTCAGTGCTATTTCTGCACAACCCTAAACCCCGAACCCGGAACCCTAAATGTCCCAAAACCTGCAGCCATGAAGCCTAAACGCTTCTGAACCCAAAAACTCTTGGATCATCCCTCATGCGCCTGACTTCAGCCGGTGTCCCTCGTCGCAGACCAGCAGCCTCAGTTTTGGATTCGGGTGGCTATTCGGCTTGAATAATGAGACCCCCAAATAGAACAAGCAAAAGGGTCCTACCCCTCAGGCTCCCCGCACCCATGTAATGTAGTAAAGACCTCGGCCTTAAGGGGGTTTTCTATATCAATACCCAGGGCCTAAGTGTACGTGGGCGCCTGGAGCCTTAGGGTACCCGGAGACTCCAATATCCCTTAATTAAGAAATGTTCCTATGATAGGATCCCAATATCTGGTGTAGGGTATATTCCTTAAGTAAGGGATATTGGAGTCGCCGCGTACTTGGTGACCGAGTAGCTCGAGCACTGCGTCCAAGGCATCTGCATGGATGCGAAGCCTCGGGGTTCATTTTTGGGAGGAGGGATCGTTTGATTAACTTTTTGGGGTTCCTTTAAAGGGATCCATAAGGGTTCCTTTAAAGGGATCCATAAGGGTTCCTTTAAAGGGATCTATAAGGGTTCCTTTAAAGGGATCTATAAGGGTTCCTTTAAAGGGATCCATAAGGGTTCCTTTAAAGGGGTCCATGAGGGTCTATTGGGTTCCTTCAAGGGGTCGGACCCTCGGGGTCGCTTGTACAGCCAGGTTGCTGGTCGTAGGAGATGATAAGAAGCTTCCTGAGGTTTAGGGTTTTAGGGCTTAGGGTTTAGGGTTTTAGGGCTTAGGGTTTTGGGTTTTAGGGCTTAGGGTTTTGGGTTTTAGGGCTTAGGGTTTTGGGTTTTAGGGTATAGTTTAGGGTTTAGGGCGCAGCTGAGAACCCAGAAAGGGGTTCTGTCAGGATTCGAAACCCTACACCCTAAATCCGTGTTGTAGAAGTGATTATAAACAAGTTCCATACTGGTTGAAAACGGTTGTTGTAAACCAAGGGTACGAGCACTACATCGACATGCTCTATCTAGAAGGGCTTCAAGCATTTCCTACACGGTTTGTGCTAGGTAGGATTCCATGAGGTCCTAACATGGACTGTATCATCAGAATTCTGTATGCACATACGAGCACCAAACCAGAGACTCCAAAACCCCTTAATTCAGGAATGTACAGTGATGAAGTTCTGTTAGGGTTCCTATGATTGGTTTAAGCTAGGAATGGTCCTTACAGTTACCTCAAGGGTCCAAGTACCTAATAATCATATACTCTCCAAGATCCTAATCTACATAACTACTATCACTATCCTAAAACCGAGTACCTAATCATTGGGTCCTTTGGACCCTTGGGGTTTTGAAGGCTTTGAAGTCTCTGGGAATTCTGCTGATTGGTGCGGGCAGTCTGATCACACCCCGTGAGTTGCCGGGTCTCTGGAGTCGAAACCGCTGAAACTCTACAGTCTGGTATTTTTTGCTATGGCTTAATTGGGGCCTAGGGGCTTTTAGGGTTTAGGGGTATTTTTTTGAGGGCTTAGGGTTTAAAACTTATTTGGTCAGGGTTTAAGGTTTTTTGCAGTTTAGGGCGTAGGGGTTTAGGATAAGCCGCAGCCCTGGGGCAAACCCCATGCCCTAAACCCTTCACTACTTAGGCTCGAAGGCCTAAACCTGATCCCATGTCTCTGAAAGTACCGAATATGTCTTCAAGCACATATCTTTAACAAGAGACCTTGAACTACTTATAATAAGGGTTTTGACAAAGTAGACTGCGGGTGCAGCACTAGCGCAACAACAACCTTTAAAATCATGAACCTCGGAGACCTATAGCCTTAAACCCAAAATACAATCCGAACCTGAAAGCCCTAAACCCTAAGAACCCAATCCGAACCCTAAACCCCAAATCCATGGAGGCCCCGTTCCTGAGCAGTCCCAGAGTCTCCGGGGAGGTGACGAAGGAAGCGACTGTTCGAACCGCCTCCAAATTAGGGGTTTTGGGATTTAGGCCCTTGGTGTTTGGGCGTTTGTGGGTTTGCGGCTTTCAAATTATGGTCCCTTTTGGGGTACCCTAAATAATAGGTGCCGTACTATATTAGGGACCCAAAAAGGGACCATAATTTTGACAACCGCCCATGTGGGGCTTTAGGGTTTAGGGCTTGAAGCTCCTTGGTGCCACGTGTAGGTCGTATCTTGAATTTACGGCACGGGAATGTCCTACCATTGCTTGTATTGCTGAGAAACCGTATCACTGATGTCCTGGGATAACCCTACATCCTTCTGCATGGCAACCGAGCCGGTCAGTGGAAGGCAGCAGGGGATTGATTGCTGCGAGTATGTATGCAATCTAGCGCTGTTTCTGTTCCTTGTCGGAGGTTTGTTCGGACTTATCAATCCTTATCAATCTAGGGTCTTGTGCGTCATTTATGTTCTATAGGGGCCAGCTGAAATTCCAGGCCCTGAACCGAGTGCGGGTGTAATATCGCAGCCCCAACATCTAGAATAGGGCTTAGCAAACTATGTCTGTCGATGCTGTACCTACATCGAGACACCAGATATTAAGTGCATTCGGCTGTGGACACCAAACCACCTTCAAAACCGTACTTATAAAGCATAGCATGGTCTTTTGAGGCCTCGCTTAAACATTACGCTCCGCTGTCAAGATCCAGGGTCCATGAAGTTTAAGGTAGAACGGAAACTCGAAACCCTCAAGCCCTGTGCCTCTGCCGCGGTGCCTCCACCCTGGACAACCGCCGGCTTGAGGCGCTGAGGACCAAGCCACTGCTGAACCTTCTGAAGGAGGGTTTAGGGTTTAGGGACCCAGATCTTCTAAAATTCCTTCATGAAGGGGTATGTGATTAGGGCTTAAAAACGCCTTTAAGAACCAGGCTATGCTTTTGCTCCTCTACAACGACAGAGAGTAAAGGGTACTCTAGGCGAACCTACGTGTGGAATCAGCGTTGAAATTACAGGTCGCAGGGCTCGGTCTGAAGAGGAAGCTTTGTTAGTAGCCTGAAAAGAAACCTGATACAGTAAAAGCCAGAAAGTTGGAATATGATTATCCTAACCCTTCTATGGTAAATTATCGCGTATCCTACCATGAAACCATATTCCAACTTTCTGGAGTTCCCTGAGCTGTTAATGGACAAAGTCCTGCATTACCCATTGTAAGGAATATACCATAGTTCCCATAGTTTGGAGTCCTAAGGGTCATGCAGGATTTTGTCCATCAACAGTATGTCTCTTGTAGAATATGTATAGTAGAGTACCCAGGCGCATCCATCCAGCGATCCCTTGAAACTCCTTACTACTATAGTACCCCTGCAGATCCCTGAAATGAACCCTTAAAGGAACCCTTCCCCTGAAGGACCTGAACCATAAACCCAACAAAAGAACCTCTAAGGATACCAAAGGAAACCCTGAACAACACTACACCCTGAACCCCTAAACCAGAAGCACACAGCTTCTATAAGAGGGATGTATAAGGGTTCCTACTTGGAGGTACATGGGCTTAGTTGTAACTAGGGCTTAGAAGTAGGACAGCTAAACTAGGTTCTTGAGTAATCCCTTTATGATAAGGCTACCCTTTTTCCTACCATTCTGTTTTAATATAGAAACCCTAAACAAAAAGGGCAAGAGGGCACTAGTCGGGGACCTAGTATAGCCTGTATTAGGGGCCTTTCACTTCACAAAAAACTACCCATGAACCTCCACTTATAGAACCCTCATAGAGCCCCTGTAGATCCCTTACAGGAGCCCTATAAACCCCACTTATAACTACTCCTGCACCTGCAAGCATAAAGGAATCCTAAGAACCACCCTAGACCCCTATAAACCCGAACCCCCTAAACCACTAAAATAGGGCCCCCCAAAAAAGCACATAAGCAAAAATGAGGATAAGGATATCCCATATAAAAACCCCCTTACCATGAATACGAATCAGGCAGGGCGATCCCCAAAAAATGTTTATGCTGTTGTGGTTTTGGGGTCCCTAATTTACAGTAAACCCCAAAAAGTTGGAAACCGGATTAAGGCGTGCTGGGATTCCCTATACATTACTCTTAAGGAGTGAGGCTATTGGATTTCCAACTTTTTGGTTTCCACCGTATCCCCTAAACGCATGAACTGCTTGAAGAAGCCCTAAGAACCCAACCGTCCTCGGAGGCCCAGTTCGCGCAGAGCGAAGAAGGGCAAACGACCGCAGCTTTTTTGCAAAGTGGCCTGGCTGGTGTTTGTTCTTGTTTGCTTGTTGATTGGTAGGGGGCGGGGGGGGGGGGGGGGTAATGGAATTTAGGATTTAAGGCTTTAGGGTTTTGGGGTTAAGGTTTGAGGGCTCAGCAGTTTTAGGGGTTGGGATTGTAGGGTATCGGGCATTTAGTGCGTTAAAGCTTTTAGGGTTTTAGCGTTTTAGGGGCTTAGGGCTTTAGGGCCTCGGGGCTTTGAGGGTTTAAGGGTTCAGGGCTTTATGCTTTTGAGGTTTTGGGCTTAAAGCTTCTATACGGGCTTAGGGCTCAGGGATCTTTAGGAGCTCCTTCAAGGGATCTCTAAGGCTTCCTTTACGGGATCCATAAGGAATCTTTGAACAGTCCACTTGAAAGATCATGGGACTTAGACAGTATGGTTATAAGTACCTGAATTGGGGTCAAGCTGGGTTCTTGTTGAAGGATTTAACTTAAGTTACCAGGATAAGGATACGTAATAGGTTCTTAGTTGGGGTTAGATTGGGTTCTTGCTAAGGGATTTAATTCTCAAGTTACCAGGATAGGGGATCTATAGTAAATAATAAGGTTTCATTATTATGGTAACTTAAACTGAGCCCCAAAACAAGAACCCAGTAAGAGTGGGACTCAGCTGTGCATAACCCTCTCTCCTTGAAGGCTCCATGTGGCATGGATGCAACATTGCTGATGTGGAGGCCAACTCTCCTGGAGCCGCTTCCACTTTTCTCACGCGGGTGAGTAGTTCATGCTACTGTCTGCCTCAGTCTCTTAACTGAGCCGAGAGCAGCTCGCAAGTCGACGACGCGTTCCTGCGTGTGTCTGTGTGACTTTTTCATGCGGCACGACAGTCTCCGGCAGCTCAGGAGCGAAGCTCAGCGGTCTTTCAACTTAGCTTTGATTACACCACTGCAATGAGAGGTTTCAGAGTGGGCTGGGCCGAATGTCACGCATTCTCCGACCAGGACAACTTGGTAGTCCCCAACCAATGGGTACCTCAGCCTTGTCTGGGCGAGAGCCGGTGTGGGTTTTTGGGGTTTCAGGGTCAAGGGTGTAACGTGGCCCGGTTGGGTTGGCTTACCTCGAATAGAGAAAAATTAAAGCCCTCTGAAGCGCGAAATACAATGTAAAACAAGTTAGACATGTCTCAACCTGTGAAAAATCCGCCAATCCCTAACAAAAACCAAACAACAGACAACTGCTGCAACTCGAAGAGAACCCAGTAAACCCTAAACCCTAAAACCCTAAAGCCCTAAACCCTAAACCCTAAACCCAAAACCTAGACCCTGAGCCCTAAACCCTAATCCCCCCAAAAAACCCAAGAGCCCCTGGCCTGCCGAGAGGCTTGCTGAAGGCGACCCAGAGGGTGCAAAGAGCCTTCCGCTGCAGCGAGAAGTCTCCAAGACTTATACCGGTTTCGGGTTTAGGCTTCGGGGTTTAGGGTTTAGGTTTCGGGTTTAAGCTTTGGGGTTTAGGGTTTCGGGTTTAGGCTTTGGGGTTTAGGGTGTCTTGTCCAAGGTTTTTGGATCCTCAGGCGGGCAAGGGATTCATTGAGCAGCCTCGCAAAACTTCCATATGGTTGGTTTGGTGTCTCACCGTTGAGCCGTGAACTTCAAGACCCTTACTGATACGTCCTACACACTAAGCTATGAAGCATGGTGCTCCGCTTGGCGCAGACCGCAAGTTCACCACCCAGTCTACACTAAGGTCGCACAGTGAGGCCATCAACTCTGGCTTATGCCACTCCTGCATAACACCCCTTATCGGTGCATACCGGTATATCCAAACATATCTCTAAGCACATGTGATGACAGCTATAAACCCTAAACCCAAACAACAACTCCTGAACCCTAAACCCTTCGTCATAGAACACCGAAACAACGGCTATAGATCCCAACAAAGTCCTCACAGTACCGAACCCTGAGCCGAACCCTAAACCCTAAACCAATAAAAAAAAAAACAAGCTCCTGAACTCTAGCCTTCCGCAAACCCTAAGCTTGAAATAGGGGGCTTCGGGTTTCGGGAGCCTGTATTAAGGTTCTATCAGGGTTCCTTTAAAGGGTACTATAAGGGTTTTGGCGGGGGGTTGATGTAGGAACCTGGTTAAGAAACCTGGGGTCCCTATTAGGGTTCCTTATACGAATCCTAATTTAATGTATTGGGGTTACAGGGTCAGGGTTTCTGAATCAGGTTCCTACAATAAACCGCCGACAGTTTCGGAGTTTGGGGTTTGGCGCTTCGGGTTTACGATTTGCCCTAAATTTTAGCTCGCCGACAGGCTCGGAGTACAGGGTTTTGGGTTTAGGGCTTACGGTTTGCACTGGCTATTAAGCCGCCGACAGGTTCGGGGTTTAAGGCTTGTAGTTTGTAGATTACAGAGGCAAACCTGCTACCATTCTGTTTAAGGGGCCCTATGGACTCTATATTGGGAGCTTAGTGACCCCTGAACGCGAACGCGAACGCGAACGCGCTGAACGCGGCCCGAACGCGTGTTCAGAACGCGGCCTCGTGAACGCGCTCACTTTGACACACGAACATTGCAAAAAACAGTCTCGTGGTCCAAAATCAGGGTTTGGGCACAGAAATTAAGGACCGGAGCTGCAGAATTCAAGTTAGGGACCTAAAATAATGGTCCGGGGATCTAAAGCTAAGGCTCGCGATCCGAGAATTCAGGTTTGGGGCCCGTTTTTAAGGACGCTCTGGTCCGAAATTAGGGTTTGGACACAGAAATTAAGGACCGGAGCTGCAGAATTCAAGTTAGGGACCTAAAATAATGGTCCGTGGATCTAAAGTTAAGGCTCGCGATCCGAGAATTCAGGTTTGGGGCCCGTTTTTAAGGACGCTCTGGTCCGAAATTAAGGTTTGGACACAGAAATTAAGGACCGGAGCTCGAGACTTCAATTTTTGGACCTGAACTAATGGCCCGGAGCCCTGAAATTAAGGTTGGCGACCCAAAATTAAGGACCGGAGCTGGAGAATTATTTAATTTTAAGGACCGGATCTCGAATCTCGAGAAGTCTGGGAGTCTGGGACCAGAAACTAAAAGGACCGGTGATATAAAATTTAAAATACTAAAATACTAAATTAAAATACTATACACCGTGACACCACACCACCAGGCCGGTGACCAGGAGTAGGAAGAAGAGGAGGACCTGAGCGGGATTATGAGTGGGTGGGAGCTTAGAGGAACTGAGGAATGAGTCATGAGTCATGATCATGAGTCATGAGTCATGAGTAGTCAGTCATGAGTCATGAGTAGTAGTAGTCGTAGTCGTAGTCGTAGTGGTAGTTGTATTTTTGGTCTTGGTGGCATAGTAGCAGCGGCAGTATCAGTAGCAGTAGTAGTAGTAGTAGTCAGTCAGTCGTAGTAGGAGTAGTATTAGTAGTAGTAGTAGTAGTAGTAGTAGTAGTAGTAGTAGTCGTAGTAGTAGTAGTAGTAGTAGTAGTAGTAGTAGTAGTAGCCGTAGCGGTAGCGGGAGCAGTGGCGATTGTAGGGCTAATAGAAGCAGCACTACCAGTCTACCAGTAGAGTAGTTAGTAGTAGCTATTACTAGTAGTAGTAGTAGTAGTGAGTGAGTAGTGAGTGAGTAGTGAGTGAGTAGTGAGTACCAGGCACCAGGACCAGGACCAGTACTAGGCACTGGGCACTAGGACTAGGCTAGGCTACGTGGCCGCGGTCCCGGCTTCGGTTCGGAGCTCGGGGTCGAGTGGAGGTCGGGGTAGTGGTCTTATTGGTTTTCTGCAGATTTGCAGGGTTTGTTGGAATTAGTTAATGAGTCATGAGTTGAATGAAATGGAAATAGCCGAGCTGGGAAACCAGTAAACCAGTAAACCCCAAAACTCGCAAAAAAGGAACCCGAAATAATTCCTGAACTCGTAATTCCCCGCCGAAGTCCGAAAGGAAGTGACTCAGTGACTCTGACCCGAGCCCTGAAAAGCGGTGCCGGGAGAGTTGCTGTGACAAACTTTATCCTGCCGCTCGCACACCCGAGCTTGTCGTCGTGAGTCGTGAAACTGGAAAGACAGTCCTGCTGTGGCAGACTGATTGAATAGCCCACAGCCCAACACCTTCAGGTAGAGCTGCTTTCGGAGCTCGAGCTGCTTGAGCTCGAGTCCTGCTCACTTTGCGAGGCTTCATTCACCAGATCATCGTTGAAACGGAAAACCGATGCTGCCACTGCAGAGCTCTTCTGTGTACGTTTCAGAGGCTTTCGGTTGAAAAGCAGCGGCCAATTGTACACGACATTCAAAAGCTTTCGTTTGAGGCCCACTTGCATCCGATTTCGGATTGGGGTCACCTGCCGGCACAGTGTGCTCCAGCAGCGTTCTGAAGTTCCTTGCGAAGGCCGCAGAGCCTTCAGTCGCAAAAAGATCTTTAGAAGTGAACTGCTCGGCTGTTTTTTCCGCCAGAACTCCACGACATCGTCTTCGGACTTCACTTTTTGCAACAAGCGCTCCATGCCGCTGCCAGGCAAAAGATCGCCACTCAACCACTTGCCGAAATCTCGGGCAGCTGCCTGACCTTGAGTTTCCATCCAGCTGGTGGCCAAGGACACAGACCATTGCCAGGCCTCCGGAAAGTCGAAGCCGACGCCCTTGACTGGGGGAGGTTTGGTCGAGTCTTCTTCTTCTTTTGCAAAAGTTGCAGACTCAATTGCAATTGCAGACGCAGACACTCAAGTTGAAGCGTGGGCAGTGGGCAGTTTGCAGCTTGAAATACCAAAAAAACGGTTTAGGGTTTGGGGTTGAACATTGAGGGTTAAACGGCTTTTAGTTTATAGTTTGTTGTTAATAGTATAGTAACGTATAGGGTTCAGGGGTCTTGCAACTCCTCTATTGCCGCCGGGCATCCAAACCGTCTTCCCCATGCATGAAAGCACTCCGCATCGACGGGTCCATGACGAAGGCGCAAGCATGCTCTCCACGTAGAAATTGCTCTCGTCGGTTGGACAAGACAGTCTGCAGCTGTTGAAGCCGCTCAGACTTCACCTCCGGATCCTCCTTCGTCATCCTGTCGACAAAATCACGTTTGCGGCAGACGTCGATGAGGTTCTTCTCCATCTGAAACCACGCAGGCACCATTGCAGCTAGGTGCATCTTCCCTGCCTTGCGGGTGAAGGCCTTGACAGGCTGCAGAATGCTCTCTGCACGCCGGCAGCGTTCTAGCGTCGGCTGTCTGTTCCAGAGCTTCTCTGCTCTCTCAACCCTGGCTTCGGCCGCTTTCCCTTTTGGGCGTGTCAAGTCCTTCCAAGCCTGCGATGTCATCAGGTCCCGCATGAAGTCACTGTTCTCGTTGAAGGCCTGTGTGACATCAAACGCCGAAGCAAACCGGGTCCTCCGCAGAACCTTCAACTTGACGATGCGACGGAGCTTCCTGTCCTTCTTGGCGTCTGCCTGATTCCGGCGGATGAAATGGTTCAGCTTTTTCTTCTTTCTGAAGACACGCTGGCTAAAATGTGCGTCCTTGACGATTTTGCCAAGCCAGGGGAAAACATCCATCACATCCTTCGCGAGCAACTCCCCTGCATGTTCCAGACAGCCGAGGCCCGAAAAGCCAGGTCCGAGCTCCTCCTTGAGGATGGCCAGTGCACCTGGACTGGACTGGACACGACATACTGTTTCTGCACTGCCTTGCCTTGCAGAAGGGCACCGGCAGGCAGTGCAAACTGCAAACTTTGCAAACAAAACAAACACCTCCCAAACCAGGGCAAAACAAGAGCCAACAGCGACGATTTCAAATTCAAAGACGGGATCTAAGGGTTGCGGTTTAAGAGGCTTAGGGCTTGAGGAGGAAAAGGCAAAACAAACCCAGTTGCTGCCGAAGAACCGCAGCAGTTGGTTGCATTGTCCGTTGTGGTTCCAACAAGTGAGTCACCGATCCGTGTCACGGATTCTTTCAGCAACTGTGCAATGTACTGCGAAGTCTTCTTGTCGGAACCAGCATCCACCAGGTCGACAAACAGGACCTCCCCATCTGCACTCTCAGCCAAGACGTTCAAGAGTTGCTCGTCTTTGCTTGAGGCCCCGTCGTGCACTAAAGCCCACGGCCCTCCTTTGGCAAAATAGGCATCCACCTTGCTTTGCAGCTCTTTGTGCATGGACTCAAGCAAGTTGTGAAATTCATGCCTTTTCGGAGGTGTATACTGCCCTCGAGACAGCAGCTGGAATAACTCGTCAGAGACAGGGTGAGAAACTCCACGGACAGAAACGGCTTGGACAGCAGCGGTGACGACATGAAGCCTCTTGGCATCCGTCAACTCCGCTTCCGTGAGTGGCTCTAGTACCTTCTCGTCCTTTTCTTCATCCAAAGCCACCAGACCAGCAAGTTTTGCCCAGGGCAGGACGTGGTTTTCTCCTGCCGCCAGCAATTCTCGAATGGTCTCAGCATCAGGCTTGTACTGCGGACAGCCCCTATTTCTGATGGTTTTGTCGCCCCGCACGCTCTTGACGAATGCCTTCATCTGCTCCGGGACTTCATCCACCCCGTGCAAGTCCTTGTACGCCTGCTCGGAGATTGGACCAAGCAAATGGTAGATGCAGCGGGTCGGACTCACCCCTACGCTTGTCCATCTCCCTTCGGCATGCAAAGCACAGTTCAGGCAAACCCAAGTCGGAGTCAAGGCGCCCTCTGCCACTGTGGATTTTTTCGAGCTGCTTGTCGCCTTTGTTGACATGTCCAGCCTCACGAAGTTACCCTGCAGCAGTTTCTTGACCACATCTGATCTTATCGCAGTCTTTTTGGCTGCTGTGACCGAGCACTGGGCCCATTCTGTCGGAACTCTTCCTCTCCACGCAGTGTCACCGGCCATGTCGCACTGATGGCGAACGAATGTGTAAAAAAAACAATGTAAACAGCAAACGCAGCTTCGGGGGTTCAGTCGGGTTGAGTGTGATTGTGCGTGTGTGAAATTGTGAAGGGAGGCGTCTCTTTGGCTCTTTGGTGACTTTGGTGTTTTGCGAGCTCCGCAGGCTTGAAGGAGCTTAGGGTTTGGGACTTGAAAGGAAAAGCCATGGTCTGCGACCAGCGAGTAGTAGCGAGTCGCGAGTATCGTCAAGTATCTTCCGTGTCTTGCTGGGTAAACGTAAACAATTAGTGAAGAAAGCTCCGTAGGCTTGAAGCAGTTTAGGGTTTGGGGCTTGAAAGGAAAAGCCGCGGTCTGCGAAGCACAGTGTATCTTCAATCTTCAAGTATCTTCCGTGTCTAGTCTAGTCTTGCTGGGTAAACAAAGCTCCGTACGGGTAAAAGAGGGAGTGGACTTCTCCTTTAATGTCCTAAGCCTTTGGGCAAGGAGCTTTTCTGCCGAGTCGGACCTTTAAAGGAAACTCGAACGGAACCCTTACAGGAACCCATGTGAGTGGGATCTTCAGCCCGTCCATACCATAGGGTTTAGTTTAGTTACCCTATATTAAGAGTTAAGAGGGTGTAGTAGTGAGGGCCAGACAGTCATATACGCTACTACGCTACCTTGGGCATTGGGGATTCACGCCAACAAGGGTTCGAGTTCGACCGATGTTCGGTCGAAGGGGCCGGGCCGGGGTTCGACCGAACTTCGCTCGAACGGGCCGGGGTTCGAGCGAAGTTCGGTCGAAGGGGTCGGCGGGGTCGACGAAGTTCGGGCGAAGGGGCCGGTGGGTTCGACCAATTTTGGGCGAAGCCTTCGTCAAACACTCGATGATGCTATATTTATATTTATTTTGTACGATTATTGCTAATAGCTAAGTATTACTAAGTATAAAAGTATAGTATGAAGAATTACACGATGAGGTTAAGAGTTAAGAGTTAAGACTGTTAAGTTAAGACTGTATGGTATGGTATGTATATAGTATAGTGACTTGTTGTATAATAATCTGGAGCTCGCCGTCGATCTGGCTCACGACGCCATGGGCCATGGAGGATGAGGCACCTGACGCAAGGAAAGTCAGGAGTTGCAGCAGGCAGGCACATGCTCCTAAAGTCGTCCTAGACTCCTAGACCTAGACTTGCACTCCGAAGAGGCTCAGTTTCAGACCAAGCTCATATTCCTCCTGCAAGATGCAGGTCTATCGGAACGGTGATCTTGTCTGTGACCCAAATTCCAAAGATGAACATGACTAACATGACTTGACTGTTTATGAACTTATGAAGTGAATTTCAGATGACACAGGACCAAATCAAACAAGGATACACGGGTGTAAAGAGTCAAAGAGGCTTGTGCTTCTTGGTGGAAAGTTACACAGCTACACTATTTTATGACAGTAGTCAAATGCCCCTGTAAAATACTGCAGCATCCTCGGTGTTGCTTGCCTGCTAGACTGACTTGAGCTATAGTATAGATTCTAGATTGAAGACTTGACTCTAGACTCTAGACTATGAATGAAGCCAGGGGCCAGGAGTGAGGATGTTCGAGAAGCACTCCGTGGAATTGTATTAAGTATTAATGTCCATGTGAGCTTGATGTCTGCCATGCAGTAAGAAGCCTAAGTCGCTGCATGTCCATGACGACTCCGTCGGACAGTCCCTGAATCCTGAAACCCAGCACGAGCTTTTGGCCACGTGCTTGCTATCAACTATCAACACGAGCTGAGTGCCACGTGTTCCAATTTAATATCCCAAAAATCTTATCCTGCCTGACTCTTGAAATTTGAGCACGAGCTCTTGGCTACGTGCTCAGTGCTTACTAAACACGAGCTGCATGCCACGTGTTTCAATAATATCTCGCCCGGTTACACTATCCAGCGACTGCCTGAGCACTGAGCACACGGGCAGTGATTCCCCTGCACAGACAAAGTATCTATGCGACACGAACTTGACTTGACAAACCTACCCTGAAACCCCTACTAGTTACTAGTTACTATAGAATAGAAGCCCAGCACACGGCCTTGCGACTCGCGACATGGGACCTGATCTGTGTAGTTCAGGATTCAGGAGATTAAGGAGGACTGACCGGGGCCTTACTCTTTTCCACATGAAATCTGAAATCTGCAGAAAACCGGCAAGTGTAGCAATGCCTTGCAGGGCCGCACGTGGTTGAGGAATCGAGGAAGCAAAAGCTCGGGTTCTGGGCCTGGGGAAGCAAACAAGTTCTGGGAACCTCACTCTGAGCCGGGCTTTGTTGACTCAGGCCATGCCTGCGAAGGCACCCCGACTCCTGACTCCTGACCTTAGAACAGGAAGTGACTAACATGGAGAATAATCTACAAGTGAAGTGACGCGGCTGCACTCTCTGGCAATGGCTGTGTAACTTCAAAGACTTCAAAGCAGTGCTGACTCATGTCAATGTCACATGTCTGTGTTGAGGCAGTAAGCCTGAGTACTGCAGTACCGCACTGAGTCCTGAGTCCTGAGGAGTCCTGAGTGCCTCGCCAAGGAACACGGACTCCACAGCCTGTCATGGGGGTATCTGGAATCTGGAACAGTGAGGACTGAGGACGAGAGAACGGCTCTTGCCACTTGTCACTTGTCACTTGTCACTGTCACGCATCCACGCAGCAGAGGAAGTTGCATTGTTTCTCGCGGGGGCATTCACGCGAATGATGATGAAGCAACGTGGCAGCCGCTGCAGAATTTCGATTGCATTTCTTATGTAAGTTCCACCCTGTTCTATCGACTATCGACAGAGGCTATAGGCTACACCGCTCTTAAATTTAAATTAAACACTGGATCCCGGCTCTGCTGGCTGCCAAAAGAATAGGCTTCCTTGGGTGATGCTTCCGGGTGAAACGTCCGTCTCGAGAAGAGACCGCAATACCTGACCGCAATGTCAGCACGAAATCTATTTCGTACAGATGTATACTGATTTGAGTGAATAGACCGACTGATGACTCAGGAATTGCTAACATCAATTAAATTCTGTGACCGTAGTACAGTTCAGAATGCTGAGTCAGGTAGCGAGGCATGCCGACAGTCGAATCCGATTGATGTCCAACTATCTTTGTGTAATTTAATAATTTATATGCATTCTGCATTGTATGACCAGCCCTTTTTCATGGTTCCCCCACAGAATAATAGAATAAACAGACCGGCGAGTAGAGTTTGTTAAACAATCAGTTCTTACTAAGGGATATAGGTTTAGGCGGTCTCTGTCTATTATTTCGATCGGCCTCGACTGTCGATTAATCCTCCTCCGACTCCTCTTCTTCCTCCTCCTCGTCACCGTCAGAGTCAGACTCACTGTCCGGCGGCGGCCCCAGTGCCCGGCGACTAGAAGCTGCCGCTGTCATGGTCTGGGAGGCTTGGACGACCTTAAGTCTTAAGTGACTCCAAAAGTCTAGCTTTAGGCTAGTATTGTTCATTTTGGATTACAAGAAGAAGCCCAAAAAGTGAAAATCATAAGTAAAATTTTATGGCCAAGCAACAGTGGCCTGATTGGATCGAAACCACATGGACAAAACAGCCATGTCGAGGGCATTCAGCCTTATAAGCCACAGATACCAAAGGTTGAACTTGTCGATTCCTACTAAACTCTGAGAACCCAAAAAGTTGAAAGGTTAGGTATTGAGCATCCAAGTAACGGAGAGGATGAGGATGAGGACATCCCAGCCCCAGGCAGCCCAGGCACTGGCACAGTCCCAGTCCCATAGTATTTCTCGGCAGCTTTTTTTTTTGACCCTGCCCCCTTCCGCTTCTTCTTGCCTAGGCTGTTCAGCAACCCACGGGGAAAAAGTATATGTCCTATTTTATAATTTATAATTTATAATAGGAACTAGGAACCCAAAATTATCAAAGTACAAAACTCTACCAGTGGACAGCCTTGTTTCGGATCCTGGGCTGCTCTCGCCGCTCCTCGTTCGCCGTGCCCGGGCGACCGTCGCCTAAGGAGTCGCCTAGGCTGTTCTTTAACCTAGTGGTAAAAAGTACTTTTTCTACTAAAATGGGAACCCAAAATCCTGAAAGTACCAACGTGTACCACTGCTTTGCCTGGTTTCGGCCTCGGATCCTGGGCTCCACCACACGGGGCTCGTGCTTCCGCCGCTCCTCTGGGTCGCCTAGGCTGTTCTTTAACCTAGTGGTAAAAAGTTCTTTTTTGTTTTTCTAAAATGGGAACCCAAAATCCTGAAAGTACCAACGTGTACCACTGCTTTGCCTGGTGTCGGCCTCGGAACCTGGGCTCCACCACACGGGCGTCACGGGGGGGCTCATGCTTCCTCTTCTCCGCCCTTGGCTCCTTCGCGGCCGTCTCGCTGTTTGTGCCTAGGCTGTTCAGTGACTGTTCAGTAACCCACTGGAAAGGAATATGTGTCTGGACTCTGGACTCTGGACTCGACTCTGGACTCTGGACTTATATCAGGAAGACAAAAAGTTCAAAGTAGCAAGTTAAGAGTCAGGTGCACCACTCCAAAACCTAAACCGGTAATTCCTCCATGCCACAGCCCTAACCCCTCAAAGCAAACCCGTCACATTCCCTGACTGACGTTTTGAAACTAATCTTTGTTGTAATAAATGTGTTATCTACTATCCTACCGACCCAATGCAGCACGAGCTCAGAGCCACGTGCTAAGCACGAGCTGAATGCCACGTGCTCCAATAAATTCTTTATTGTACGTAATCTTGTAATACTATTACTACTTACTAAACTAAAAATACTAAATTTCTAATCCAAGCACGAGCTGAAAGCCACATGCTAAGCAGGAGCTACAGCCTAAATCCGACCCACTGGGAAGGAAGACATTTCATAATTTCTTATATTATATTAGGAACAGAAAAACCTGAAAGTAGCAAATAGTAAGTACAAAGCTGTACCAGTGAACAGCCTGGTTTCGGAGCCTTGCCCTGGGTTCCACCACCACCTGCCGCTGCCGCTGCTTGTCGTTGGCGGCCGCGGCGGACTCTTTGCCTAGGCTGTTTAGTAACCCACTGGGAAGGAATACTTTTAACTTATGTTAGGATCAGGAGACAAAGACCTGAAAGTAGAAAGAGGTGCACCAGTCCTAAACCTAAACCTGTAATTCCTCCATGCCAAAGCCCTAACTCCTGACTCCTGACACCAATCCCGTCACAATCCGTGACTGACGTTCTGAAACAAGTGTTGATTGATTGTGTAATAAATGGATTATCTAAGCACGAGCTCAGAGCCACGTGCTAAGCACGAGCTGAATGCCACGTGCTCCAAGAAATTCTTTATCATTATTACTATATACAATACTAATACTCTAATACTCTTAATTTTAATTATGTTTCATTCTAGGCACGAGCTCAAAGCCACGTGCGAAGGAAGAGCTATAGCCTAAATCCGGGAAGGAAGACATGTCTGGTTTGTATTAGGGAACACAAAAACCTCAAAGTACAAAGTACAAAGCTGTACTGAACAGCCTGGTTTCGGCGCCTTCTCTCTTGCCTCTCTGCCCGCCGCTGCTCCAGTGCCGCCCGGGCCCTTCGATCCTGCGAGGTTTGCCGGTCACGCCTGCGAGCCGGCTCAGGGGCCTCAGGGGGGGGAGCAGCCGCCTCCTCAGGCGGGACCGCCTTCTCCTCCTCCTGCTCCCCGGCCCCATCCCCAAGCGGGACGTTCTCCTCCTCCTCCTTCACCTCTTCTTCCTCGAAGGATGGGGTCTCTTGAACTTCGCTCCGGAACTTAGCGATCTCACTTTTCGCGAGAACGCTAATCTCGTAGCTGAAGTCCGTCCAGTCCTTCTGGTCCTCGTCGTAGACCTGCCAGCCTTGGACTGGCAGGGTCTTGCTGTCGGGATCACGGACATCGGCCTCGTGCCACAATAACGTCACGTTATTCTGGCACCGGTCCTGGACTTGAAACCACCCGTCTCTGGTTTGCCCCAACCAGCTGACCTCGTTTGCCCACCGCCTGGGCACAGAATTACATTAATCAGAAAGAAAAAGCTAGAAGCCTTTATTTCTGAATGGTTCTTCCAGGGAACTCCAAAGAAAAAGTTCTGAAGTATCCAAAACCAAGTCTCTTCGTTTTGCCGACCTTCTTCCACTCCCAGATGCCAACCAGGTGCTCCTGGAAAAACTTCACTTGCCGGGCTGGAGGCTCCGCGGCCTTGGTCACCCAGCAGAAGGCCTCGAGGTTTTCCATGAGATCATCGAGATCTTTCGGCATGGTGCTACTTCGAGGGTCAGGGACCCAGGGACTTAGTAAGTAGGTAGTGACGAAAAGGGACCCTAATTGGGGTTCTGGTGCTTATAAGTCCCTAACATAAGTAGTTCCAAAGTCCCCCGACTCCCGACCCTCCAAGGACCGCCACAGGGCACTGTTGGAAAGTTTGAAATGTGAAAACGTGATGACTTAACAGCTTAACAGTGTCACTGAGTACTTGATTACCTCAATCTCTGAAGAATGAAGAATATTACACAGGCGAAAGATCCGGATGCATGCTCAGATGAATGCTCTTACTTAACCTGTGGACTGTAGACATCCTAACTATCCTAACACATCCTCATTGCAAAGGGTGAGTGCATGCTGCTGGAATGACCCGACTACTGTGACCCGACCGAGACAGGGCCCTTACTTCACGTGCAAAAGCTGCAGTCTGGAGCCACGCCACACATTGCAGTCAAGCTTGCCACTTGCCACATGCAACTGCGAGACAGACAGAGGATCAGACGTGAGGCTTATCAGTTGTAAACGGAACTCTTCTCTCTCGCACCTGTCGCAGCTCTCGCAGTGACAGAATGACAGAATGAATGCAGGAAGCAGGCAGCCAACGAATGAAAGCGAGTCTGGGCGACGTAATCTCGTCGACGAAGGACGACTCGACTGTAGACGTTGCAGCTGTACCTGTCAAGGGCCAATGTCATATGTTCATTTAAATGGAGAGTTGTTCCAAGCCTGAACACTCGCACCGCCCTCAGCTGACTCCTGTCCTCCCACTAGCACGTGAAAGCCATCAGGCATTCGTCCAAGCTTCCCAAAGTACAACCAAGCAGCAAACTAGCCTAAGCCCTTGGCCTAAACTAGCCTCGGCGCCAAAGTCGACAACTTGACAAGCCTGAATGCAAATCTAAATCACGAAACGCTCGAGTGAGCAATGAAAGACTTCATTGATTCATTGGACCTGACTTGACTACTTCAGTTGTCTCGACTCTCGACCCTGAGCCTGCCCGAGACTAGTGACTAGAGCGACCACACCATGAATGAACTCTGTCTCAAATCCGACACGGTCCGACACTGGAAATTCAAAAAAAAACAACCCTCTGAAGCAGCATCAACGACTGGGAACTCGAGGAAACTCCCTGAGCCCCAACCCGAGCCGGAGGGGCACGGCCTGGGAGGAGGTGTGCCAGGCTGAGAGCCACGGAACCTGACCGAAGTCAGGCCCCCGCGGCCACCCTTGGCCAAGATGAAACCTGGGCTGAGAGCCACGGAGCCTGACCGAAGTCAGGCCCCCGCGGCCACCCTTGGCCAAGATGAAACCTGGGCTGAGAGCCACGGAGCCTGACCGAAGTCAGGCCACCGCGGCCACCCAAGCCAAGATCAAACCTGGGCTGAGAGCCACGGAGCCTGACCGAAGTCAGGCCACCGCGGCCACCCAACCCAAGATCCAACCTGGGCTGAGAGCCACGGAGCCTGACCAAAGTCAGGCCACCGCGGCCACCCGAGCCGAGCTGAAAGCCATGAAGCCGCTGCCGCTGAGCCGTGGGCAGCCTTCCAATCCATCGAGTACACGCCTACCTCCCGACTCCCGACTCCCTACTACCTACCTTCCACGCCGATCCCTCGCTCTCTCCCTTTCACCCTGCATGTAGAACCTCTCTCTCTCTCATCGGCACTCTTGGTCCTTGCCTTGACAAGGTTTCGCCCTACCTCCAGCCATCTCTGGCGGCAAGCGTCACGGCCGAGTGTGGGCAGCAATTGCTGCAAAGCGGGAGACTCCACTCCAATCTGGACACGACATCTGCAAAGCCTCGTCCTCTAGCATGTAGCCGCCCACACTCCCTGTGCTTCTTCCGCGAGAGCAAGTGATGTGGAGGGGAGCTTGTGTCCATTGTTCATTGTGCATGCTACATGTGCAGAATAGTTTCAGCCAGATGCTGCACGCGGTTGTCAATGAGTGCAGCTCTCAATATTCAGGATCCCACGGCCGCACGCATGTGGTTCAGGGGACGGCATGTCCTGCTGCGGAGAAGAAAGCACAAGCTTCCTCTACGACCAGCTACTAGGCAATTAGGCAACTAGCAGCAGTTTCTCAATGCCGCTACGAAGCCAAGCAATCCGGCAGGCAATTCTTTGCTTTTCAGGACGCTGCGATGTAAAGCCGTCCAAAACTTGTCGGACTCCGGACTCCCCGGACACTCTCTTAAAAGCAACGGCCGTTCAGTCCAGTCCCTAGCTGATTTGAGGCAATGGCAATGGGCTATGGCCTTTGAACTCTTCGCAGTCTCTTTTTGGGCACTAAGGAGCCATAAGTTCGGAAACTCTGCTCTGCAGTAGAACAACCCAGAAGCTCAAAGCCCTAAAACTTGAATCCACGGCCCAAATATACAACCCCAAGCACAGGCACTGGCACTGGGCCGGCACCACCCTTGTCCTTTTAGAATTTAGAAGTAATAGACAGAGGCCTAGACTTATATACTATACCTATATTATATCCCTTATTAGTAGGAATTAATTAAGGAGATCCACTAGCCGGTCTGTTTATTCTTCTGACTTCTGAAGGACCATGAAAAAGGACAAGGCCGGCGGGCCGTCTGTGGAATTTGTGGAAAGAGTCCGGAAAGAGTGGCAGGGCCGGTCCGACCTTGGTTCAAGCTTTATGTCTTTTGGCTCGAAAAGAATTCCTAGGATAGTGCTTTTCGGGGTGTTGCCTGTTTCTTTTGAGCGAATCTCCAACGTCAAGAGGACTCTTATTCTGACCGTTCTCCGTCAACAAGGGTGTTGCGGTGTTCCATGTCTTGCCGTTTCAATACGGGGGAACATTCGGATGTTCTGTCCACTCTTGACTGTTCAAGGGCTTTAAGCACTGCACCCGCTGCTGCCAAGACTCCAGTGGACCGAAACTGCAGCGGAGTCTGCAGGTTTCCAAGGTCCAATCCTGTACATGGTTGGGTTACGGCGGTTCGGGCTTAGGCTTTAGTCTAAAATTTAGGAGCAACTGCCTCTTTTCATTGTCCCTGAAGCTGCTGCAAGGACATCATAAAACAGATGCAGGTTTTAAGGGCTGCTTGTCAGCTTCGGCAGCTTCGGTTCTGGGCTTCTTCAGGTTCAGAGCTGGCTTTTCTACAATCTAAGTTTAGACCCCTCGGCCTCTGACCAGATGCCCAACCACATCAGTCGTCTTCTAGCTCTGGTTCCTCCTGTGAGGAATGTTTGTTTAATTAGGACATGGGCTGAAGCAAACAAAAGGGCGCATTGGGATCTTCTCGTCCTCATCTGATCCCAGCGGCTTCTCAGAGTCGGCAGATCTTGCCGGCTGGACCTGCAAAAACAAATGCAATTTCTTCCTGCTGCCTAGGGCCGGACCACTTCACAGCACCTTCTTCATGTCGATGTCCATCAAAGCCTGCAACGAGACGTGACATGCCCTGCACTTGCCATTGGTGTGATCACCGAACGGGCAATTCCAGCTTGCTCAGCCTCATGCGCCTCATCTTCTGATCCAGACTCATCTCCAGATTCAGGCAGCTGGACCTGTAAGGAGAAATGCATTCTTGCATTGCCGACTACGGAAACTTCAGACGTCTCGGCACCGTCTGCAGCATGTCGATGTCCAGAGCCTGCAAGGAGATGTGACATGGCCTGCCCTGCACTTGCCATCGGTGTGAGACAATGGGCATCATCCAGCCAGGTCAGCCTCATTTCCTGATCCATGCAACTCATCTTCAGATCCAGGCGGCTGCTCCTGCAAGGAGAAATGCAATTTCATCCCACTGCTGACTAGGAAGAAAACTACCTCACACGTCCCGGCACCTTGTCATTCTCCTTCTCGATGTCCGACCATGGCTCCTGCAACGACACATGACTCACATGACATGCCCTGCACTTGCCATTGCTGTGAGGCTGTGAGACACATCACCGAACTGAACTGGCACATCCAGCCTGCTCAGATCCAGGGCCATCTCCCGATCCCGATGCATCCGACTCAGCCTGCAAGGACAAGTGCAGCCCGTTCCTACTGACTACGGCGACACCTGGACATGTCTCGGGACCTTCCCCGTCGCGATGTCAACCTGCAATTTGGCAAGACATGCCATGCCCAGCACGGGCCATCGGCCACCGGTGTGAAGCATTTCACTCACCAAAGCCCGTCCTTCGGGGCAGCCTTTGCCTTCTGAGCTCGTCCTTTGCCACCACGACCGCCACGACCGCCACGACCACGGCCACGAGCCCGGCCGTCCGCGGTCTGCTTTTGCGGCAACTCATCTTTGTCGACATACAAGACACAGGACCCCTTGGCAGTGAGGGTCTTCTTGGTGACCAGGTGCAAGGCGACCGGAAGCCAGCACTTTGCCTGGGAGTCTTCGTGATACTCCAACTCCCAGGCCAGCTGCACAGCTGCCGCTGGCTTGCCGTTCGGCGGCCAAAAAGCGGACGGAACCGAAACCGAGGCAGCGATTCTCCGCTTCCGCACCTGCACAGGTCATACTGCAATTGATTCTTGGTGCAGTCGACATGCTTGAACTCTGAACACTGAATCGAATGCTGAATGCTGAATGCTGATTCAAAACGGATGGAAGGAAGGAAGCAGGCCTGCAGACCCTTGTCCTCTGACTCGGCCACGTCGTGGCAGAAGACGGATTGTCGATCCGTGTTGGCTTCCAGCAGGTTCTTGAGTCGCTGGACCTCGCCTGAGATGGTCGGACGATGCAGCAAGAGAAGGTTCTTCAGGACACACGGAGCTTCAGTCGAAACCACCGGCTACCTTTCATGTTGCTTGTGTGGGTAAACAGAACCGTATGTGCTTCGCTTTGCATGGCAAGGGCAAGGGCATCTCGGTCAGAGACTTTGCAATCCACTGTTGTCCGTAACAGCCGAGTTTTTGGACACTGGACACTTTCAAACTTGACACACTCTGACACACGCAGAATATCCAATTCTGTCCGAGTACCGTCGACAACCACGAAATCCTGGAGTGCCAGCTTGAACTCCATTGCATTCGGGCTTTGCAGGCCTTTCTTGCCGTGCACGAAGGCATCCTTGGACACTTCACAAATGCAATGAATCCAAGTGCCCGCGGGAATCTTGACCTTCTTCTTCGTCTCCTCCAACTCCAACCGCCAGCCCTGCTTTTTGGCCGCGGCCACAAAGCCGATCTTGCCCAGATCTTCCAGCACGCACTCGTGTCGCTGCCGGTCGGATTCTGGCGCCGGCACGAGCTGCTCAGGCTTTGTTGAGTTCTGGCCTCCCGAGAGTGCAAGCCAATAGCCAATAACTCAACTGAGGGCATGGGCATGGACAAAGAAAAGCTAGCACGCCATTGCAGGCTGAAATATCCCCACCTGAACCTTCAGCTTGTCCGGTTGTGGCTGGCCCAGGCTCCAAAGTGTCCTTGCCTCCGGAGAACACAACCCATTACATGGACGACGCATGCAGAATCCTATTTCGCACTTCGCACAACTCACAAGATCCAGTTGCAGGCTTGTTGTTCCCCACCTTCATGCTGCACTCTCTGGCTCTCCGTCGGAGGTGGTGGAGACTGTGGAGAGTCCTTGCCTCACGAGAACACCACCCGGCCCGGGACATGGACGACGCATGCAGAATCAGGCAGCATCCTATTTCGCACTTCGCACAAGAGATATCCAGTTGCAGGCTTGTCTTTCCCCACCTTCATCCTGCACTCTCTGGATCTTTGTCGGAGGTGCCTCTGGAGAGTCCTCGCCTCACGAGAACACAGCCCAGCAAATAGATTTCGCATCCAGGATTCTAGATTCTAGGTGGTGTCTTGCCTGGTGGACGCTTGGCAGCACCAGGGGGTGTCGTGTCTGCAGGCAAGGACATGAAGCACAACGGCAAATGCTCACTGAATGCTCACATGTCAGTCTGCACTCCTTCTGCTGCCGCTGCCTGTCTGCACGACCTGTTTTTCCTCGGTGTTCTGCTCCTCCTCTTCCAGGGCATCCTCCCCACTTGGCAGCATCGGGCCTCGAGACAACCCTGCTCCTAGCAGTACTGTACCGCGGCTACTACTGCTGCGACGCAAGCTGCTCCCGAGGCAACGGCCTGCAGAACTGTGCCGCTTCGCGGCAGCAAGCACGAGCTTCACCGCTAGCTCGCCCTGGAAAGCTTTGATGTCCTCCTGGGCTTCCAGGCGCAGCACTGGCTCCCGGTAAGGCGACTGTATGATCACGGGCGACAACGCCACAACCTGACCAGTGCCCGTGTCGCCATCCGAGCCATCATCGATGCCAGGGGCATCTCCATCCAAGTAGTGCACATAGTGCAACAAGCTCTTGGATGTGACTGGCGAACACTTCTTCGCAGCCAGCTTCTCCGAGTTCTCCCTTCGGAAGTTCAGGCTCAATACGGCTTTGCAGTCGTACGCTAGGGCTGCCTGCATGGAAAGGAACGGACCCGTGACCGTGATCACAGCCTCACCGGCCACGAAGTCTCTGGCTGCCACCAGGCCGGGACCCTCCCGGAAACAGGATTGCACCAAGGCCACCTGCATTCTCAGACGCAGCACGCTCAACAGACTCAACAGCAGCAAAGAAGTGGCACGGAAGTCTAACCTTACCTTAGTCCCGAGTCCCGACTCAACGTTGTCACTCTATGCTGTCCCACATGCCCGGTGCCTCCTGATCCAGGCAGCTTTTGGCGATGCTGAGGCCTGCGGGTAGGCGGTTCAAAGTGTAGCTGGGCACCACGGTGTCTTCTTCCTGGTTCTTCTTGCTGCTTGGGCTGGCAGTCAGAGTCAACGGACCTGACGGAAGTGTCAGCTCGGGCTTCGCTCCGGCAAGCTGCAGCCACTGCTTCTGCCAGCGATCACTCAGGACCTGGGAGTACTCACTCGCCCGATCATCCAGACAGGTTTCCCGTGCCACATACGCAAGAAGTTCCAGGTCGGTTTCCAACTTATCCAAGACATCGTCTGTGTTGCTTGGGTTGCTTGACAACCGACGACGGCAAAGCTTTGTGGCCGACTCCGCAATGGCCTCCTCGAAGAACTTGGTCTTCCTCGGTCTCTGCTCAGGAACAGGTTGTTTTGCGCAGAAGAAAGACGGAGGCTGTGTTAGTTCGTTCTTTTACGTCTTTTTCCTCCATCCAATTATTTGCTGTCAAGCCTCGCAGGGACCTTTTGTGTTTGCATCCCCAGCCAGGCCCAAGGCGCTGCCTTTTCTGCTGATTCCTTGCTGTACTCCAGCTGCAACAAGGAGAAAAGGAACGGACCCGGATTCATCTCCACGAAGGTGCATTTCGGAGGGAAGAGATTCAGCGAACGGAAGAGCTGCTGAGTGAAAGACTGGTCGAAGATCCGATCCCAAAGCAACTTGCCGTTGGCTCCACGCGGGACCTGGCTGTCCTTTTTGTCGGAAGAAACCGGTGCGAAGTCCAGAAGGCACGTCTTGTAGGCAGGAGACGACAGGAGCCTGGCAAGCAGCAGCACATATGCAACCCTCCTCCCGAGCATGTGAAAAAGAAAGTGTTCAGTGTTCACTGTTCACCATGGAATTGCTGCCGCATGTGCCTCTTTCAGTAACTGTATCCGGACTCGGACTCGGCTCTCCATTCCAAAGCCCTAACTCCTGAAACCAAGCCCGTTTCAATCCCTGACTGAGGTTCTCGTTTTGTTATTATATAATCATTGAATAATCATGTATTAGTCATGTATCTTTATTATCTAAGCAGCTTAAGCACGAGCTCAGAGCCACGTGCTAGGCACGAGCTGAATGCCACGTGCTTCAAGAAGTTCTTTATTATATAGACATAGAATACTATTAATTTGCTGAGCTTGACCTCGGAGCCACGTGCTCAGCACGAGCTGAATGCCACGTGCTCCAATAAAGTCTTTATTTCTTATATAGATGTATTATTAAATTTCTAAGCACGAGCTGTTAGCCACGTGCTCTGCTAAACACGACCTACAGCCTAAAGCTGAAATGCTTGATCTGTCATTTCTTCAGCCCGTCATCGTAATCCGCGAAGTCCTACATGCCAGAGCCAGAGACTGCCGAAATCCCAAATCCACACAGCTCGAAAATTAACTCCAACGCCCTGAACCTAACACGAAACGCCTCAATTAAACCTATACTTGTGTATCTAGTATCTATTATCTATTAGAGACGAATATTTTCTGCGGTAATGATGTCCAAGATCTCTGTAGGCATGTACAACCCGAGTGAAATGGAATACTTTCAAGTTCAAGGTTAAGTCTCAGTCAAGAATCAAGAACAGCAGTAACGAGTGACTAGTAACTAGTAACGAAGGAAACAAAGGACAGTAGCAGTTTTCAGGAGCAACCTCGTAGTAACCAGCTTTAGTCTCGGAGTGCGAGTATCTGTTTCAAGGGGAAACTACGGATGCATGACTAACCCTACAGCCCAAACAGCCACAAAAGCTGCAAGCATGTGCCTTGCAGTCACCGTATTGGGAGTGGGCTCTCCATCCTCGTGCACCACCAGCATGTTCACGACTCGCACTTCCGACAACTTCTCCACCGTGGTGCTCAGTTTCACACTGACCCGGCGCAGAACGGTTCCTGCATCTGCACCGACGAGGCTAAACACCTCCTTTTCCACAGCCATGCTGGCGGCAGGGTCACCCGGGAGAACGAGAATGCCCACACTGTTGAGGGAGCTTTGACGCATCCGCAGCAACGAAAGGGCATCCTGGCACTCGCCTTTTGAGGAACTCGAGAGGTCCTGCGGCACGACTCAGGACTCGGACTCATATGCTGTTTCCACTCACGCTTGCCTGCATGCGAGAATGCTCCGTGAACAGGTTTGCAAACAAACACTCCGATCCTGGAACCACACGGCCCCGCTGGTTGCCAGCTTCAGCTGCCAGTGTGTAGGCAAGGAGCTCTCGAGCAGCACGAAACGCTCCTGCACGCAGGGGAAAGGGGAAAGCTCACTCGGTTAGCTCAACCAGGGGTCCCGAGCTTGCAGGTGAGGACTCAGGACCGTCGCCGGATAGTCTAGTAAAACCTAGAATGCGACACCTGTCACCACTGACCACTCACCACCCGTCCTGCTTCTCTGCTTCCACCCGGGCCTTCTGTCGCTCGGCACCCTGGGCAAGCAGGGTCGTAGCCTGGGTGATGGCTTTGTCCAAGTGTTCTCTCATGTCGTGCCACTGGCTGGTCCGCTTGATTTGCAGCAGCCTCTGCCTGTTCTCCAAGAAGGAGCTCTTGTCGGCGACTGACTGCTTGGCCGCCTGTTCTGCTTCCTCCAGTTCCTTCGCCCGCTTCTTGCGCTCTTCACGATCAGCTGCCGCATTTTGTGCGGACAGAATTGCCCTCAAAGCCGAGGAGTTGCTCAAAGGAACCGAGTCCAGGGCCCCGGTGGCAAAGGCATGCAGCATGCTCTTCTCGTCGGCGGCTGTCAAGCTGTGCTTCCTCTTCAGGGGCTCGTAGTGCAAAGCAAAGTCTACACTCAGTGCAAT